>CM039319.1:18897789-19495289 GCA_022316695.1 Camellia oleifera | reverse complement strand
AATGGAGAAAAAGTAAGGACCACTTTTTTTTGGCAAAATACCATAACAAGTTAGGTTGACATTAACGTTGAGAAGTTATCATCAAATAACCAGAGATTGAACTAAAAAAAATTCTCAAAGTGACTATTAAAGCCCACAACACAAACCAAGTCAATACATGGATGCTCCTAAAGTTTTTCACGTATAGTGCATAGCCTTGTGTTTTTTAAAGTGGACCAAGCCCAGATGTCGGGCTTAAGCCCCTTTACCTTTAAGATGACATGCTACTCCATCATCAGGTCTTAAAAGAAAGAAAGAAAGAAAGGGGAGAGAGAGAGAGAGAGAGAGAAGATGAATAAAAGTTAAGAAAGAAACAAAATTTTCCTGCCAAAGCCCTCATCATCACACTCCTTTTCACTTTCAAAAGCTTTTCAAAGAGGTCCTCCAACCCGAAGTCAAGGAAAATTGCCTAGCAGGGCAGGCACATGGAGACCATTTTCCATTCCATGACTCATCACAAAATTCCAAGAAGAACAAAATAGGGGAGGGGAAAAAAAAAAGAAAAAAAAAAGGGCAGGGGGAAGGGGGCAGGTATAATCCATAATTGATGAGCTTTTAAGAAGTAGACAAGCAAAATTCAATGAACTCCAGAAATGAGAGTGACTTGAAGCATTTATGGAAAAAGTATGTACTATTTCCAACATTCCAAAAAGAAATGATACAAAAGCTGCCAAAGCTGTTATGTGGTTGAATGATGACCTGGTGTATAAACAAATGGGTTGGAGTTTTTTTTTTTTTTTTTTACTTATCTTTTTTCTTTCCTGAGAAATGGAGAAGTGTAGGGATATACTTTTCATTCTTACAGCTGATCAAACAAGAAAATTAGTTGTAAGTTATGAAGCACGGACACGCATACGGACACGGACACAGACACGGACACGGGACACGGACACGGCAAGGGACACGGCAAATTTTTTAATTTTTTTATAAATATTTTTATTTTAATACACATTAATTATTTTATTTATTTATTATATTTTTTAAATAATGTGTTTCAATTAATTTTTTTATTTTATTTTACATACATGTGTTTATTTTATTTTTTATTAATATACATGAGTATATATTATCTTATAATATGTATTATATATTATCTTATAAATATATTATATGTTATATAATAACTAGTATATAATATATAATAATAATAGTTTTTATATAATAACTAAACCCTCAGATCAAACGACAGAAGCAAGGGAGAGAGAGAGGGAGACAGGTCGAGGTCGCGATCGCAAGGGAGAGAGACAGATTGAGAAGGCGAGAGAGAGAGAGACAGATCGCGATCATCTGGGGTGTTCGATTGTTCGATCGACTGATGGAGCTTGGAGCTTCGATCTTCGACTGGATTCATGGAGCTTCGATCTTCGACTAATGGAGCTTCAATCTTCTACTGATGGAGCTTTGATCTTCGATCTTCGACCTTCGATAGGTTTGTCTCTCTTCACTCTCTTCCTTTACACTCTCTCTTTTGTCTCTCCCTCCTTGCCGTGTCTCACGCCGTGTCCAGATTTGGACACGCGTGTCCCCTACAAGAAAAACAATTAAATTAAAGGGACACGGCAGATGGCGTGTCCCGTTCATGTCCCTGGCATGTCCCCGTATCCGACACCGCCACGGCGCTCATTTTGCCGTGTCTATGCTTCATAGGTTGTAAGCAACTTTGAAAAGTTTGGTAACAACAAACGAGCGTAGGTTGTAATAGAACACTATAATGACTCAAATATCAGATGCATTCCGCTAGCAATAAGTTAGGTCTTCAGTCAGTTTCAAAGAACTTGACAATGCAAATATCATTTGGAAAAAACTAGACATTAACAACTGATTGTAACCAGTTATATATAACCAATGGTCAAAATAAAACCAACAGCAAGTTTAGAATGCTAAGTAATTTACCCCTAATGCAGTGTCTGTGCCAAAAGGAGATCGAAGTTTTCCATAATACTGACATGCTATCTTAAGCAATGAGAGAAGCAACCTCAAAACTTTGCCTTTTCTGTAATCCACGTCAGGAGACTCACAATTTGCAATCCTCTCATCAATCCACTTGTTCACCTCTTTATTACCAACATTCCCTCCAACCAAGGGACCAGGAAAGGACTGTCGGCACAGTGTGTTGAAATAATCAAAGGCGCCCACTGCCATGCTTGATGGGTCAATTTTCTCAGTGACAACTTCCATCAAGCTAAGAACAGAGATTGAGCCTCCTAAAGGATCCTTCACATACAAGAAGCAAAACATTTTTTTAGCTTTTTCATTCAAGTGATGACATATGATAAAACTTTGCATTATAACTTAAGCTAGAAGAGTTCATGAGCTAACCTGACTCCCATAGGATGAGGCACTGAGGGAACTATTATCTTTCATCACAATGAGTTTTCCACCAAACCCAAAAGTAACCAACGCATGCGAAGGACGGCCTGCAGATGACCTTCCTGTATTAGGAGCACTAGAAAATTGATGGCCACTCTGAAACGGTTGAGGCAAAAAATTTATGGAATTCTGATTGCCATAGTAATTGTTTGACACATGCATTTGCTCATTCTGCTGCATGCTTGGCTGATTAACCTGCTGGCTGAAGTTTTCACTACTAGGAACAAAAGATCGTGAACCAGTGGTTGTAAAGTCATTATGACCCTGGCTTGCTTTCTCATAAAATGAAAATGTTCCCCTGGAATCATAAGACTTCTGTTGATTGACTTGGTTGTTCGCAGAAAAATTTGAACCATAATTATTCTCCAATTGGTGGTTTCCACTGTAATCCACAGAAGCCTCACTTTTGTCAACATTCTCAGGTTGCCACATATTCACACCCTGCTGATTGTAATTACTGAAAGACCCAAACAAGTTAGAATCTTGGTCTTTCGCAGCAAAGCCTTGAGAGCTGTAGTTTTCCACTTGCCCATAGTCACCAAAAGTTTTTTGATCATTTTCATGGGAAGATGTACCAGTTGATGCAAATCCATTTTGATTTAGCTGATCATGACCTTGAATTGTTGATTGAACAGAGGAGGTGTAGGACTCCAACGAGCGCCACTCTTGGGCAATTGTATCATAATACCAACCAGGGTATTGAGGGTCAAAAACCATATGCGCTGGGAACTTGTTATTCCCTTGTGAAACCTGATTCCAATTAAAGACACTCTCAGCACCGCCACTCTCTTGCGACACCTGATTCCAATTAGTGACACTCTCAGTCGTGCCACTGCCATGAGACAACTGATTCCAGTTCGTGACATTCCCTGTGGTACCACTCTCAGCTACAGTACCCACAAAGGACTGAGCAGTTTGCTGCAAGTAAGAAACCTGTGAATTCCCATCAGAAGCAGCCCAATCACCAGAAAGATTGGAGTCAAAGCTCCCTTGTACATTTCCTGTAGCATCATTACCATCCACTTGGTACCATTGCCCAGTATTTGTGTCATACTTCCACCCCGGATAAAGATTCTCCCAATATTGACTACTATTTAGATCCTGCCCATCTGCACTTTGTCCCGTAGCAGCATCATAAGCTTGATTCTCTTGATTTTGCACGTAATCATAACTATTGCCATCGTAGGTAGTTTTAAGCTCATCACTGCTAGATCTAATCTTTGATTCAGTATTGAAATTATCCTCCACCTTCCCAGCTGAATCAACAGCTCCTCCAGCACCATCACCCAGTTCAGTAAAAAAATCCGAGTACGATCCAAACCCACTACTAACATTCTGCCCTAAATCAGCGTTAAACGCATTCCATTGCACCTCCTTAACACCTGAACCTCCAGATCCATTACTCTTGCTTATAGATGAATCCAAATTCACCTCTGTAGCAATAGCCACACCACAAGATTCAACCCCACTATCCAATTCAAACCCAATTGAATTGGATGACACTAGTGAGCTACTACTCTCTTCAACATTCCCATCCACCGACACTGCATTAACATCACCGCGAATTTCTTCTTCCTTAACTTGGGTCTCAGCTTCACTAGCTGAATCTTCAGACCCAGAAGCAACATCAGCAATACTCAAATTGGCAAATGCTTTCGCCTCATCAGAATCATTCATAATGTCGGTATGCTGAACCGACGACGATGAAGTGACCTTGAAGACAACATCATCATCATCATCATCAACTAATTTGTCAAAGAAAGCCTCATCCGTCTGATCCTCCACCTGAAATGGAGGATTCGAAGCCATCGACCAAACCCTAACCCCTCTTAGATCCTCCACTCAATTCACCAAAAAACCCACCAAAATTTCCCCAAACCCAGACCCAAAACCTCGAATTGCGAGCTCGTATCGTCACAAAAATCCGAGATCCCAACAAAACCACCGACTACAGCGAAACTAACTCAAATCCAGACAAAACGAAGCACAAAACAAACAAGATCTAGAGTTTTACCAATCACAAAAAAATAAATTACACCTCAACTCTGCAAATTTAGGCTTTAAATTCAACATATCGAATTAAAAAAACACACCGGAAATTCATATGTAAAACTGAACTTACCGATAGAGAGACAACAATTTCCGAAGCGAATCGGAGAGACAGAGAGAGAGAGAGAGAGAGGGAAAAGACAAACCCTCGATTTCCCACCAGCGAGACGGTCTCAAGGGTCTCAACAACCCCGCCAAGTGTTTTTTTTATTTTTTATTTTACTACGTTTCGGTTTTTTTTAAAGTTTTGTTGGGTATGTTTGGTTTGTGTTTGAGAGATGTGTTTTAGAGATAAAAAGTACGAAAATATATTTGGTTTGGTTTTTTTCAAAAGATGTTTTGGAAAACGATTTTGAGACAGAGTTTTGGAAAAAGTGATTGATTTGATATGTGTGAAAGAGAGATTTGCTTAGAAAACTTGTTTGGTTTACAAGTTTTGAAAATTTTTTTTGAGAAAATTTGTTTGGTTTGATTACTTTTAAAAACTTATTTGTAGAGAAAAATTTTCAAATTTTTTTCAGAAAATCAAACCAAACGAATCCGTTTTGTTTTTGTTTTTGTATTGTTTTACTTTATTTCTAATATAGTTTTTTGTTTTTGGTGCTAATAAATGTTTGTCATGTATTTATTAGATTTGGCTGAGTTTTATGGTGTAGGTTAATATTGAAAGTACAAGCAATGCACATCTTACACTATTTAATTTGAGTTAATTAATTGCCTTATTTGATAAAATTAAATTAATTTCACTTTTAAAATTATTGTAATTTATTTAATGTCATTTAAACTATGCTCTGTCTACACTATTTTATTTTATTTTTATTTTTTATTGTTCATGTCGTTTAGTAAACATATAATTAACTACATCAATACCTCCTTCAAATCAAAAGTTTATAGAAAATTAATTTGTTCAAAATTGTAGAACTTGCACCTAAAGATATATTGATTCCACTTAAAATTATATATCATATTATTTATTAAATTTTGCTAATAAGTATCTCCTGGACATAAGAAATAAATAAAATTTATATATATCCCGATATTATTCATTTTTTTAATAAATTTCAAAACACTTTATAATTTTTCCACACTTTTTCAAGTTTTTTTTTCCCCGTTTTCAATTTTTCCAATATTAGCATTTGTCTTATTATATAAACTAATTAAAACTCAATTTTGATCACATATGCTTAGGGGTGCAACTCGGTCGGGTTCAGTCGGGTTGGGGGTCTGCCCAAGCCCGATCCAAATTGCCCAAAGCAGTGCCCAAGCCCGCCCAAGCCCAAACATGAACCTGAGCTTTACTGCCCAAGCCCGGCCCAAACTTTGTATTTTGAACTCGAGTTAGCCTGAATTGCCTAGAAACTTGTAGGTAGATTTGTTTTGAAACCTGTAGGTAGAATTGATAATTAACAAAGAATTGAGAATTATTCAAAGTTATTTTCTGGTCACCAAAAAATAAAAATTAAAAATTAAGACTACTCTTTTACTTAATTTATATATATTATATAATTTATATAATATATTAAATTTAATTCGGGTTCGGATTGCTTGGGTTGGCCATTGGTTCTGCCCAAGCCCGACCCGAATTACAATTCGGACATCAAAAATCTACCCAGACCCGTCCAAATTACAAGATATAGTTGCCCAAGCTTTAAAAAAACTCGGACTGGGCTCGGGTTGTTCGGGTTGAGCCCACCCGAGTTGCACCCCTACATATGCTACTAGAACCAGACCTGGTTGAGTGTTTAAATTTCACATTAATTAATGTATTCTCTCTTATTAATGGTATACATTAGATTTTTAACGGTAGTGGTACATGTATCAATTAGTGAACTAATTAGTGTACCAATACTAGGTATAACATTATTATTGACTTCACTCATTAATCATATTATAAATACCAAAAACCTCTTAAATTATATCACATCATCAATTGGTACACTAATTAATGCATACATTATTATTCGATTTTTAATAATGAAATATTTACCATCTTTTTTAAACCCAATACATTAATACTTGTGATTACATAAGATATATATATATATATACATAAAGGTAAATTACAAACACATCACTCAGGTTTATTTAAATTACAATATACTTTCTCTTGTTCTTAAGATTTTTAATTTCATAACAAATAAGTCCTTTTATTAATAAATCATCAAGTTAATTCACAAATTTTAATAATGTTAAAATTTTATTTCAATTAATAATTCAGATAAATTTATTATTATGTAGATGAACAATTAGAAATTTTATTTTTTTAATTAATTCTGTTAAATAAATAATTATGATAGAGAGATATTTATAATTTTCTAAATCACATGAGACAATTCGTACTTTAAATAAATCTTAAGGAGTATATTTGTAATTTATCAAAAAAAACATAAGATATAAAAAGATAATAAATATACAATAATTGTTAAATTTTGTTAGTCTTGCTGTTGACCAAAGAACCCTTATTGGTTGATATCAACATACATCTCAACCATAAATAATATATTTTTTTAAAAATCTAAAAATTTTAGATTTAAGCAATCTCTGACCAAAATTATTATGAGTTACCATTCAACAATTTTACATCGATTGTTTTTTACTCTATTTAGGGATGGTTATTTTAATTTAATTTGTGGAGCCTGTTTATACTCGTTTAAATTAAATGAATTTTACTTGTCCCAATACTTATGTGAGGTGAAAGTGAATTAAATTTTAATTATCCGTAATGGGGGTGGGGCGAGGCGGGTGTTGCCTCTATCGATCCAAATTCGACACGATATAATTATTAATAATAATAAATAATATATGTATATATATAATTAAATATAAGAAAATAATATTAAAAGTCTGTGATTTTGTTTAAATATAAATATATAATAATTTTAGGTGTTGTTTGACAAGTTGATTTGTAGCTAAAATAGCCACAAAAGATAAAATAGGCTATTTTAGCCACGACAAACAAAATATCATATCCAAACAATAATCATTACACTATTCTCTCACAAAAAAATCAAAAAGTCAAAAAATCCTTCATAAACCAAATTTTTTAGCACAGACTAAAATAATCAAAAAAACTAAAAAACTAAAAAGTTAACTCACTTTCCAAACGGAGGCTTAGAAATCTTATTGTTGTGGAAATAAAAAAATTATTTAACATATTAAAATTTTAAATAATTTTTAAATTTTTTTAATTATTTAAAATGTAATCAGATATTTACGGGTGTCGAGTATCCGCGTGCATCCGCGTAGACAGAGTGGGGTTGAAAATTTTTACCTGTAACGAGGGTGGAGCAGAAACGGGAGCAAAGTTCGTCAGCGAAAACAAAAGCAGAAAAAGACAAAACCCGCCTCGTGATATTCCTAGCTATATTATCTATACTATATATATAATAGAATGTAGTGCTTTGCTTTACAAGGCTTCAAAATGCCATTCAAAAATTCTTATAAATCTAAAAAATACGTGGCACTCTTTTATGAGTTTATAACTCTTTTCCTACCCTCTCAAATACTTTCATACCAACTCCTACTCTTCCACTTTCCCACTCTCCCACCATATCCACAACTCCTACCCACGAATCCTATCCAAAAAGAAACTGTCAACAAAAAATAAAACAAAATCTATCCAAACAAATTTGTTTAAAACAAAATATATCCAAACAAATTTGTTTAAATTAAAAAACAAAACTACTCTTCCACTTTCCCACTCTCCCACCATATCCACAACTCCTACCCACGACTCCTATCTAAAAAAAATCTGTCAACAAATCCAAACAAATTTGTATCCAAACAAATCTGTTAACCTATCAACAAAAAAAAAAAAAAAAACAAAACAAAACAATTCAAAACCTATCCAAACAAATCTGTGACTCTCCCAACTCTCAAACACCAAATTTGTTTAAAACAAAATATATCCAAACAAATTTGTTTAAATTAAAAAACAAAACTACTCTTCCACTTTCCCACTCTCCCACCATATCCACAACTCCTACCCACGACTCCTATCTAAAAAAAATCTGTCAACAAATCCAAACAAATTTGTATCCAAACAAATCTGTTAACCTATCAACAAAAAAAAAAAAAAAAACAAAACAAAACAATTCAAAACCTATCCAAACAAATCTGTGACTCTCCCAACTCTCAAACACTTTTAGTCCCTCAAACCATTACAAATCTCTCCTACCCTCAAACACTTTCAGTCCTTCAAACCATTACTTCTAACAATCCACTGCATCAACTTCCTTCATCAGCAGATCAGCAGTGAACGGCATTCATCAGCAGTGAACGGCAGCAATCCGCAATCCGCCATCGAATACAAGTCTCGGTATTGTAATCTCCATGTCTCTGTTTCTGTTTTTCTTTTTGTTTTGCTCTAATAATTTATATATATATATATAACCCAATCTTCTCTCCCTCAACAAATGGTTATATATAAGATTGGGTTATACTCTGAAAAATTTATTGTTATGAAAATTGGGTTATATATAAGATTGGGTTATGCTCTGAAAAATTTATTGTTATGAAAATTGGGTTATATAGAAGATTGGGTTATGCTCTGAATTTGGTACGGCTGAAATTAGAGCAGAGAAGGTGCCCAGAGTCCCCCATTGGTTTGGTGTGTCTTTACATTTTTTCCAACCCCAAAACCTCTCCCGAGAGAGAGAGAGATGAATGGGTGCATCTAGCGAGAGAAAAGTTGGTGGTGTGTGTGTAGATGTTGTCTGTGTGCCGTGTGTGTCATGTGCATGTGTGTGCTGGGTGTGTGTGTTGGGTGTGAAGCAGAGCTCAATGATATATTTGTAATTTACCAAGAAAAAAAAGAAAGTGAATTCCCAAACCCAGAATGAAACCTCATGGAATTGCTTGAATCGCTCAAAGTCATATGACATATGTTATCAGCAAAGCAAGTTGAAGAATCATTTGGTCGTCATCAACACAGTGTGTTAAATTCATATGTTTTTGTGTTAAAGAAATCCTCAATTCTTGAATATTGAATGATATATAGTGTAAATTTAAATAAATAAATAGATATGCAATCATACAGGAGGGGAAGATGAAATCGTGATCAGACTTGCGATAACAGGTTCATGAAGGGTTTGGGAATGAGGGTTGATTCTCTGTTACAGGTTCATGGTCAAAATAAAATTTATTTTTATATTATTCTAAAAAAATAACAAATCTATACTATCTATACTATAGAATGTAACATATCAGAAGGCTGAACTTGCAAGCACAGATTATATGATGTAAAGAATCAAAATTCAATTGCACATATCAAATTATGACAAACCCATTAAAGGCCACATAACACACATCAAACTGGAAGTAAATGAAAAAGTTGGTGGTGTGTGTGTAGATGTTGTCTGTGTGCCGTGTGTGTCATGTGCATGTGTGTGCTGGGTGTGTGTGTTGGGTGTGTGTAGTATAGTAACATATCAGAAGGCTGAACTTGCAAGCACAGATTATATGATGTAAAGAATCAAAATTCAATTGCACATATCAAATTATGACAAACCCATTAAAGGCCACATAACACACATCAAACTGGAAGTAAATGAATAATTTTTAGTTAATTGGAAGTCAAAAAACACACATCAAACTGGAAGTAAACTGGAAGTCAAAAAACACACAGTCTATTTGGGAATAAATTATTTTAGTTAATTTTTTAATTATTTTAATTTGATTAAAAAAATTTATGTTTGAAATGATAGTTGATTTTTTTATTTTTTTTATTTTTATAGTTTATTTGAGTTATGATAGAGAAAAAAAAAAGATTATGAATTAGATGTAAAAAAAAATCTTTATTAATTATTTTAATCTATTTTGTCTTTATGAACTATTTTTTTCAATGTTTATCACGTTATTTAAAAAAAGAGCTCAAATATCTGTAACTTAAATAAATTAAAAAACATATATACAAACTAAAAATATTCAATGTCTATCACGTTATTTAAAACAAAAAAAAAGAAAAAAGAAACCCACAATTTTTATTCCTACAATTTACTCATGCATATCCAACACCCACAATTCATTGAATAACTTAAATCAATTAAATAAATCCCAATCTCAATTAAATAAATTAATAAAAAAATATACATCCACAAAAACACACCGCTTTGTGTTTATTTTGTAATTTTCAAAATCTTCAAACAAAAATCTAACAATAAATCAAAATAAATCCTCTTTTTCCTTTGTGTTTTTTTTTTCCCCATGTATAACAATAATTTGATTACATTATCTTTGCTTACTACAAAACTATTGTGTTATAATTTTTTTACAAATAGCTACATTAGCTCCTGAGTAGATCCATGTTGTATAATAGATTTTTAATTTTTTTTTTATGTACTTACAACAAATAACGGTACTTACTGAGATTTTGTATTTTTTATCTTTTGTATTCCAGTTTGAATTCTATTGAAGAATAAGGCAAGCAAACTTAAGGTAAATTCCAGATATATCAGCAACAATTGGTTAAGCATTTGATATTTCCAGGTTTGAAGTTGAATTACAAATTTTTAGATCTTTGGTTATATATCATTTTTATGAATTCTATAGCAAATGTTATCATGTACGAGTTGATGATTTCGATGTGCAAAATTAACTACAAACAATTATAGACTACCATGTTTGTGGGTTTTTTTAGCAGATTTTAATATGACTAGAAACAATTACTGCCTATCATATCTATATATATAATAAATATATAACCTGCATGATTTTAGATCTTTGATACATTCTATTTATATGGATTCTATAGTAGATGTTATCATGTAGGAGTTAATCATTTCAATGTGCAAAATTAACTACAAACATATCTAGATTATCATGTTTTTTATATGAAAGTCATATGTTACACATCCTTAAGTCATTATCTATACTATAAACTAATAGCATGAGTTATATAAGCTTCAACTTAATACTCTATTCAGGATGGATATGATTTTTAATCGAGAAATTAATCAAACACGACTTAAGTCCAAGATGGCTCGATTGGTAGCCAAAAGAAGACTGCTTTTGACACGGCATTCTGATCGTAATGATCCAACCTTGAAGATTCGTCTTCTCAATATAGAAAAGGAGGCTCGACGTTTGAGAACCATCGTTTTGCGTTTAAAAAGATTACGAAGTACTGCCCGTCATAGTGGTAATCTATTGACTTCTACACAATAATGTTACATTTTAAATTTTCTTACAATCTTATTAGTGAGACCTTCACATTTTCAATAATCTTTTAAGAATCACAAAAATAATGATATGATCTTATATTATATATTAGGTGTTGATAAAGAATATGAAATTCGATATCGAAAATATCTTTCCTCCAAGTTGGCACGACTGGTGGCAAGAAGAAGATTACTTTTAACACGATATGATCGTAATGATCCTACATTAAAGGATCGCCTTCGAAAAATAGAAAAGGAGAATCGACATTTGAGGATCACAGTCTTAAGACTCAAAAGAATGCAACGTGGTACTTTCAGACAAACATGGAGTCGCAATAATGACAATGCTCCTGATGTTAGTCACGTTGGAATTCAGATTCCTATATCTAATGAATTAGATACAAATGAATCAGAAGTGCGAGCTCCTAATATTGTACCACCAACTTCAAGTAGAGCACATCCACCTGGTAATAAACATTTAGCCAACTATGTACTCTATACAAATTTCTTACAGACAATAGAAATTCGTAATTGTAATTTAAATCTAAATAATTTCAGGTTGTACATTTACCACACGTTCTAGAAGGAGAAACATTTCAGACCGCTCAAACTTTGGTGGGAGAACAGTAACATGCTCTAGATGTCAAGCAATGATGTGGATAGAGGAAAAAGTAAGAGATAGTCCATTGAGTCGACCAAAATTTAGTCTCTGTTGTCAAAGTGGACAAGTGATGTTGCCTTTATTGCCAGAAGCTCCTGAATTTTTACAACAACAGTTTACTCATGTGAGATTCAGAGAACACATAAGGACATATAACTCCTTATTATCCTTCACGTCCATGGGTGGGAAAATTGATCAGTCAGTGTTAGATGGAAGGGGCCCTTATGTTTTTCGTATTAGTGGAGCAAATTTTCATAAAATTGGTTCTCTACTACCGGAACCTGGAACAAGGCCTAAATTTGCACAACTCTATATTTATGACACTGAGCATGAAATTCGCAATAGAATGGACGTTATGAATAGGTGTGGTGGCACATCGGGAATTGATACGTCCACATTAGAAGGTTTACAGTCAATGTTGAATGTCATCAATCCATATGTATCAATTTTTCGCACTGCTGGAGACATGATTCGTGAGAATGGTGCTCAAGAATTGCATATTCGCATTTTGAGTTCAAGGGATGGAAGACAGTACACTAGACCCACTACAACTGAAATTGCTGCATTAATTGTTGGTGATGGGTCTGAAAGCACTAGAAATCGTGACATAATTGTTAGAAAATTAGATGGACATTTACAAAGGATTAATGAAACACATCCTTCATACATGCCACTTCAATATCCATTACTTTTTCCCTATGGAACTGATGGATGGAGAAGGTCTATAAGTTTTACTCTGGGTACAAACAACAAACGAGAAGGAGTGTCAATGAGAGAGTTTTATGCATTTAGACTTCAATTTCGAGTTGGAGAAGGGAAAACGCTACTCCAAGGGGGACGTTTGTTCCAACAATTTGTTGTTGATTGTTATGCAGCTATTGAGCAAGATAGACTAAACTTCATTAGGCATAAACAGAATGTGTTGCGGACAGATTTGTACAGAGGTTTAGAAGATGCTGTGACTGCGGGTGATAGTGATGCATCAGCCATTGGTAGGAGATTTATACTCCCATCATCTTTTACAGGCGGCCCACGAAATATGGTTCAGCATTACCAAGATGCGATCGCAATATGTCGAAAGATGGGATTTCCTGACCTTTTTGTCACATTCACATGTAACCCAAATTGGTCAGAAATTCAACAGGAGGTAACGCGTATTCCAAATCGACGCACAGAGGATATACCAGATATACTTGCGAGAGTTTTTCGAATTAAATTGAAACAACTGATGGCATATTTCAAGAACCGAAAATTCTTTGGCAAAATAATTGCAGGTTTGTTTTTATTTGAATTGGTCAATTAGATTTGCTAAATTTAGTTTAAAGTTAACAAATAATATTATTTTTTCTTGAATAGATATTCACGTCATCGAATTTCAAAAGCGAGGATTACCGCATTCGCACATTATTTTGACATTATCAGCAGATGACAAGATAAAATCGCCAGAGGAAATTGATGATATAATTTGTGCTGAAATTCCTGATAAGGATGAAGATCCATTAGCATTTCAAACAGTGATGAGGTGCATGATACATGGTCCTTGTGGTAGTGCTAACCCTAATGCCCCGTGTATGGTGAATGGAAAATGTTCAAAACATTATCCGAAGAATTTTTGCAGTGAAACAAGTATTGATGAAAATGGATTTGCTATCTATAGGCGAAGGGATACAAAGAAAAAATACATGGTTAATGGATTTGAAATTGACAACAGATGGGTTATTCCATATAACCGTGATCTTATTGTACTGTATGATGCCCATATCAATATTGAGCGTTGTGCACACAGCAAATTGATCAAGTACTTATATAAGTACATACATAAAGGTCCTGATCGTGCAACGGTTGTAATTGAAGATAATGTTAATCGACTTAACATTGATGGACAAAGTCGGTATAGAGAAGCTGATGAGGTAAAACAATACTTAGATTGTCGATATATCTCTGCAATTAAATGTTGCTGGCGTATATTTGAGTTTGAATTGCAAAAGCAATACCCTTCAGTTGAACGGTTGCAGTACCATCTACCTGGGGAACAATCTATTCTATTTAGAGACACAGATAACATTCCGTCAATTATTAATCAGCCGGGGGTTCACGAGACAATGTTTACAAGGTGGTTTCAAGCAAATAGAGATCATGTAGAGGCAAATACATTAACATATGAAGAGTTTCCTAGCTCATGGGTTTGGAACCAGAAACAGAAGATGTGGAAAATGAGGCAACAACAAATATGCATAGGTAGATTGTATTATGCACATCCTAATTCTGGTGAACGATATTATTTACGTATGCTGCTTACCAAGGTTCGAGGTGCAAAATGTTATGAAGATATTAGAACCGTTAATGGCACTGTGCACCCAACATTTAAATCTGCATGCCTTGCACTTGGCTTACTTGATGATGATAATGAATGGGACGCAGCCTTAACAGAAGCCTCAACATGGGCATCAGGTGCTCAACTACGAAATATGTTTTGCTCAATGCTAATGTTTTCTGAGGTTACAAATGCATATGAATTATGGGAGAATCATTGGTTTGACCTTACTGATGATTTACAAAATAGGGTACAAAGGCAAATTGGGGATGGCAATATAAGTCTCGAAGAATGTGAATTGAAAAATTTGGGATTGCTTGAAATTGAGCACATACTAAATCGAAATGGAAGGTCTCTTAAAGAGTTTCCTCCGATGCCACTACCATCATATCGATCAGGTCAAATGGTTACTAATAGGCTCATAAGGGAGGAATTGAACTACGATAGCATTTTAGAAATGCAATCTTTTGAATCTTTATATGTGGGATTGAATGATGACCAATTGAAAGTGTTTAACACCATAATGGAAGCTTATTCCACTCATCATGGGGGCTTATTTTTTGTGTATGGTAGTGGAGGAACTGGAAAGACATATTTATGGAGCACTTTAATTGCAAAATTTCGATCCGATAAGAAGATCATTCTTTCTGTTGCATCATCAGGTATTGCAGCTTTGCTCTTACCCGGGGGACGAACTGCCCATTCCCGTTTCAAGATTCCACTTGACCCTGATAACTCATCATGTTGTTCAATAAATCAAGGGACAGATTTGGCAAGGTTAATTCAAGAGGCGTCGTTAATTATATGGGATGAAGCACCAATGGTTAGTCGTCATGCTTTTGAAGCTGTTGATCGTACATTTAGGGACATATTGAAAAATACAGAACATTGTTCAGGGGATAGGGTTTTTGGTGGAAAACTATTTGTGCTTGGTGGTGACTTTAGACAAATATTGCCTGTCGTACCTAGAGGTGGGCGTGAACAAACAGTGGAAGCTTCATTACCTAAGTCAACAATTTGGGAGCATTGTCAAGTTTTGCATCTTACCAGAAATATGCGTGTTACAGCACAAGATATTTCTAATCATACGCGTCATGAATTACGTGACTTTGCAGAGTGGATTAAATTGGTTGGTGAAGGGAAAATAATGGGAAACTCATTTAGCGAAGGCTATGAACCTAATTGGATACAGATACCAGAAAAATTTGTTATCAAAAATGGAGAAAGAGATTTGCAGCAGTTAATCGATGCCACCTATCCTGATTTCATAAATAAATATCAGGATATGTCGTACTTAAAAGAACGAGGCATTTTAGCTCCTAAAAATAATGATGTTGATGAAATCAATTCTATTATGCTTTCGATGCTTCCTGGAGAGATGAAAACTTTTAACAGTGCCGATAAATTGTGTCCAACAGAAAGTGAGAGCAATGTTCAAGACATGAACCCTCCTGAACTTTTGCATTCTTTGAATTTACCAGGACTTCCAAATCATTGTTTGCAGTTGAAAGTTGGAACACCAATAATGCTTCTAAGAAATGTCAACCAATCTTTGGGATTATGCAATGGCACTCGATTAATTGTTGATAAGATGGGAAATCGAGTAATTGAAGCTAGAGTTATTACAGGGTCTAGAGTTGGTGAGAAAGTACTACTTTCACGTGTTGTTTTAACACCTTCCAAAAATCATGCTCCTTTTACAATGAAAAGAAGGCAATTTCCAATAAAGTTGGCATTCGCTATGACAATAAATAAGAGTCAAGGGCAAACTTTGAAGAATGTGGGCCTTTATCTTCCGAATCCAGTCTTCTCTCATGGCCAGCTGTATGTGGCTCTATCACGTGTCACCTCTCCATCAGGCTTGAAGGTGTTGATTATTAATAAACAAGGCATACCGGATGATGTCACCAAAAATGTAGTTTACATAGAAGTTTTTAGTGGCATTGATCAATAATTTTGTTCAAGAGTTTCAAATGTGGTTCATTTTCCTAGAAACAATTGTTTTATTATTTCTCTTCATATATTGATTGTTTAAAATAAGTAATTTCATACATGAAAACATATGTTGCATTTGAAATTTACATGTTCATATTTAATTTAATTGTCTGTACATATACTATGTTTAATTCATACAATTATTTTATTTTATTTTATAATTAAGTACCCTTCTTTTTTTAATCATTATAAATTTTACTCAAATAATAATTAATGTGGTTTATTATTAAAAACAACTTGACTAACATTATGTAATTGTATGTTAAATGTGTTAAATTCATTGTGCAGATAAATATGCGGCCTCCTCTAAATTTGCGCCGTAGTGATCGTTTGGCGATGCAAAATGCCATAAATGAGTTTGAAACTGTACCACATAAAGAGGGTTTACCAGTAGAAAATTTTGTTGATTGGAAAATCAAAATATGTCGAGCAATGCAAAAATTAGGAAAAAAAATAAGTGAAAAAAAATTGGTGGAAACAATATTAGACCTTTTACCATCGAGCTGGAATGAAGTAAAGGAAACAATTTTTCAAAAACATGAAATCAAAGATGCCTCAGACTTAATGGATGCTTTAATGGAGGAGGAGCGTGAAGTTCATCCTCTATGGATTGAACTTGAGCAAGCGCGGATGACTCCAAATTTAACGGTACGAGAGCATATGTTACATAAAGAGCAAGTGTTTTATAAGCTTAGGAAAAAAGGTTTCCAGCCCCACATTGCAATATTAGTTCATGCTATAGTTAACACACTTCCAACCTCATGGCCTATTCAAGAAATTCATAAAAAAATTAAAAAGGACTTTCCAGACATGAGAGCATTGATAGTTATGTTGGAGGAAATTGAAAATGATTTGATTTGTGTACAAGCATTGGATGAAGTGGAGCAACGCATTGGTAATGAAAATATTAAAGTGGGAGAACAGCAGCAGCAGCAGCAACAACAAAATAATGGTGTTGAAGAGAATGAAGTGAAGCAACAACCCAAAAATGAGGACAATTAAATCATCACTCCTCATAAGGTAATATATCTATTTTTTTTTTTTTTTTATAAAGTTTGTTTGTATGTAAAAAATGATAACAAAAAAATGTTAACACTTTTTTATTTTACAGGTACTTTTTGGAACATTTGGACATGATGAGCGACATCTATTGAGTTTTAATTTATTAAATATAGATAGATTTGATTTATGACATTTAGTTTATTATTAGTTTTTTTAGCATATATATGTTTTAGACATTAGGTTTATTGAGAAACATCTTATTTATTGTTAATATATATTATTTCATTAGTTAGAAATCAAGTTTATTGTTTTAAGAAAAATAACTCAATTGGATGATTTAAATATTTTATGAATATTTGCTTTGAAATATTGTCTTCACTTAAGAAATTTGAAAAGATGATCTCTATACATTATGATTATAATTTTATAAGTAAATTTAGAAATTAATACATTATTAAAAACTTTATACATTATTAAACCAATCCCGTGCATAGCACGGGTTTACCACTAGTATTATTCTTATTCAAATGGTGCATGCACGCACACCACGTATTGGACCTCGTGCTTTTTTTTTTTTGGTGGGCTATTAAACTGTACTTGAGTAGAGCCCAAACCACGACTCCCTCTAGCCCAGGGGACTGTGGTTGTGGCCTCCAATCTAAAAGGTTGGGCCTACACAAATTAGTATGGCCCAACGAGATGTGAATTATACCACTATTAAATTATAGTTATCAATTTTTTAAATTTAAAAATATACAATAAACTCCACATATTTCACCTAATTATATTGAATTTTAAACCCAAAATTATGGACCACTTTCTCCACTCCCCCAACCCAAACCATAGATGGGGGGACACTATGAGCAGGTTGATGCACCTTAATTAAGTTTTGAAAAAGTACTGGATGGAATTTGAGCGCATGTTTGGGGTTTTAAGAAAAAAGTCAATTTTTATTAAAAATCAAAAAATTACTAAGTTATTTGTCATTAGTTAAAAAATAAAATGTTACATTAATTTTTTTCATTCAGAATTTTTTTTTCAACTTCCCAAATGGATCTGTTTGAATTGATTTTCAAATCTTTTTCTAAAAGATTAAAATTTAATTTGATGAAAAAATTTTAAAAAATAAAAATTACTCATAATTTTCATATAGTTTTATCTTTTTTTAAGTGTAGAAATAATTTTTAAAAATAAAAATATATATTTTTAGTATTTATTTTTGTCAAACTAATTTGTATTTTTTCAAAAAAAATTCAGAAAACAATTTTAAAAAATCAAACCAAACAGATCCATTTGAAAAGTTACTATTTTTATAAAAAAAAATTGGTGAGTTAAAAAAAAAAGGATTTGACATCTAATTTTTTTTAATTGATAATGACTTTATAATTTTTTTAACAAAAGTTAATTTTCTTCTTAACACCCAAAGCATGCACTGAGATTCCATCCAATACTTTTTTAAAAACTTAGGCCTTGTTTGGGAAGTTGGCTATTTTAATAGATTATTTTAGTTTTTAGTTATTTTAGTAGGTAAAAATTTTTGTATTTGGAAAGATGGTTGGATTTTTATGTAGTTAAAGGTGATATTTGATTTGTGAGAGAAAAAGTGAAATAATTATTGATTTGGTGGGACATTTTGTCTTATTGACTATTTTAACCTATTTTATCTTTTATGAATTTTAGCATAAAAAAAGCCAAAAATTCATTACTCAAACAGGGCATTAATTAATGTGCATCAACCTGCTCATATTGTTCCCCATCTATGATTTGGGGTGGGGGAGTGGAGTGAAGAAAGTGGTCCAAAATTTTGGATTTAGTTTTGATTTTTTAAAATTCATGAAATTCAGATTTGAATTTGTATTTGATTTTGATTTTAGATAGTCAGTGGTGCAACCATTTTTTTCCTTCACCAAAAAGAACAGCTGGAAAAAAGTGCAGAACTTGTAAAATTCAGCAAGAGCAAGCAAAGCTCAAAATACAAACATACATATTTAAACACATATACATAGGTACTACCTAGTAATACATACAAGAATGGTTGAAGACTTTTATGATGTAATACTCTCTGTGCTATGCTCATTTGTTACGTTCACTGGTTAGGTAACTTGTGACATTTTCATACCCAATGTATACATATGGGTACAAGGCATTGATTAAAATAATTTTTTTAAAAAAAAATCTCAATAAGATACAAGGCATTCATTGCTCCCAATTAAAAATGTGAAATTTGGAAACAGTTTCTTTTTTTCATTTTCATTTTCTTTTTTTTGAAAAAGTGAAATTAATTTTAAATGAATGCCACAAATTTAAAATGTGACATTTGGAAACACTTTTGTTTTTCCATTTTCTTTTCCTCTTTTTTTTTTTTTTTTGAAAAAGTGAAATTAATTTTAAAATTTTCAAACAAATTTTCATTCTCTACTCCCCTATTCCACCACCTTCGCCCACGAGTCATAATTGAACTCTCACATGGTCATTCGGTGACCTCTAATTAGTTTTGAACACCTTTTGGCCAGCTAGCGATGAGTTTTAATTATGATTTGTTTGCTAGTTGCCACCTGTGATCTCTGGCCACCAATTCTAGTAATGATTTCTCACCACTTCTACTACTAGTTATCACATTCGTCCACCATCCACTATCGGCTACCACCTTTAACAACTTCCCAAATATATTTCTTTAATTTTATTTTCAATTGTTTTTTAAACATTTTTGTGCACTAAACAAGTTTTTGTTTTGTTTAAAAAAAAAACTAAAAATAAAAGCTTATTTCTTTTTATTTAACAATGTTATCAAACAATACTCAAATATTTCTTAGCATGAACTCAATACATTAACCTTGAAGAATAGGTGGATGCTAGATGTTAGTGACAAACATAATCTACCTTAATTTGTGGGATTAGAGATGACGTTGATCTCGTCTGTCTATGTTATTGCTTTATTGGTTGAGAACACATCTGTCTATATTAGAGACTTGTCAATTAATTTTAAATTAAATAACTCTAATAATTCTATCATGCAATTAGAGCCATATATTGGATAGCTTTTGCTGGCTAAATCTCTATCCCGCGTTTGTCTCTCTTATATGCAGAAGAGTGTTGGGGACTTATCTCATATCATCTCTAGTTTAATTGTGGACTTAAACACTGTGATGGGTCTGTTAAATAGTTTTCCAAAAATTGATACAAAACAAAGTGAACCCAAATGCTCAAAACAGCATAACATACTCTCAAATCACAACCACAAGCCAAAAATATTTATAAAAAAAAATTAAAATTAAAAATAAAAATTTAACCTTTGAACTACAACGTCAAAGGCTACAATAGTGTCCGCGTTTGATGGGATTGATGAATTCAGGATCGGAAACTGCGGAGACCTCATGATGTTGGCTAAAATCCTCGTCTTCCAGTGGAGCTGGCATATTGAGATCTATCAAACAGTCTCCAAATTTTCTACCACATTTCTTATCAACCAAACAGTCACCAAATTTAGCAGAGTTTGATGATGATGAAATCAACAAGTGTGATCTCTTGTGCCCACCAAGTGCTTGATCCGACCCAAATACTCTGTAACAAATCGGACACTCATGAAGTCTCTGATCACAATTGTCATCTTCATTGCCATTAAAGCAACTCTTGACCTTTCTGTGACTCGTTCTCAACACTTTCTCGCGAGTCCGACTCGGCCTCAACTCATCCGAACTCATCCAAGTGTCTCTCGAAAGCATCATGAGAGACAGAGCAACGTCTTCTTCAGGGGACGTATCGGAGACCGAACTCACTGGTTCCAACTCGGCCACTGAGTCAGTTGAATTGGGTTTTTTCAATCCTTGATGTTCTGCAAAACCCATCTTCCGAGTCCGCTTGGATCGCCGGCGAGTTGGGTTTCTTGACAACTCGGTCTTGCTTTCTCTGTCTTGAACAAGTGGACTTTTCTTTGGGTTTTTTTCTCTCAACCCATGAAACAGAGCTTTCTCTTCACTTTCTCTCTGTTCTTGGTCTGAAGAAGAAAGAGACGAAGCTGAGTCAGAAGGGTCACCGAGTTGTTCGGTTTTTGGAGGAATCGGTAGAATGGCTAAGTGAGACCTCATGTGACCACCCAAAGCTCTGCCATTGGCGAAAACTTTAGAACATAATTTACACTTGCGTCTCTCCTCCATTAACAAAAACAGAGCAGACCAATCAAGAAAGATCAAATCTCTCTCTCTCTCTCTCACACACACACACACACACAGAGACAGTTTTGTGATCCAGAGGAGTGCAGAAAGGGTGTGGGAACTTGAGAGGAGTAGGTGACAAGCATTCTTCCACCAAAAGACACACACTAACCCAAAATACTTTTTTGCATATGAACTTTGGAAAATAACAAAGTGGAAGGTGGGAAACTCACAGAAAGTGATCTGCTAAATAAAATTTTTATATAAATGCTTAATTTGAAAAGTAAATTAAAAGTTAATTTTTTTATTTTATTTTTTTGAAAAAATATATAAAAAAGTAAAGAACTCACGTGATATAAAAATGTCAAACAGCTACAAGTTGACTTTTAACTAACTTTTCAAAATAGGCTAAAAGAGAAATGGTTATGGTACATATATATGCACTTTATAATTAAAGAATAAAATATCATAACTATATATTTTTTAAGTTATAACTAAAAAAAATGTCATATCCAAACACGATAGAACTAAAGATATCATGAGTCATATATTTAAAATGTTGCATCAATGATGCTTTTAAAATTATAAAGTAAATGATTTGTGTTTTAATTGAAAATAAAATGATCACAAATAAGAGCTTAATTTGTATCGAAATTTTGTGTAAATTTTATTGATGGTATATTATTACCTGAAATTTAGAGATAAGTGAGAACTTTTTAAAAATTACAACAATAGAAGACTAAATTTTTTTATTTGTAAAAATATGAAATTTTTTTTTTTCCATTTTCACTAGTCGCACCACTTCTTCACTACTCCTCCACTCATTCAAATAACTCCCACCCCTTCCTTACCGAGTCACATGATAGTTTTCGTCAACTGATCTTAGTTTAACACAAAATTAATAATAAAATTATATTGAAACTTGACAAAAAAAATATAAAAAATTAATATTATAATTAAAAATAAGAAATTAAAATAAAATTTTGTATAAAGGATATAAAATATAATTTATCCTTTATTTTATAATTATTTATTATTATTATTATTATTTTATGGTGCAAGAAGCCAAATTATCAGCATGCCGGTCGGTGCTTTTCCTTGAATAGTCCATCGGACTTTTGTTTCATGTGACCACACGCCCATGTCATGTAATGCGTAACATAAAAGCCTCATCAGCCGTGCTCGGGTCAAAAATGCTGCTAAGTGGGCCAATCTCCTGGGTGACTATTGAGTACTCCGGAACACAGCATAGTATTATGGGATTATTTGGCAACTGTTACATTAGTATATTTTTTGATTTTTTATTAAAAAAAGAAATAAAATATGAGTTGAGTTTAAAGTGATGCGATAAAAATGTGATGTAATTCAAATAGGATAATTATATCTCAAATATGATAATATACTAAAGGGTCCTGTTATGGTGTGCAACCCTTAAAGTTGCATACCATATGCAACCAACACAAAAAGTGTAAGTGTAAGGTGTAAACATAAAACAAAAAGCAAACAGAAAGGCGTAAATGAGTTACATACCATGTGCCTTGCACATTTAAGAAAAATCCTATACTAAAATAATATGTACTCTTGTAGCACATGCCAAACAAAGGCTATGATTGATGGGGAAAAGTAGGATATTATAATTGTGTGTTGAGTAATTTAAAAACTTGAAGGGATATTGTGAATGATGATCAATGAAGAAGTCTGAACACGTACTATTCTGAAAATACTGAATAATTTTCCCATTGACCTTGGCATCAACCCACTCCCTTCTCCTATATTTTGTTCATCTGTTTGATTTTCATAATCTATTTTTAAAAAGTTAAAAATTAATTTAGTAAAAAAAAATAAAGAATATTTATTAGTTTTATCTGTTGGGATGACAGAAATAATTTTTAAAAAAATATCTTTTTAATGGCCTAAAGCTAAGAACACATTAAAAATATATTATATATTGAGATCTACAATTGTGAATAATAATTCAATTTACATATACGTTTTTTTTTATCATTTTAAAAACTAAATCAAGAGTCAAAATAAATATTCTAATGAAATATTCCATCTCACCGGCATTTTAATAAACCCAACCCTACCCAAATGTCCCTAAGCCATAATTCATGCCAAATTTGTGACAAGCAGAAAGTACCATCATGTTGCTGCAAAAAAAAGTTGCCATTAGAGGCTTATGTACAACTAATTAAACATGCATGTTACAACACCCAAAAAGAAAAAAGAAGATTACAATCAATGGCTAGTTGCTCTCGAATCATTGCTTGTCTTGTTTGAATACGGTTATGATTTGTGACACTAATTTGTTGAGCACTAATGGCACTAATTTTTATATTAGGTAAAAAAAATAAAAATAAAAATAAAGTTACCAAAACAGGAAATTAGTGCCATTAGTGCCAGCAATTTTAGAGCCACAAATCATTTTTCGTTTGAATAATATTAGCAATGTTAAAATTGAGACTTTAAAAGATGATGATTCACAATCATATTGTAGTGCTCCCAGTGACATAAAGCTTGAAAGTTCAGTTTAATTCCATACACCACCTTGCCTATAAATAGGCATTTGTGGTGATTATCAAATTATATCAAATACATGATCAACAAATCAATTGGTGAAAATATATATCAAGACAAGAGAGGCTTCTCTTCATCGACCTCAGTTTCCATGGCATCTCCATCTCCATCTACATCTCCGTTTCCTACTGAAAAACCTTCTTTCCCTTTAGCCCATAGAAAGAAATAGAGGCCCGTGAACATCAGAAACATACCAGCAGTACTGTAATAATCGAGGGACATGAAGTCATCAGAATTTTTTTAACAAAAAGCCTAATTTGGTATCGCTTTTGTTTTTCTTTGTTTTCATTTTTCATTTTTACTTCTCATGTTTCAGCATTGAGCCTCTTGGTTGAGGAACAGCGGGAGGGTTTGTAGTTACTTTATTTTTATATTCTTTTTTTGAAGAAAAAAATAGTTATTAAAAGGAGAATGATTTCCTCCCGTTCCATTAATTGGACTATAAGGTATACTTGAGCGTTTTTGGGACCACTTGTGGTCCATTGATCCAAACCTTTTAATTTTTTATTTTTTTCCAAATAAATCATCTATGAAAAACAAATCAAGTTGATTGGATATCCGAAATCACATGTTTGAATCAAATTTGTATTTACAAAAATAGAGGATCTATTTTGAAAATTAAAAAATCTATTGTTTGGTTAATAAAAAAAGAGTTTTATTTATTTATTTATTTATTTTTATAGCTAAATCAACTATTGGTAGGATCTGGGTTGTTGCTCAAATTCTCATGAAAGAACAGTTACCCTGTGTTTGGTTGGGGGATTTGGGAAGGGATTTAGAAAAAGAAAGGAAAAATGTATGTGAAATGTGAATAAAATATACCTACATTTCAACTACTTTCACACATATTTTCCCTTTCTTTTTCCAAATTTTTTCCCAAATCTCTCAACTAAACACAAATGCTTGTAAAATGAGATTTCAAATTCCAATCAATGAAAATAGTTCTAATAATCTAATTATACTAACTTCTTACATCCTATTATTCAAACATGCAAATTTTTAGAAAAAGTTATTAAGGTACCTGCCAAGAGTAATGGACTCGCCAATGGTGATGAAAGAGAGGACAACAGAAATGACAGTTCCAATGGGACTAAACATGGATACAAGCACTGGTCCTCTTTTCTTCATTGCCCATCCATTGAAGCTCACACACAATCCACTTACTGTCCCTCCCTGTCCCATACAAACCATCATCAATTTCAACATAGTTATTATACTAAAATAAACTACAAACATACGGAGGTAATTGAAATGGAAGAGGTTGTGATTAATACCAATAGAGAATAGCCAATTAGGTCTCGAACACTGACAACTGGCCATCCAATATCAAATTTGTGATTTTGAATCAACTCTAAAATTGCAGTTATTATCACCCCTATCAGTGATGTTATTGCACACATTGACATTGGTGCTGGAAAATCTCCCAATGTTGAAGCCTGTGTCATGTATTCAAATCATCAAATCAAACCCAATAAAATAAAATAAAAATAGAAAAGAGAGAGATATTCAAAACAAAATTTCTTGTGCAAATTACACAATCAGTTCTTATACTTTGTCTCTTTTGTCAATTGGATTTTTATATTTTTAGTTATATTGAATATTACCTTACCCCTATCTATGAACTTGTAATTATAGTTAGGGTTTTCAGGTTGAAGGCAAGGGTGTGTGTATTGAGGAAAAAATAAAACATTTGAATTTTTAATTATGTGCAACGAGAAAATATGTGGGCTGAGAGAATTGGGCAAGTGAAAATAAAAGTTTCTAAGGGTATGCATCTAATTTGAAATGATTCATTCATTCCTTTTTGTATGAACCATTTTGCCATTAAAATAATCTGCAAGAATTCAATGCCAAAATTGATAGAATTGAAATTACAGAAACTACGAGTATAATTTACCCCAATTTCTTGAAATTTGAAGGCTATATATATCTATATTACCTGTAAGACTATGTTGCTTGATAGAACAAGAACACCAGCCATGAGATAGATGCAGCCAATGATCTTGTCTATGTCAAACATGTAATCACTATCAGATGTAGGTGGTGGTGGAGATGCCAAGTCAGTAGTCTGCTTTGCTATGGGAGTTTGCATTGCACTCTGCATGATGCTCATTGTGATTGCACCAATCACACACAAGAATGTCCCTACAATCTTCACTCTGCTGTACATGCAAGTCAGTTTCAATTTCTCTAACCTGCATCAAAAGTTGCAATATTCAATTATACCCTTTCTTGTTATAATGAGTCTGCAGATATAGAGAACCAATCACAGTGGAGTAATTTGAGTAAAACTGTTTCATTGAAAAGTAAAGTTGGTACCTAAAAGCTACAGCAATGACAAAGATGAATCCAGGAGCAAGGTTAGGCATAGCTGTGGCCATTGCTGGTGAGGTTAGCTTGATCCCCTTCAAGAACAAAGATTGGAATAATGTTACTCTGAAAAAACAAACACCAAAAAGTAAATAATTAGCCTCAATAATAGTCTATGCTTTACCCATTCTTGAAAGACATTAGGATAATTTCAATGTTTACAAGGCAAAAATATTAGATATGACGCATTGTTTGCGTAGTATTTGTTGTTTATAAAAAATCGTAATATATAGAAGTGTGTCAGTCTTTACTTCTTAACTATTTAATAAAGGTGAGCCAACATATTCTACTCATAAAAATTTTCGAAACGTGATTAGTTTGGAACATCACGTAAACAATGCCACATAGTGTTTTGAGACTACTATATATTTACTTGTTTATAAGTAACCTCAATTATGCTTTTTAGGTTCAAGAGTAAAGCACATTAAAGCTATGTATGGGTTTGGATAGAAATTTGAGAAAGAAAATAAAAAATGTGAGGGCAATATGAATAAAATATAAACTAAATTTTTTCTCAAATTTTCTCTCTCTTCCCAAATACGTACCCAAATTTATAATCTAAACATATCCTAAATGACATCCATCATAATTCCCCCTTGTTGAGGAAATGATATATACTGTATGTTATTTCAAAATTACAAATAAAATTACTATCAATACAGAAACCAATCATAAAATCATATATAACCTTTTCATATGAATTTGGGATCCACAAACACAAAAATCAATCATTGAACTAGTGGAGGTCTTATCTTTTTATCTTTTTGGGGCTCCTACACTCATATAGAAGTAATTCGATTTTGTGATTGATTTCTGAATAAGTAAAATATGGAAATTAACTGTGACATATTACATATATTTTGTCAAACCAATGGAGACAGCTTGATGCACGTTCAGCTTACAATGGGTAGCTCTTACCACATCTTCTTTCAGATTTTACATTCGAGAGAAAGTTAGTTGGGTGTCATTATCAACCCAGTTTTGAAGGTAGTTGGCTTAAAATGAGGTGATTTTATTGATCAAGCAATCTTACTTAGAGTTGGGTTTAAGTATTTGGATTGATCAATCCCATAGAAGCAAGAATAGACAGTACATTTCAATCTACATAAATTTATTTTATGAGTTAAAAAGATTTAATTTTTTTTCTTTTTTTATAGAAATGTAAATTTCATTATAAATTCTTAATATCAATAGCTGGTCTTCGCTAAAAGCAAGATTGGTAGATGAAAAACCTTGAATTTTGAAATAGTCAGATTTTTTTTGTTTTTGTTTTTTTTGTGTGTGTGTTAATGGGCTGAAATTAAGGGTGAAAATTTTAGATAGGACTCGAATAGTACACAAAATTAGTAAGTTATGATTGATTATTTTTTAATATAAAACAAACACAAATCGAAAAAAACATGACATGAATATTAGTAATATGACACAACGTCCACCCCTATTCTGAAGAACCAAAGCATAGATAGCTTCCATAATTCTTTCTAATCTTCTTCTTTCTTTCTTTTTTTAAGTTGTAAAACAGGGAAGACAAAGAAAGAGGAAATATATATGTAAACCAAATGAGTTTTTCCCAACAAATTTTCAATTATCAATTCAACTTAGAACATAGATGGGAAAAAAAATTAAAACAAGAAATTTGCTTACCCTCCAAAAGCAATTAAAACCAGCTGAATACACAATTTCAGAGTCAATTTCTTGGGCCATTTACTCCTGCACCATAACCAAAGAAAGATAATCATGCATCTTTCACACCTTCCAACCCAGAAAAAAAATGGAGAGAGAGAGAGAGAGAGCTACCTTTCAAAACAAACAGAGAGAGGAGAGAGAACACAGAAGGTGGCAAAGGTAGAGAAGATGATGATAGTGAGAGGATTGAGGCCTAAGAACATAAGATAACTCAGCAACACTGAGTTTCCAGCATATACAAATTGCACCCCTATCAATCCTGCTATTAATGCAAAGTCTTCAAGCAATTCTTTCTTTGGACTCCCCATCATCATTTTTCTCTTTCTCTTTCCTCTTGGAAGAGAGAGAGAGAGGGAAGAGGGCTTGTTTCTCTTCTCCTTTATCTTCCTTTCCTAACCTTACTTTACGTGCAAAAACTCTCTCTTTTTCTCATACATGGTGGTTGTTTCGGTTTTTCTGTTCTCTCATTCTCTTCAGTAATACCATGTATTCAGAAAAAATATCCCGAAAATAAAATATATAGATCAGATTTATTCTAGATATCGGTTCTTTGAGTTATTGTTCCATCCCCCTCTAGGTTGGTTGGTGTTTATGTATTTCCCTTTCTATGTCCTCAGCCTAGCTAACATTCAAATGTTACACCTCCCTTTCTCTACCGGTTTGTCCGGTTGTTTGTAAGCAAAAGAAGGGTTTTATTTTTCTTTTTCGAAAAGAGATTGTCAACAAGGTGGGTTTTTTTTTTTTTTTTTGGTAACTAACACATCATTTTTACCATTTTTAGGAGTTTAATTCTTCTAAATGAAATTTTTGATGGTTGTTTTGAAAATTAATGGAGCAATAGTGACTTTTTTGTTCTTTTGAAATGGAAGGTGAGCTTGAAGAGATTTTTTGTACACAGATAAAAGATGGTCTAGATTCCTCTTTCTTCTTTTTCTTTTTCTTTTTTTTCTTAGGGTTTTTCGGAGAAAATCTCTCCTTATTTCTAATTTTATAGAATACAATTCAATGGTTGTTTTGAAATTTTAGAGTTGTATTTTATTTTATTTATTTATTTATTTTATAGTATAGAGGTAATTGTCATGACTTATTCCACCGTACTTAATGATTAAGTATAATAATTGTAGTTAGTCAAAACCGATTTTAAAACTAAACATATTAATAAACGCAAACAAAAATAATTATTTAAATGAGACTATCAAAATATACATTAAATTTTTTATTTATTTAAAACAAAAAGTTCATTAGGCTGAGGTTTACAAAACAAATAATTAAATTTGTACAAAAAGATCTATAAATATTTCAAAGATGCATTGTGTTGTCTATTCATAGTTCCATTCTCGAAACGAGTTGTACTCCTCCCTCGCCAACTATTATCTCCGGAAAATTATCTCCGGAAAATTGATAAATAACTTATAAGCATATTGCAAAAAGAAGAGTGTTATAAAAATAGTGTAAGGGCATAAAATCATCATGAATAAATATTTATGCCAAATTTGATAAGATATAAAACATTTCATTCAAAATAAATTAAGTTGCTTATGTCTATTTAAATAACATAAAGATATTTTAGAAATCATATATATAGGATATCATATAGAATAGATAACCATATCCACAGGCAATACAAATCAGATAGTCATCTAAGTGATAGCACATCACAGTGTGATAACCCTCACCATTGATTAGTGTTAATCTATGATGTACGGAAAAGAAATAAACCTTATCGTATAATCTTGTTGATCAAGTCTGCGCTCCTCCGTACGTTGTCACTTTATCATCTGAAAACACAAACGTGAGCTAGCTGGCGGGTGTGTGCCGGAAACCTCTCCGATGCCTAAGTCAGTAAGCTTGACAAATAGACAAAAGCTCTGTGTATTCAGAAAACAAAGTTGTGTTACCTCTCCATAGGTGATGTTTGTGAACTTTTATAGGTTTTGTGTGGCACAATCCTAGCAGGACTTCTACTCCTCCATGCAGAGTCCTCCTAGGATTCATACTCCTGAAGGATAATGCTTATCCTTCAACACCCCCCTCACTGCTTAAACCAAGTGAGATGGTTTTACCATAGCCAAACTACTACGACCGAAGTAAGCAAGGCCATGCCGAGCCACAGAGTAGACCGAACTATCGATAGTTTAGTCCCCTCCTTCACTGCTTTGCCTCGGCTCTTCCTGCTCAAACCGTGCTAACTATGTTGTTTGAACCGTGCTAACAATTAGCTAGGTCCTACCGAGCTATCCGTGCTATGCTTGCGACCGGTCTAACTTTGGTGACCGAACTAACTTCAAAGTAACCTTAGACCGGTCTAAGCACAAAGTATCTTTAGTCCGGAATAATCTTCAAGCCTCATTCAGACCGGACTAACTTCTGGGTTTTGGGCTCCTTTTACTCTGCTATTCTTATTTTGGCCCATTAACGACCCATTGCCCAGCTCGGCCCAATTTAACCATATAAATTACCCTATCAATTACCCCTTAATTCCATCGGCAAAGCATGATAGAGATTACTTGTATATCGGTCGAGCTAACAGCTAGGCTAAAAAACTTTTAAGCCTTTCCAGCAGAGCTAAAAAACTTCTTTTAGCCTTTGCAACCGAGCTAAAAAACTCTTTTAACTTGTCCAGCCGAGCTGACTTAAATCGAGCTGCACCTGTCCGGTCAAAACGTCTCTTCAATCACAACAACTGAATCGTTTCCCATTCCAATGACACGTGGCAGTCTCTAATTGGCCCTTCGCAGCTGTCACGCCGCCCTCGTACTCCGCAAAATTTGAACAGTCCCGCGTTTTTTCGTCCTTCCTACCTTCGAAAACACCTCTTTCGCCCTTTGAATCTCCCACATCAATCATTTTACTGTTCAAGCTCTTTCTCTCTCTCTCTCTCTCTCTCTCTCTTCTGAGCTCTCCTTGTTCTTCATTTTGCACTTTAAAGAAGCTGCGTGCCTTTGCTGTTGTCTCTACTTCCATTTCCATATTCTCGTGTTTCTTTGATCAGGTAAGCTGCTCAAGTTCGTTTTTTCCCCCTTTTTTTTTTGTTTTTGCTTTCGTCAATCTATTGCATACTATTTTGCAAAATGTTTTTTTCTGTTAGTTTTGCACTTTTTTGGAAAAATCTTAACTATAGGACACTTGAATTCATGTAATAACACGAGAAATACTAGGTTTGATCCATAAACATGCCCCAACCGAACTAGGATACTGTTTATGCCGTATGCAAATCTATCCAGACCATAACCGAACTTGAACTTGTGTGGATATCAGTAATTTCAATAAGTCACCATCTTCTGATTTACTTTAACTGAACTAAGTTTGAACTTAGTATACTGGAAACCTTAGCCTACGGTCGAGCTAGACCTTCGGGGCTGAGCCAGCTTTCTTAGTTTTTAGACCGAACTCAGAAAGCTGCCCCTAGAGGCTTAACCAGTCTAATAAAACCTTCACACCGACCGAGCTAACAAAACCCCTTGCTCAACCCGAGCTACCAAGCATCTTGTTGAAACTGAGATAGAACCTGTAGCATCCCACATAACCGAAGTAGGACTCCTTTTATCTTGTTTTGATTTTGTAGCACGGTCAACGATCTGTGCTTAACACCTTTGTTTTCCACTTTGCAGACTTAGGTTGCCCAAGCACTACTCTGTGTGCTCAACCGAGCTACTAAGCACAATTTTCCCATCGAACTAATTTATTTATAACTTATAAAATAAATGGGGAAGTATAGATTTTTGGTAAACACATCTGGCGATCTAGCCGAATTCCGCAAGGATTACAATATACCTGACGACGTCCAACTGACTTTAGCCGAACAAAATACCACACCTTGGGGAAATGAGGGCTTTGTACCTTTTACACTCCTATCCATAGTAGAAACCGGTCTACGATTTCCGGTCCAACCTTTGCTCTGTGAATTTCTTAGGCAAACCAAGATCTGCCCAACCCAACTTTCCACCAACTCATACCGAATAATAAATGGCATAGCCGAATTAAACCGCCGAGCTGGCCTTAACCTCGGTCTTGCCGAAATATTCCACCAGTATTCCATAGGCTCCAAAGATGATGGCTGGGTCTATTACCTAAGGATATGCCGTCGCCGAGAAAAAATAATAAAAGATACGCCGGATAAAGACCTAAATGATGACGATTTTTTCTGGGTATTTGGGAATTTTGAAGACCACCAAGCCCAGATCTCAGGCCGAAGTATAAATTGGAATAAAGGAATCCCTGGTATACTTTACTTCGGTTTCCTTTCATGTGTTTCTTATATTTCGGCTTCCATTCTGAACTGAACTAAATGTTGCTTTCATTTATGCAGATTCAACTCATCTCTATTCACTTTACAGCTACCCCAATCTAAACATCCTTCGCGCCGCACTACGGTACCCAGAACGGAGTTGGGCTAAACTACTAAATTTTGAGCCGACATACAGATACAGCGGTCGCCGAAAAGCCAGAGTGACCGATTTTTTATTAGAAGACGCCCCCGAACCGGACCCAACCTTGCCCCAAATTAACCTCGTCCCTCTTACAGCCGAACAAGAAATGGCAAAAAGAAACAGAGTGAGGGCTCTTCTGACCGAAACAAACAAGGCCGAGGTACCACTACCCAACCAATCACAAGAAACCGTAGTGGCCCTACCATCTCAACAGCCTTCAACATCTCGGGCGAACAAGCGTGCCCGGACTAGCCAAACCAAGCAGCGCCTTGTGGACGAAGATGAGACCATTCTTCCGCCACCAAGCCCTCCACCGAGCCCTCAGCCGGAGTGATCCGACCGATCTAGATATTTCCAAGTGGGCACCCAAGCTCACTTTCCAGAACCGAGATATCCAGGACACCGACTCGGTGGTCGCAGAGAAGGATCACATACTGGCTTTTAATCTGGCCAAGAGTGTGTGTCTTCCAAATGACATGGAGCACCACCACAATCAACTGAACACCAAACTGAAGTCCATCCGGTTGTCAACGAAATCAATAATTCTGGTAAGTAACTATTTTCGATCTTTCTAATTTTTCCAAGTTTCAGCTCGGCTGAAAAGAAACAATTCTTTTGCAGGCCATTCAGAAAAACAATATCACACATAGGCGAGTGTTGGAGTTGAGGAAAACCACAAGGCAGGCAATGGCGGAAGCCAAAGCTAAGACTACCGAATTAAAACAATCACAAGCAAAGACGGCCGAGCTGGAGGTCGAGGTAACTCGTCTAACCGGACTAGTTGCCTTGGCTAACAGTGACAAACAGCGAGCTCTTACCGAAATGAAAGATAAATATTTGTGGGAGATGGCACAGCTTGAAGGCGCTAATGACGCCGAAATAACAGTTCTGAAGAAGAAAGCTGAAGACGCCGAGCTGAAGGGTTTCAAGGAAGGCGAGGCTGCATACATCCAGCAGTGTGAAGCAGCGAAGGACTTGTTCTTCAAATGCGGCTGGAGGGGTGCTGTGGAGCAGCTCGGTTGTGGGCCCGACACCGAGGTCTACAATGCTCCACAGTATTTCATTTCGACCTCACTGGCGGAGTATGTTCCCGACCTCCAAAAGTAATTTCTCGAAGCGTCTGACGATGAAGAAGAAGATGAGCAAACTGAGACTCCGGTTGTTAATGAGCTTGCCAATGATCAATGAGCTCGGTTGGAGCCAGTGGTTGAAGACTTGACGACCGAAAACGTGCTTCCAACAGAGATCGGGCTTCCAACCGAGACTGCTCTAACCTCTGAAACCGGAGTCGGTGTTGATATTGAAGCCGATCTCGAAGATCTTTTTAACTAATTCTGTAATTTTTTCTTTCTTGGACTTGTAACCGGGCTGCGGCCCCTCCTGTGTACCTGTTTTTTTATTTCAATGAAAATCTTCTTTTGTGCTCAACTCTTATTCCAGTTTTTGATTTGTATGCTTGCACTTGTAATGAATTTTACAATGAACTCTTTTTGTAAGAACCTAAATTTTTAGACAACTAATTAGTTTATTAATAATAATATTAAGTCAGTCAATAGTGATTATTAAACTATTAAATTATAATATTAATAGCACCATAATTGATAACAATATTAAATTCTTTTAAATTATTTATCTTGATGTGATTAAATTTCCGTATCAAATACGGTGGTGGAAACTAAATGGATTAAATTGATAGTAAATAAGGTAGTTAGAATTTAGTAGGAAGAAAACCATCCAGTTGAAAATAATAATATTGAATAAATAAAGTAATTAATTAATTATATAAATACCATTCAATCCAATTCAAAAGTAAAGTAAAAAAAAAAAAAATATGAAATGAGCTAGTTGCAAGGAAAGTGGTGGACAACCACTTCCTTCTTACCTGGCTGCTTGCATGCTTGCCTTTCCCCAAGATCACACTCAATCCTCCCAAGGGAAGTAAGCATGCGTAGATGGCCTTTTTCAGCCTTCATTGAGGCAGCCACGGCATGCCCATTTGTGCTGTCAGAATTTTGTTTTGTGTTGCCTTCTTCCCCATAAAGCTGCTGCCAAGCATGCTAAGCATACTCTAAACCTAGCTTATACTTCAAACCAAGATGAGGAAATACAATAAGAGAAAATAAATTCTCCAAAGCCCCTACATATAGGGACACTCCAGCCACTTTTCTGTGTTCTCCACGGCTGAGCAAAGAAGAGTAAGGGGAGAAAGAGTAGAAAGGAAGGAAAGGAGAGGAGAGGGTGTTTGGTGGTCTCCAATTCAAAATAAATTTTTGAAGTGTTGCAAAGGCTCTTGAGGTAAGAATACATCACCTCTACCCTCCCTTAGATTCCTCTAACTGAGTTTATGTAATATATATGCAAGACTAAGCATGGTTAAGTCATCTATAGCAAAATAGTCCATGCATGTTTAAAACTTTGACAGGATAAGAATTTCATTGTGCTATAATTTCATATTCCTTCTTGATATAAATATATGACTTAGCTACTGTTGTTTTTACATATTTAATATTCTCCATTGTTGAAATGATCTTGTAAAAGAGTAAAATGAGATAAGAATGGCCCCTTTACTTGAAGCATAGATTTTTCTCACTGTTTTACACTTTATCGGGTGAAAAGAGAGCTCTAACAAATTGAAACTAATTGGTGTTAAAAATCTGTGTATACTGGAAGTATATGTAGGTGTTATACACTACGTAAAATTTTTATAAAATAATTGGACATCATTTTCTTACCGAAACGAATATTTTTCCTAAGTGTCGCTTACGACACAGCAGAAGCAGTAGCTTCAAACAGGTTCCATTTTCTCTACAAATAGTATTTTTCTGTACGACCACTTGGAAAAGTAAGATTTTTAAGTTACCTTTCAAACGCCACTGGTTTCATAATTTTTCATTAAGTATTGAGAGAAAAACGCCAAATTTTCCAAAATGTGACAGAATTCGTCCAGTTTTGTTACAAAAATTATTTGACCTCCTTCGACTGATTTTCGGTCTTCACACTCTTCTAGAAATATGTTCTAAACTCAAAAATTTAGCAAACGGTTCTGACCATGCCTCTTTTCGACACCGTTTGAGGACCCTTTTTATTTTTCAAACACAGAACACCTGTGCTGACATTTTCATGGCCTGAATATATCTTTTTACTCCATTGCTGTTTGGAGACAGCAGCAACTCTGACTTTACCAGGTCACTGTTTATTCCACAAGATAAATTTTCAAGTGGTTCAAATCGGAAAAGTTAGATTTTTAAGTTACCTTTCAAACGCCGCTGGTTTCAAAATTTTTTATTAAGTTTTGAGAGAGAAACGCAAATTTTTCCAAGATACGACAAGATCTGTCCAGTTTTCTTAGAAAAATCATTTGACCACTTTTTGTCGAATTTCAGTCTTCGAATCCTTCTGGAAACATGTTTTAAACTCAAGGATCTAACATGTCGTTCTAATCATACCTTCTTTTGACACCGTTTGAGGCCGCTCTTATTTTTCCAACACAGATTACCTGTGCTGGAGGTAATATAGCTCACTGTCACAGAAAAACCAGTTTTCTTCCAAAATTTATTTCACCATTTTAAAATCGTTTTTGGCTCTGGTATTCTTCTCGGAATATTTTCCTAACTCAATGAATTAGCACTAGTTAAAACATTGTAATGATTGAACATCATTTGGTATGGGTTTCATAATTTTTTTTATTATACCGTGCTGACAGAAGTAGTGTGTGAATTCCTAAGAAATTTTGGGATGAATCCTAAGACGCTCTATCATATATATTTTTTGGTTGTCATATACAATTGTGTTGTTCTATTTAAACATTATGTCACTGTAGTTTTCAAACTAAAATTCGTACATGCATCAACATGTGAATTATACAACGTAAAGAGACCCGAAATCGAACAGATACATTAAAATTTAAAAGTGATGGGGTGAGCCCAGTTTAGAATTTTGCGCAAGTGAGTCGCGAACCCTAACATGGCACGGGAAGGTATTTCGGCTCTTATTCGGGTAGAGGCGATATAAGGTTGGTGGTGCGGGTGTCACAACATAGACCGTTCCCTTGGGGCAGACCGTGATGTCACGACTCGGGTATGTAACCCTGGTGCGTGGGCATCATTGGTAGTTACTGTAAGTAACATTTGAATATTTGACCAAGGGGGAGTCAGAATTGCCCGTGGCCATTGCTTAGCGGTTGAGTGGAAGTAGTGCTCCGCGGGGAGTTACTTAAGTTTATCTGATAAACTGAATCTATGAGAAATTAAAACGAAGAGCATGCATTTTCCTTATGATGAACCACTATTTCCGTTTGCCCTTTTATTTATTTAGTTGTTATTCTATCGTTATTATTTTAACTGTTATGCTTATTAAATGCTGCTTATTATTCTGTTATTACACCCTATTTATTATTTATGAGTATTATAATCGGGGTGGGTATTTTCGGGGTGTTGTATATTACTGAGCTCGTCGCTCATTGGCATTCTCGTTGCCCTGGCGTTTTATGCCAGGTACCGAAGAAAACGAAGGAAACACTGAGGCCTTGCAAGGTGACATTCAGCCTTGGCTAGCTTGAAGAGTACCCAAATTCCACGAACCATTTCCTATAATTCCTAGCTTTCTCTAGCCTTTTCTTTCGCAGTTGTTTTAATTTCTTTTGTGTAACGAGACTAAGTTTTAAGTTTTATTGAAATTGTAATTTGGAAACTTTAAATTTTGGGTTGTTGATGTCTGGATAATAGTGATGGTAAATTTGGTGGAAACATTGATGAGGATTCTTAATTAAAAAAAAATGATTTTAAGTTTTAAACCTTATTATGATGTCCTAAAATTTTGGGGCGTCACAACATGGTATCAGAGCTCTAGGTTAGAATACCTAGGGACGGTGGAAAGAGGTTCAACCTTAATTGAGGAGTAGTGTCATATGTTAGAAGGAATAGAGTTATGTGACTCATAGTTTATGCGAGCTTTATGCTAATCATAGTAACTATTCTTACTTGATCCTAACTGTTCCTCTAGCTTGACGCCAAATTTGTCCAATACAAAATCATTACTTCTGTATCTTGATTGAACCTTTCCAATTCAGAAAAGTATTGCGTTAAGATGATCAATTGGAAATTTTTTTGAGCCCTGATTATTGTATCTTGTATGTTGTTCTCTTGAAAACCAGTTGTACTCTTTTAATCCTTACAAGGTGAAGAATCTTAGGTATTTGGTTTGAAATGTGTATGGCCAAACACAATTTCAATTCAAATATCTAGTTTGGTCACCAGCTCCATACTCTTAACCCTATTAAAAGTTCAAAACCATCATGTCATCCGACTGTACTGTCTGTTCAAATTCCATTTGAATTTTTATGCTAATTATGCTATTATCGTAGCCACGTCATACTCTTTTTTTTTTCTCTACTATAACGGTGGTCTTGTGATTAGAGCTTGAATGATTAGAAACACCTATAAGTGTAGCTTCAACATTAGGAGGTCAAACTCGAGTAGATCTCGTATGCAAATCACGTGAACTAGGAGTCTCCAGTTTGCATTTAACTTGCGACCTACGAGTCATGGAAATGTCAGACTTTGACGTTATCTTAGGAATGGACTGGTTATCAGCCCATAGAGCCACCATTAATTGCTATCGAAAGACGATGACTGTCTACTCTCATGACGGAACACGATTCCAATTTAAGGGGGATAGACGAGATTCCCTATCACTGACACTTGGAAAGTCAAAGTGGCCCAATCACCTAGCTGGGTGGCTAGCTAGCTTAGTTTTGGAAGACAGGATCGTATGGAACTAGGGCTACCTCATGTGATGTGCAAGTATGTATTCCTGGAGGAATTACCAGGACTACCTCCAAAGCGAGAAGTAGACTTTACCATTGAATTATAGCCTGGTACAATCTCAATGGCACCACATCATATGGCACCAGCTGAATTGAGAGAGCTAAAGATACAGTTGCAAAAATTATTGGACAAGGAATTTATAAGGCCAAGCACGTCCTTGTGGGGAGCACCAGCCTTATTTGCTATGAAGAAAGATGGGACACTTAGGTTGTGCATTAATTACCGACAACTTAATAGAGTCACCATTAAGAATCGATATCCACTACCTAGGATTGATGACCTTTTGATCAACTTAGAGGGGCAAAGTATTTCTCAAAGATAGAACTCAGATCTGGGTGTCACCAGTTGTGTATTCGGGGAAGGAGATATTCCTAAGACTGCATTTCGAACCCGTTACGACCACTATGAGTTCGTAGTGATGCCATTCGGCCTAACCAACGCACCAAGTGTGTTCAAAAGTTTAATGAACAAAATGTTCATGCCTTACTTAGATCAATTTGTGGTAGTTTCATTGATGATATTTTGGTGTATTCCAAGTCTGAAGGAGACCATGGACAACATTTGAGAATAGTACTTCAAACCCTGAGGGAGAACCAACTGTATGCTAAAGCTAGTAAATGTGAATTCTGGATGGAGGAAGTAAAATTTTTGGGTCACGTGGTGTCTGAAAAGGGAGTATCGGTGGACCCAACTAAAGTAGAGGCAGCGACAGAATGGAAGCAACCTAAGAACACATTGAGATTCGTAGTTTCTTAGGATTGGCCGGTTACTATCAAAGATTCATTCAAGACTTCTAAAAATTGGCCAGACCAATGACACATTTGACTCAAAAGGGGGTTATGTTTGGATGGAACGAGTATTGTGAAAATTCATTCCAAGAACTTAAGAAAAGATTGATGAGTGCCCCTATTCTTATGGCACTAGAACGTGACGTTAGGTACAATGTGTATGGTGACGCTTCCAAATAAGGTCCGAAGTGCATATTAATGCAAAATGGCAGGGTAGTGACATATGGATCAAGTCAATTAAAGAAACATGAGAAGAATTATCCCACTCATGACTTGGTGTTAGTAGCTATAGTTCACGCACCCAAAATTTGGAGGACTACCTGTATGGTGAAAAAGTTGAGATATTCACCGGTCACAAAAGCTTGAAGTATCTGTTCACCCAAAAAGACCTGAACATACGTCAGAGATGTTGGATGGTGTACCTCAAGGATTACCAATTTACCTTTTCTTATCATCCCGGCAAGGCTAACGTTGTAGTAGATGCGTTAAGTTGCAAAAATAGAGGGATTGTTGTTAGCTTAGCCCTTAGAGAATGGAATATGATTGGAACGCTCAATGAATTTGGGGTACAGATGAAGGTTCAAGATGAAAAGGCTTACCTTGGTGCTCAAATTGTTACGCCTAAAATTTTGAGCGAGATATTAGAATCACAATAGCACGATCAGGAGGCGACATTCATCAAGGCACGAATAGAATCTAGTGAAACCATGCCTGGTTGGGAAATTCACACAGATGGGAGTTTGAAATATCAAGGTCGAGTGTTCGTGCCAAATGACGACTCACTAAGAGAAAAGGTACTTAAGGAATTTCACCATTCAGTATTCGCAGTACATCTAGGAGGTACCAAGATGTACCAAGACTTAAAACGCCAATATTGGTGGGGCGGAATGAAAAGGGATGTAGCCAAGTTCGTGTCTCAGTGCCTGACATGTCAACAAGTAAAGGCTGAACACCAAAGACCGGCAGGAACACTTCAACCTTTACCAATCCCGGAGTGGAAATGGGAACACATAACCATGGATTTTGTGACGGGTTTGCCTCGATCACCACTGAGACATGATGGCGTATGGGTAGTGGTAGATCGACTGACTAAGACAGCCCGATTCTTACCTGTCGGGTCATCAGATACGTTAGACTCACTTAGTAGATTGTTCGTCAAAGAAGTGATCAGATTACATGGAGTACCAGTGAGTATCGTGTCTGATCGTGACCCTCGATTCACTTCCCAATTTTGGCAGAGCTTGCAGAAGGCAATGGGAACGAATTTATGTTTTAGCACGGCATTTCACCCACAAACGGACGGACAGTCTGAAAGGACGATACAAACCTTAGAGGATATGCTTCGAGCTTGCGTTATGGATTTTAATGGAAGTTGGGAGAAATACTTACCTCTTGTTGAGTTCGCTTACAACAATAGCTTCCAGGCCAGTATTGGAATGGCACCATATGAAGCACTTTATGGGCGACCTTGTCGTTCACCAGTCTGTTGGACAGAAGTAGGGGAAGCAATCTTGCTAGGACCCGACCTGGTTCAGGAGACCACTGAGAAGATAAAACTGATCAGACAACGACTAATCACCGCCCAAAGTCGCCAAAAGAGTTATGCGGATCAAAGGAGGCGACCTTTAACTTTTGAGATAGGCAATCATGTTTTTCTCAAGCTTCGACACCGTCGAGGTATTACGCGATTCGGAAAGAAATGAAAACTTGCACCTCGTTATGTGGGACCCTTTGAAATCTTGAGCAAGGTAGGAGAGGTAGCATACCGTCTAGCACTACCACCACAGCTCGCAGCAGTGCACAATGTCTTTCACATCTCGATGTTACGGAAATATGAGCCACACCCTTCACATGTTATCAATTGGGGGGGGGGAGATTGATCTCAATGAAGATGCAAGCTTTGAGGAAAGGCCTATAAAGATTATGGACCGACGAGAAAAGAACTTAAGAGGCAAAGTCATCCACTTGGTGCGAGTGTTGTGGCAGCATCGAGGAGTGGAGGAGTCTACTTGGGAAAGAGAGGATGCAATACGAGCCAATTACCCTCAGTTGTTTGAAGATAAAGGTACGTGTTAAAATTTCGAGGACGAAATTATTTAAGGGGGATAGGTTGTAAGAACCTAAATTTTTAGACAACTAATTAGTTTATTAATAATAATATTAAGTCAGTCAATAGTGATTATTAAACTATTAAATTATAATATTAATAGCACCATAATTGATAACAATATTAAATTCTTTTAAATTATTTATCTTGATGTGATTAAATTTCCGTATCAAATACGGTGGTGGAAACTAAATGGATTAAATTGATAGTAAATAAGCTAGTTAGAATTTAGTAGGAAGAAAACCATCCAGTTGAAAATAATAATATTGAATAAATAAAGTAATTAATTAATTATATAAATACCATTCAATCCAATTCCAAAGTAAAGTAGAAAAAAAAAAAAATGAAATGAGCTAGTTGCAAGGAAAGTGGCGGACAGCCACTTCCTTCTTACCTGGCTGCTTGCATGCTTGCCTTTCCCCAAGATCACACTTAATCCTCCCAAGGGAAGTAAGCATGCGTAGATGGCCTTTTTCAGCCTTCATTGAGGCAGCCACGGCATGCCCATTTGTGCTGTCAGAATTTTGTTTTGTGTTGCCTTCTTCCACATAAAGCTGCTGCCAAGCATGTTAAGCATACTCTAAACCTAGCTTATACTTCAAACCAAGATGAGGAAATAAAATAAGAGAAAATAAATTCTCCAAAGCCCCTACATATAGGGACACTCCAGCCACTTTTCTGTGTTCTCCACGGCTGAGCAAAGAAGAGTAAGGGGAGAAAGAGTAGAAAGGAAGGAAAGGAGAGGAGAGGGTGTTTGGTGGTCTCCAATTCAAAATAAATTTTTGAAGTGTTGCAAAGGCTCTTGAGGTAAGAATACATCACCTCTACCCTCCCTTAGATTCCTCTAACTGAGTTTATGTAATATATATGCAAGACTAAGCATGGTTAAGTCATCTATAGCAAAATAGTCCATGCATGTTTAAAACTTTGACAGGATAAGAATTTCATTGTGCTATAATTTCATATTCCTTCTTGATATAAATATATGACTTAGCTACTGTTGTTTTTACATATTTAATATTCTCCATTGTTGAAATGATCTTGTAAAAGAGTAAAATGAGATAAGAATGGCCCCTTTACTTGAAGCATAGATTTTTCTCACTGTTTTACACTTTATCGGGTGAAAAGAGAGCTCTAACAAATTGAAACTAATTGGTGTTAAAAATCTGTGTATACTGGAAGTATATGTAGGTGTTATACACTACGTAAAATTTTTATAAAATAATTGGACATCATTTTCTTACCGAAACGAATATTTTTCCTAAGTGTCGCTTACGACACAGCAGAAGCAGTAGCTTCAAACAGGTTCCATTTTCTCTACAAATGGTATTTTTCTATACGACCACTTGGAAAAGTAAGATTTTTAAGTTACCTTTCAAACGCCACTGGTTTCATAATTTTTCATTAAGTATTGAGAGAAAAACGCCAAATTTTCCAAAATGTGACAGAATCCGTCCAGTTTTGTTACAAAAATTATTTGACCTCCTTCGACTGATTTTCGGTCTTCACACTCTCTAGAAATATGTGCTAAACTCAAAAATTTAGCAAACGGTTCTGACCATGCCTCTTTTCGACACCGTTTGAGGACCCTTTTTATTTTTCAAACACAGAACACCTGTGCTGACATTTTCATGGCCTGAATATATCTTTTTACTCCATTGCTGTTTGGAGACAGCAGCAACTCTGACTTTACCAGGTCACTGTTTATTCCACAAGATAAATTTTCAAGTGGTTCAAATCGGAAAAGTTAGATTTTTAAGTTACCTTTCAAACGCCGCTGGTTTCAAAATTTTTTATTAAGTTTTGAGAGAGAAACGCAAATTTTTCCAAGATACGACAAGATCTGTCCAGTTTTCTTAGAAAAATCATTTGACCACTTTCTGTCGAATTTTAGTCTTCGAATCCTTCTGGAAACATGTTTTAAACTCAAGGATCTAACATGTCGTTCTAATCATACCTTCTTTTGACACCGTTTGAGGCCGCTCTTATTTTTCCAACACAGATTACCTGTGCTGGAGGTAATATAGCTCACTGTCACAGAAAAACCAGTTTTCTTCCAAAATTTATTTCACCATTTTAAAATCGTTTTTGGCTCTGGTATTCTTCTCGGAATATTTTCCTAACTCAATGAATTAGCACTAGTTAAAACATTGTAATGATTGAACATCATTTGGTATGGGTTTCATAATTTTTTTTATTATACCGTGCTGACAGAAGTAGTGTGTGAATTCCTAAGAAATTTTGGGATGAATCCTAAGACGCTCTATCATATATATTTTTTGGTTGTCATATACAATTGTGTTGTTCTATTTAAACATTATGTCACTGTAGTTTTCAAACTAAAATTCGTACATGCATCAACATGTGAATTATACAACGTAAAGAGACCCGAAATCGAACAGATACATTAAAATTTAAAAGTGATGGGGTGAGCCTAGTTTAGAATTTTGCGCAAGTGAGTCGCGAACCCTAACATGGCACGGGAAGGTATTTCGGCTCTTATTCGGGTAGAGGCGATATAAGGTTGGTGGTGCGGGTGTCACAACATAGACCGTTCCCTTGGGGCAGACCGTGATGTCACGACTCGGGTATGTAACCCTGGTGCGTGGGCATCATTGGTAGTTACTGTAAGTAACATTTGAATATTTGACCAAGGGGGAGTCAGAATTGCCCGTGGCCATTGCTTAGCGGTTGAGTGGAAGTAGTGCTCCGCGGGGAGTTACTTAAGTTTATCTGATAAACTGAATCTATGAGAAATTAAAACGAAGAGCATGCATTTTCCTTATGATGAACCACTATTTCCGTTTGCCCTTTTATTTATTTAGTTGTTATTCTATCGTTATTATTTTAACTGTTATGCTTATTAAATGCTGCTTATTATTCTGTTATTACACCCTATTTATTATTTATGAGTATTATAATCGGGGTGGGTATTTTCGGGGTGTTGTATATTACTGAGCTCGTCGCTCATTGGCATTCTCGTTGCCCTGGCGTTTTATGCCAGGTACCGAAGAAAACGAAGGAAACACTGAGGCCTTGCAAGGCGACATTCAGCCTTGGCTAGCTTGAAGAGTACCCAAATTCCACGAACCATTTCCTATAATTCCTAGCTTTCTCTAGCCTTTTCTTTCGCAGTTGTTTTAATTTCTTTTGTGTAACGAGACTAAGTTTTAAGTTTTATTGAAATTGTAATTTGGAAACTTTAAATTTTGGGTTGTTGATGTCTGGATAATAGTGATGGTAAATTTGGTGGCAACATTGATGAGGATTCTTAATTAAAAAAAAATGATTTTAAGTTTTAAACCTTATTATGATGTCCTAAAATTTTGGGGCGTCACACTTTTGCTCGACTGTGATCTCAGTTTGAATGCTTGCTTTCTAATTGCAATTTGAAATATTTTTTGGCAATCTGAGTAGGCTTACTAGCCAACCACTCTTTTAGCCGATATACTTATTTCGGCTGAAGTGTACTAAGAGTTGGTTTAATCCAGTCAACCACTCTTTAGCCATACTCTTACTTCAGCTGAAGAGTACAAAGAGTTGGTTTAATCCAGCCAACCACTCTTCAGCCATACCCTTACTTCGGCTGAAGAGTACAAAGAGTTGGTTTAATCCAGCCAACCATTCTTCAGCCATATCCTTACTTCGGCTGAAGAGTACAAAGAGTTGGTTTAATCCAGCCAACCTCTAAGTTAGTTTTTTCAGCCAACTTAGAATAAAATGTTTGGTTATTGCGACCAAACGTCCTGCAGCCTAGATCCTTATCCTGGGCTTAGGAGGGGTGTTGGTTTAATCCAACCAACCTCTAAGTTAGTTTTTCCAGCCAACTTAGAATAAAATGTTTGGTTATTGCGACCAGACGTCCTGCAGCCTGGATCCTTATCCTGAGCTTAGGAGGAGTGTTGGTTTAATCCAGCCAACCTCTAAGTTAGTTTTTCTAACCAACTTAGAATAATTTTATTTTATTTTTTTTTTTTTTTTTTGCCCCTAACTCACTAATTTACTAAAACAAACTATTACAGAGAAAAATGTTTATTTTGAAAAGATAACTATTTGTTTTATTGAGAAAGGAAAAAAATTACACATACTTAAAAAAGAAAAAAGCTAAAAATAAAATAACTTGAGATTGGCAGTATTCCATGGCCTGGGAATTGTCTTGTCGTCCTCATCTTCTAAGTGGTATGCCCTTTTACCTGCTAATCCAACCATTTTGTAAGGTCCTTCCCAATTAGGCCCTAACTTGCCATCTCCGGGCACCAGGGTGTTTCCCATCACTTTGCGCAGTACCCAATCTTCGATCTTGAATTGTCTTGGATGAACTGTCTTGTTGTATTTCCTGGATAACTCTTGTTGGTACGAGGCAATATGAACCAGTGCTTTTTCCCTTCTCTCCTCTACAAGGTCGAGCTCCAATGTTATGGCCTCGCCATTCAAGTCTGGATCAAAATTCTCGCTTCGAATCGTGGGGAGGCCAATTTTCAGTGGGATTACTGCCTCCATACCATAGGCTAAAGAGAATGGTGTTTCTCCTGTTGATCGCCGAGGTATGGTACGATAAGCCCATAAAACATGAGAGAGCTCTTCTGCCCACTTGCCTTTTGCTTTCTCTAACCTTTTCTTTAATCCATCCAAGACTACCTTGTTTGAAGCTTCTGCCTGTCCATTTGCTTGAGGATATGCCGGTGTAGATTTGTAGAACTCTATCTTGTACTCTTCACAAAAGCCTCTGAAGATTTTGCTGTCAAACTGAGTGCCGTTGTTTGATATTAGTGCCTTTGGTATGCCAAATCGAGTGATGATATTCTGCTAGACAAACTTTTTCACATCTTTTTCCTTGATTGACGCCAAGGCTTCTACTTCCACCCATTTTGTGAAGTAGTCGGTTGCTACAAGAAAGAACTTCCTGTTTCCTGGTGCTATTAGAAGTGGTCCTACTATGTCCAATTCCCACATTGCGAAGGGCCATGGGCTAGTTAGAGATAGGAGTTTTCTGGCAGATTGGTGTATTTGGTGTGCGAACTTCTGACACTTCTCGCACTTTTTGACATACTTTTCTGAATCCACTTGCATGTATGGTCACCAATATCCTTGCGAAATTGCTTTGTATGCTAGTGATCTTCCTCCTTGATGGCTTCCACATACGCCCTCGTGTATTTCGAACAAGAATGCTTCCACTTTGCTAGGATGTACACACTTTAGGTAGGGTCCTGAGAATGACTTTTTGGATAATGCCAAAGATGGAGAGAGCCAAAATCGCTGCGACTTCGCTCTTATTCTGTTGACTTCTTTTTTCTCTTTTGGTAAGATGCCATCTTTTAAGAACATGATGATGGGATCCATCCAAGAGAGGCCTAGCTCTGCGCAACATACCTCTTCTACTTCGGGGTCTTCAATGTTTGGTCTAGGTAGGTAGTCGATCAGCAATGGATGAGGGATGGAAGTGTCTGCCATTGAGACAAAGCCTGCTAGTTCGTCCGCTCTGCTATTTTCCTCCCTGCCGATTTATTCTATCCTGACTACTTTAAATTTCTTGATCTCTGTTCTGACCAATTCTTGGTATTTGGCCATCTTGTCATCCTTTGCTTCGTAATCGCTAGATATTTGGTTTACCACCAGCTGTGAGTCGTTGTAAACCATTAGCTCGGTGGCCTTCATGAAGAATGCTGATTTGAGGCCTGCAAGAAGCACTTCATACTCCGCTTCGTTGTTTGATGCTGGGAAGCTAAGGTTGATTGCCTGCTCCACCACTAGGCCGTTTGGAGAGATGAGGACGATGCCGAGCCCTGCTCCATGCCGGTTGGATGCTCCATCCACGAAGAGCTTCAACATCTCTTCAACGAACAATTTCCAGCAAGTGGAGGGATCAGATGATGCCTTGGGATCTTCCATGTTGTTGGTGTCTTCTTCGAGATCCATGCTCGCCATCTGTCCCTCGCTATTTGATTGTACCAAGTCTTTGTTTGTTGGTGAGTCTTGACTTGGTGCAGCATGGTTTGCCTCTTCTTTCCTTGCTTCGCTTTGGTCCGCCTTGGCGTCTGGCTGAGTATCCTGCACCAGGGGTTGCGCTATTCCGGCGTCAACTTCCATCCCTAATTCATCTATCTCAGTCAGGTCAACTGGGCAGATGTGATGACTTCCTGGTGTGAATTCTGCGACAAAATCTGCCAATGCTTGAGCTTTTATTGCGGTTCTGGGTTGGAATTTGATGTCGTATTGTCCCAACTCTACTGCCCACTTCAAGATTCGCCCAAAAAAGTTTGCCCTTTCAAACAAAGCCTTTAATGGGAAGGCTGTTAGAACGACTATGGTGTGGGCGTGAAAGTAGTGCGACAACTTTCTTGAAGCCATCATCAAGGCCAATGCCATTTTTTCCAGTGGCAAGTACCTTGTTTCAGCGCCCAGTAGTGTCTTGCTGACATAATAGATGGGCAGATGTTGGATTCCTTCTGCGCGGACCAAAACTGCACTGATTGCGTGCTGGGAGACTGCCAGGTATAGGAAGAGTTCTTCTCCAGGTACTGGGGTGACAAGTAGTAGTGGAGAAGACATGTATTCTTTTAAGCTTTCTAGGGCGTAGTCGCATTCTTCGTCCCACTCAAACTTGGCCTTTAAGGCATAAAAAAATGGTCGTAGTCTATTTGATGACAGGCTTATAAACCGATTGAGCGCAGCTGCCATGCCGGTGAGATGCTGCACTTCTTTTACTAAGTTTGGTCTCTCCAACTCCTGGATTGCTTTGATCTGGGAGGAGTCTACTTTGATACCTCGGTTGGTCACCAGGAAGCCTAGGAATTTGCCAGATCCTACTCCGAATGCACACTTGGATGCATTGAGGTGTAACTTGTGTTTCTTCAGGATCTCAAACATCTCACCTAGGTCCTTGAGATGGTCATTCTCGTCCTTGCTCTTGACCACCATGTCGTCGATGTAAGCCTCCATTGTTCTGCCTAGCAATGGTCCGAACATCTTCGTGACCATCCGTTAGAATGTCGCCCCTACGTTCTTTAGGCCAAAGGGCATGACCTTGTAATAGTACAATCCTCTTGGAGTTGTAAAGGATGTGACCTCCTGGTCTGGTTCATGCATAGCGATTTGGTGGTAGCCTCTGTATGCATCCAGAAAACTAAGTCGGTTGTGCCTCGCCGTTAGGTCTACCAGTTGATCTATCCGTGGTGGAGGAAAGCTGTCTTTTGGGCACGCCTTGTTGACTGTTTTGTAGTCGACGCAGACACGCCACTTGCCATTCTTCTTTGGCACTACGACTGTATTGGAGATCCATCTTGGGTAGTGTACTTCTCTAATTGCTCTTGCCTCCAGCAGGTTTCCTACTTCTTCCGCCACTATCTCGGCATGGTGGAGTGCCGATCTGCGTATGTGTTGAATGATTGGTCTGGCGGATGGGTGGACATTGAGTTGGTGACAGATGAAGTTGGGATCAATGCCTAACATATCGTATGGTGTCCAGGCGAACACTTCGATGTTAGAGGTCAAAAATTCCAATACCTCTAATCTCTCAGTGCTGGACAACGACGAACCGAGCAAAAAGAACTTATCCGGGTTCTTTTCATCTATTCTTACCTCTACCAAGTCTTCTACCGCTTTCTGATCAGCTGCTTTGCCGACATCTGCGAATAGTTCATTGCTCTCAGGTTTTTCCATCGAATGAACGTATCCCTTGGCAGCGCGGCTGCCATTCACCGTGACGAAGCATTGCTTCGACATGATCTGGTCTCCATAGACTTCTTCAATTACCTCGGTGTCGTTGGGGAACCGCATTACTTGGTGGTAGGATGACGCCACCAATCGCATGGCATGCAACCATGTTCTGCCCAAGATGATGTTGTAAGTGGAGGGGACCTTCAATACCCAGAACTCCACTTGTTTCGTCATGCTTCCTGCTCTAACTGGAAGAATTATTTTACTGACAGGCCATTCCGGCATGGAGTTGAATCCAATTAGGGGAGATATGGCAGGTGCTAAGTCTTTGTCTTGTAGCTTCAATTGTTTAACTGTTTCGTAATACATTATTTCACATGAACTACCTTGGTCAATCAGAATCCACTTGATGTCAAAATCCTTGACTCGGAGGGTGACGACCAGGGTATCATTGTGAAGGCAATATATCCTCGCCAAGTCTTTATCTGAGAAAGACATGACGTTCGTGGCCTCTGTCTTCCTTTTCTTGGTGGTAGGTTGGGCACTTAGTACCTCTCTTAAGTGCTCAGCCTTTTTGATTGAACTTCTGAGCTTGCATACACTCTCAGGTTCGCAGACCCCATGTATCACATTGATCACGCCTTGCGGTGGGGCGTCGATTGGCATTCCGTTGGGGTTATTATGGTCCTGGGGGGCTGGTTGCGCCCCTCTTTCAATGTATTTATCCAGGTGACCTGCTGTCACCAACTCCTCCAGGTGTTATCTCAATGGCATGCAATTTTCAGTGCGGTGCCCCTTTTCTTTGTGGAAGGTGCACCGTGATCTTTCGTCATAGTCTTTCTGAGCTTCCCCAAGCTTGGCTGGCCATCTGACGAAAGGCTCATCCCGTATTTCACTTAGAATTCGGTAGATCGGTTTCTTGAAGACCGTGGTTATGGCAGTGCGGACTCTCAATCATCTTTTATCCTGGTCTTCTCCGTTGTCACGCCTGCCTCGTCCGTTTTTGCTTGGACGGTCTACCGCGTTGACCTTTGCTGAGGCCTTCTTATCTGGTCGTGCCCAATTTTGTTTTGGTACGTGCGCCATCCTCTTCCACCCTGATGTGCTGATGCACTCTCTCCATTAAGGCTTCCATGGTGAAGGGTGGTGTCATGGTGATTGAGTTCCTAAGTTTGTTCCTGACTGGAAGGCCTCTCTTGTATTGTGCAATGGCGAGATTGGTGGGACAGTCTCCAATCTGGTTGAAGGTCTTCCAGTAGAAACTGTTGTAGGATCTTAAGGTCTCCTTATCACCCATGTCGATGGAGAGCAGCTGATCGATCTCCACTGGGGTTTTGGTGTTCGTTCGGAACCTTGTGACGAATGCTTCCGCCAATTGTGCCCAGGAGGCTATGCTGCCTTCTGGAAGTTTTTCGAACCAAGTCAAGCCTAGGTCGCCAAGGCTAGATGGGAAGAGGATACACATTAAAGTCTCGTTTTGCCGGTATATTGCCATGACCTGGCGAAAGTGGCTCAAGTGTGAGTAGGGGTCCGTCTTTCCCTTATATGTAGTGAATTTGGGCTGAAGGAAGCCTGATGGTGGGGGCGCGTTTTCAATCGCCGGAACGAACGGTGAGGTTTGCAGCCTCGCTAATGCCTTGTCCGTTGGTTCGTAGGCAGAACGCGGTATTGGCATTCCAACCTCGACGCTTCTATGCGTCCGAGAAGCCAACCGCTGTAAGGCAGAAATTCTGTGTGGATTGCGTGCCCTGGCATCCTCCTTGCATCGTGCCCTTTCCTCGAGCACGGTTCGTAAGTCGGACGATCTAGGCAACTCCGTCTGTCTGGATCTTGTTTGGTGCGTATGTGAGGGCCAATAGGTGCTTTCTTCAGTGTACGACCTCTCAGATCTCGTCCTCTCAGACCTGAAGTGACGAGTTTTGGAAGACCTGGATTGGGTATCGCCTGTCCTGAGACTTCTGCTTTCTGTTTGTGAGGGTGTAGTATTCCTACTACGATTTTTCGAGTGGCGATGGGGCGTCTTGTTTGTGCGCCCCTCTCCTGTCGCCACTCCTTTTCTCTTCACCTGGCGCTTTAGAGATTCCATGTCCACTGCCATCCGTCATATCAATTCGTCCTGCTTCTTGACGCGATCCTCCAAAGCTTGAGGATCAATCCTCCGCCTTTGTCTTTCTGGGCTCTGTGAACGAGAGTGATGAGGGCTGTTAGTCTGCCATCTCCCTTTTGTATCCCTCTTGGGATTCTGTCTTTGTGGCTCTAAATCCCCCATGGGAGGGATAAGAGGTAGGCCTTCGCGTTTCGCACCCCCTTCTGGAGTTTGTCCGTAAATAGCAGACTGTGGTAATTCTTCGTTGTATGCCATTGATTTTCAAGAGGAAAAGCTTGATCAAGAGGTTTGTTCTTGTCTGAAATTCCCACAGACAGCACCAATTGTACGGGAAAGAAATAAACCTTCTCGTATAATCCTGTTGATCAAGTCTACGCTCCTCCGTACGTCGTCACTTTATCACCTGAAAACACAAACGTGAGCTAGTTGGCGGGTGTGTGCCGGAAACCTCTCCGATGCCTAAGTCAGTAAGCTTGACAAATAGACAAAAGCTCTGTGTATTCAGAAAACAAAGTTGTGTTACCTCTCCATAGGTGATGTTTGTGAACTTTTATAGGTTTCGTGTGGCACAATCCTAGTAGGACTTCTACTCCTCCATGCAGAGTTCTCATAGGATTTATACTCCTAAAGGATAATATTTATCCTTCAACACCCCCCTCACTACTTAAACCAAGTGAGATGGTTTTACCATGGCCGAACTACCACGACCGAAGTAAACAAGGCCATGTCGAGCCACAGAGTAGACCGAACTATCGATAGTTTGGTCTCCTCCTTCACTGCTCTACCTCGGCTCTTCCTGCTCAAACCGTGCTAACTATGTTGTTTGAACCGTGCTAACAATTAGCTAGGTCCTACTGAGCTATTCGTGCTATGCCTGCGACCGGTCTAACTTTGGCGACCGAACTAACTTCAAAGTAACCTTAGACCGGTCTAAGCACAAAGTATCTTTAGTCTGGAATAATCTTCAAGCCTCATTCAGACCGGACTAACTTCTGGGTTTTGGGCTCCTTTTACTCTGCTATTCTTATTTTGGCCCATTAACGGCCCATTGCCCAGCTCGGCCCAATTTAACCATATAAATTACCCTCTCATATGATTAAGCATGTTAAATGACTGATTGACTGAAATCCTGAACTGATTGATTGAGTGTATAGCTTAAGTGCATTTCTATCTGTTGACTGTTGAATGATCTGTTTATGTTTTATGTTGCAAATTGCGAATTGAAGGCCTTATCGGCGGTCGAATCCGAAATTGATTAATGTTTTATGCTAATTAGAATTTATGCGATTTTATGATAAATTAGATTGAAATGTGATTTTGTATGATTAAATTGGATTACATACAGCTAAATTACATTAGTTTGAAGTATTTACATGTTTGCCATTTAGTGGACAAATCTAGGATCTTTTAGTTGACTCTTATGTTAGCATTATAACATTTCTCCATCCACTTCTAGAGAGCAAACCGACTAGAGAGAGAGAGATAGGAGTTAGTTTGATCTCATCTTGTTTTGGCTTGGAATTTGGAAGGAATTGTAGAAGATTTGCAACATTAGACTCTCATACTTTGAATTCAAGGCATAAGGTAGGAGAACCATCTTCTTAAGCTTGCATTTGAGTTATATCTTGCATGATTCATGGAAGTTTAGTGAGTTGAGTCTAGCATTGGCTTAATGAGTTGAATTGAGGCTTAAATTATCGCATGCATGTACATATCTTGAAGTTTAGAGTTGTTTTCATGGAAATTATTACATGCATGTCCATATTATTGTTATAATCCATGAATTCACCATGTTTTTGGTAGGATTGGCTCACGTGATCTTGTGTTTGAAGCTTTAAGTTCATATAAGCTCATGCATGTTACATTTGAGTCTTGTTCTTGAAGTTTATTGAAATTGTGTTTAATTAAACTACCTTTGGGCTTTGATTTCTCAAATTGATCTTTGAAACATATCATATTACGAGTTTACAAGTGTTTTCTAGAAAATTAGTCCAAAAGGATTGAATTTGATGCTTTAAAGTTGAGTTTTGAGCTTGAGGTTCAAATTTGGAAATTCCAGATTTTGGACTCACGCTCGAGCGGGGAACTCCACGCTCGAGCGTACACACTGAATTCATACAGTCCGCTCGAGCGGGGAAAGTGACGCTCGAGCGGGAAATGCATGTATCCAGTACTTTCATGTGTTTTACAGTCCGCTCGAGCGAAGAAAGTGACGCTCGAGCGGGGATCCTTTGTCTGCATGTCCGCTCGAGCGTAGAAAGACACGTTCAAGCGTGACTCCTGTTTTTTGAAAATTTTGTAAAGTGTTTAAAAGTACATCTTTCCATCCTAGGCATTCCTATGACATGTTTAAGGCATCTTAAGGAGGATATTGAGGTAGAACCACACCGAGGCAAATTAGGGATTAAGTTATTAATTTCCTAACTGTGTAGCTTAGTGTGTGTTCGTTCTGTAACTGTGTAGGGTCGGTATCCAAGGACGCTCTAGCTGCTTATAGCCCAGTGCTCTGTGAGTAACAATGTTGTAAAGATATGTTCAATCATGAATATTTTCTGAATGAATAACTATACTGTTTTCTGAAATGATATTTCTTACTGAATGAATGTTTGTCCTATTTGTGAACTGTATTCGTAGCAGCCATAGCAATTTACTGTTACTGTACTGTACTGCTACTGTCACAGAGATCTCTGTCGGTTCCCATGTTTGGAACCACTACTGTTTAGTGGTATGATGGCCATCAACTAACTGTTTGGTCTGTTAAGACCTACTGTACTGTTTTACTATTCGATGTACCACATATGACTATTATAGTTTCTGAATGACTGTTATGGCATGAGATATGAGCTATAAACTGAATTACTGATATACTGATAAATGACTGTTTTCAATACCGAAAGGACATTTATTCTTAACCTCTTTACGCTTATGTTATTCACTGGGCTTTAGCTCACTGCTCATATATATATGTCGGTGTTCAGGCATCGGACCGTTGCTAGAAGCATCAAGCTAAACTCCCGTTTTGTCAAAGCCAACCACTGTGCCTCACTCAAAGGTTCCAAGTCCTTCAAGCTAGGGCTTTTTGGAGTGTTTTAGATTTTTCCCTTTTTGTATTTGTTTTTGTAATACTGTATAGACTGTACCTGTACTGTATTGTTATGGTGGGGATTTGGTCTCTAACTTGAATATCTGTATATGATGTATGTACATACTGTTTTGTTTCGAATGTGAATATGTTTTGAAAAGTCTTTTTGCATACAGACTATCACAGCTCATTGGACATCTTTCAATTACTGTTTTGGCATCCGCCAGCCCCTGTACTCTGTATTACTGTTTTACTGTTAAGTAGGCCTTCGATAATCTCGGATTACTGGCCGGTTACGGTGCTAAACCCATAGGGACGGGTTTGGGTCGTGACACAAAGGCTCAATGGATTTATGACTAAACAAATGTATAGACTCAATAAGTGGATTGTACGGATTCTAAAAGTAGTTCTCACATAGTATAGTATGTAATTCCACACAAGACTTTACTCCATACCAAAGAGTCATTGAAGTAACAAACATAAGGCCACCACAATGGTTATTACCAAGGCATGGGACATGTGTGATGGTAATTACACAAATATTTGCTCGTATTACACAAATATTTGCTCATATTACTAATTATCAAATTATTATCAAAATCATATTTAATAAACATTTTTTCCATAAGTTTTTGTTCTTACACAAATAGGTTCATAAATAGTTATATCCACGAATTTCCTTTTCACTCAAATAAAGTTCAATAAATAATATATTTGAAATAATCACATACATCGCAAATCATAATTTACATAAAACAATTTATGACAACTTTAAATATAATATAACTCACTTGTGTATTGAAATACAGTTCTAAATTCTTTCCAAAATTTATGAAAACCGGATACAAATTGAACCGATTGACTGCGAACCCTCGCTCTCCCACTCCGCTTTCTCCATTTCTTTTCTCTCCCACCCTTCTTTTCTCCATTTCTTCTCCTCTGCATACTAAACTTATGCCTATATATATGTATGCAAATATTTGCATGCTATGAGACATCTGGCTTTGAACAAAAATGTCTTCAACTAATGCCTTGCTATTTGCATGCTATGCAATGTCTTGAACAAATTCAAGCTGGCAAATTGCACTTCTACGAATTATACTTTGGCCTCAAACTTTATAATATTTATATTATGTTGTAAAATTACATTTTACCCTAATTACAAAATTACATATAGAATTATTATATATTTTTTTCATTTGTAATTAAATAATACTAATACAGAATTAAAGAATAATTAAAAGTTTGAGTTGTTATAGTAATAGTAATAATTTTCTTTAATGGAACATGAAATTTACATGTGGGTTTCTATAGATTTATACATAGAGTGAATTATCATTATTAATTGAAAAAGTTTTAGATCACAGAAATTGATAACAGAATTAGACACAATCCTATTGAGTTCTACTTTTTTTGTGAGTCTCACACTCATATAAAATGATTATATCCAATTTCATAATTAATTTTTATATAAATAAAAGACTTGTATGATAGAAAATAATATACATGCTCACTTTACAGACCAATTACTCTTATATGTTTATTTTTGTTAGTATATTTAATTAAATTAAGAATGCAATGCCAAGACCATCTCCCCCAAACAAAAACATAGGCTAATGAGATATGCCCTATGGTTTTCAAAGTAGGTTTGGGCATCACACTCATAATACATACAAATGAATTTACTGACATAATGGACTTGTTTGGTGTAACTCATTATAAGTTAAAAATTAATAATTAAAAAATAAAAATTAAAGCATTTCTTTTTCAAATTTTCACATAATTAGCTTATTTAAATTATTTCCTTCTCATAAATTATGAGTAGAAATACATCAAATAGTTTGGCACATAATTTGAAGAAAAATGCTTCGGACCCCTACTGGGGGTCGACCTCCAGTGAGGTGGTGTGCTGTGATTGGACCAAAAAAAAATTGTTTATTTATTTTATTTTTTTTTCAAGTTTCAACCAGTGGGGGCGCGCCACCTCACTGGGGGTGCAACCCCCACTGAGGTCTGTAGCAGGTTTGTAATTTGAAATACAAAAATGCCTCAGACTTCCAGTGGGGGTCACTGGGGGTCGTGTGTGTTGCCCTCCCATTGGCCCAAAAAAAAAAACTATTTTTTTATTTTTTTTTTTTGATTTTCAGCGAAGGGTAATGCTATAGTGTGCAACTTACACCTTACACCTTTTTGTGTTCACTTACACCTTACACTTACACCTTTTTTACCTTGCACATGATGTGCAACTTATACATTTCATTTATACCTTCCACTTATACTTACACCTTACACTTACACCTTACACTTACACCTTTTGTGTGAGTGGCACATGGTGTGCAACCCACTTACACCTTTTATGGGTTGCACACCTAAGAAAACTCCTTCAGCGAATTACAGCCGGTCACCTCAATGGGTCGACCCCCAGTGGGGTCTGTAGCACGGCTGTTTGAAATAGTAAGCTATGAGGAACTTATTTAATCTGTACCAAACACTCATTAGTTTGCGAAGCTATGCCCAGACCTCTCTTCAAAGGAATCAAGAATTACCTACAAGAGACCCAAAAGAAACCCCATTATCATCTCCTACTGTCAAACTCCATTAGCACTGGCAGTGATTCTCATTCTCCCCAAGGAAATGACTTCAAATCATGGACCAATCTCATTTCATGTCTCGCCCAAAATGCCACAAACTCAGAGATGGCCATGGTTGAGTCCTCTCAAATGCTCAACTCTGGTGCCAAGCCTAATGGCCATGCTCTGGTCCACCTGTTCCGAACATGCGCAAAAATTGGTTGCCATTCTTATGGCCTACAGCTTCATTGCTGCGTTCTTCGATCTGGGTTTGTCACCAATGTGTTTGTCTCCACTTCCCTCATCAATTTCTATTTGAAATTTGAGTCTTTGAATGATGCCCATAAAGTGTTTGTTGAAATTCCTCAACCAAGTGTAGTTTCTTGGAATTCTTTGATTTCTGGGTATGTGCATTCTGGGCTGTTTTCGAAGGCGTTGAGTGTGTTTGTTCAGTTGGATAGGTCTGAGATTTGTGCTGATTCATTCTCATTTACGGCCACTTTAGCTGCTTGTGGGCAACTAAGGTTTTCACAATTGGGGAAATCAATTCACTCCAAGATTGTGAGAGTTGGTGTGGAATTTAGTGTTTTTGTTGCGAATTGCTTGATTGACATGTATGGAAAATGTGGGTATGTTAAAGAGGCGATCTGGGTATTCAATGAGATTACTGATAAGGATATCATCTCTTGGAATTCAATTATCGCAGCAAGTGCTAGGAGTCGAAAACTTGAACAAGCAGTCTGTTTTTTTCATCAGATGCCGAATCCTGATATAATTTCATATAATGAATTAATCAGTGGAATTGCACAGTTTGGGAACATGGATGATGCCATTGGGATTTTATCAAATATGCTGAACCCAAATTCATCTTCGTGGAATTCAATAATAACAGGGTATGTGAACCGGGATCAAGCACGCGAAGCCCTGGACTTCTTCAGTAATATGCACTCAAATGATATAGAAATGGATCAGTTCACATTTTCAAGCATATTAAGTGGCATTGCAAGTATCTCAGCTCTTACATGGGGGATTTTGATCCATTGTTGCACAATAAAGTGTGGTTTGGATGTATCTGTTGTTGTTGGGAGTGCTCTAATTGATATGTACTCCAAATGTGGACAGGTAGAGAATGCCGAATCAATTTTTAAGTCTTTACCCAAAAGAAACTTGGTAACATGGAATGCAATGATATCCGGCTTTGCTCACAATGGCAATTCAATCAAGGTTATAAAGCTCTATGAGCAGTTGAAAATGGTGAAAGATTTGAACCCAGATGGGATCACCTTTCTTAATGTCTTATCAGCATGTTGGCATAATCAAACGCCATTTCAGGTTGCAAATCAGTACTTTGACTCAATGATCAAGGATTATGGGATTGATGCCACGCCTGAGCACTGTGCTTCAATGATTAGGTTAATGGGAAAATGGGGAGAGGTGTGGAGGGCAGAGAGGATGATATGTGAACTAGGGTTCAGATCATGTGGCTTGGTCTGGAGGGCTTTGCTCGGTGCTTCTGGAACTTGTGGGGATCTAAAAGTTGCAGAGTTAGCCGCTGCTAAGGTGATTGAGTTGGAGGGGAATAAGGAGTTTGTTTATGTTATGTTGTCCAACATTTATGCATCTTATGGGAAATGGAGCGAGGTGAGCGTGGTTAGAGAGCTGATGAGGGGGAGAAGTGTAAGGAAAGAAGTTGGTTGTAGCTGGATTGAGATAGATAATGTGATAACAACTTAATCCATGTTGTGATGGGATTGATAATCTAATTGGTAAGCAGGAATTTTTCTGTGAAAAACCTGAAATTTTGATGGTGGCTGAATCGCTGATCTTTTCCTCCCATACAAGGTTTGAATTTGACAAAACTGCTAGCCTGACAAGAGAATCTAGTTCTCTTCGATTTGTTATGACCATGTGACTATCGTGTGATAAATGGTTTGGTGAAATTGAAAAGCAACGGTGCCTGTTGAAGCAATGGGAGTGACGATAGCTATTGGTGCTTTGTTGTGATGCCTTGGATTATCTGCTGATTTTGTGACAGTAGATCGTGTGGAGCTATTTTTGAATTAGGTAGTTCACAGTGAAATTGCCTTACAGGATAAGAAGCGCGGACATAAACATGCAATTGTTTAAAAAAAACAAGACATGGCATGCGGAGGACACGAACCCACCATTTGAACTTGTTTCATGAAGTAAATCTGTTGAAGATACGTGCACTTATACTTTACCCGTAACCTTTTTGTAATCAAGAGTCCAAAGAAAGCAATTTTCCATGTGTTGCTTTATCGTTACAATTTTGGTTCACTTTTGTGTACGAATATAACGAACTTTCTTTGGAGATGGTAAAAATTAACAATATGATGATTATGTCAAAATGATAACTTTATTCACACACCACTAAAAAAAAAAAAAAAAAAAAAAAAATTTACGAGAATGATGTGACAATATCATTTTTATAAATAAAACTCATTTTCATAGTGTTTTAATTTAAATTGAAAGGTCCATTTTAAGGAGTCATATTATTTTGTATGAAAATTTTATGCAAATTATATCAATGCTAATGTCAAATTATGACATCTGCACTGTAGGAGTAGAATTACCGAAAGTATATAACATTTTTGGCACATGTCAAAATTTAAGATAGTGTTGAGTTTTATAATTATGATTTGCGAATATAATTGTATTTTGAATTTGAGAGTTTTAAAATTATAATTTGAGTGTAAAAAATTTGTTTGGTTATGAGTTTTAAAAAGAGTTTTAAATTGAGTTTGAAATTTTTAATGTGACATATGATATTTAATTCAAAAATTTACAATTCAGAACTAAACACAAAACTTAAAATTCTATTCAAAGTTCATAAAAAAATTTAAAAAAATTTCAAAAATATTTTTTATTTAAAATATAAAAATAACATGTGGCCAAAAAAAAAAAACGAAAAACGAATACTATTCTAGTCAACCGGCCGGGCATCCAGGAGGATGACGGGATAGATGTGTTTTCAACCGTGGGTGTGTGTAGAATCAATTTTTGAAAGCTCTCACCAAACACCACACTCAAACTAAGGAGTGAAATTAAATTTACAAAGCTCTACTAAATAGAGCCTAAATTTCGCAATGCAATTTTAAGGCAACTCTAATGCTGAGTAGTCAAAATAGCATGCTACATTACTACTATTTTTTCTATTTCTTCACAAAAAATCGAATGCAAATACATTTGAAATTCCCATCAAAAGAGAGAAAACTCCTGCTAAAATTTGACAAACTATCAAAATTTGAAAATTCAAATGACAACTGCATTTGAACTCTTTTTTCATCCAATTGAAATTAATAATAACCCATTAGATATGCTCTCATTTAACCAACAATTAACATTAAACATCAACCATTTGGAATAATACTGCGGGTTCTTGGCGAGAAATAAAAGAGACCACTCCAAAGGGCAATAAGTGATTAAGCAACTAAGAATTTAGAACAATTTGGACGTCAACACTTCACAACCAATTAGATAACATATAAAAATAATAAAAGCTAGTTCTTCGTACTTATTTTTCACGTAACACTTCCATCAGAGTTGTGCATAATCAGAATTAGTTTTTCAGCTATGTAAAATTCAAGCAGTTCTCCAAAATGGATGAGAATTTGTCAGGATGAATTACAAAACCTTGCTTTTTCCAATCATGTGAAGACAACTTTTTTCTCATAGCAACCGTCTCTGCTAACAGTCACCTTGGAACCGACTCACCAAGCTCTAAAATTCACCAAACAAACAGAAGTTGTATCAAAAACCAATAATGTAAACCAACCTGATACATGATGGTTATTAATTAGACTTCTTGACACCCAAAAATATGAAAGAAAAAATGAAGTTAAACTCAACCCCCATTTCATTAGCATTCAAATGATTTTGATTCCAGAAGATTATACAAATTGCTACATATCTATTCCATAAATGATGTATGACAGGACATGTGATCTATTGAGTTCTGTGGAAATCCTTCCAACTAAGAGCAAAGATGACAGAGCCCACCTCCAGAAATGGCACAATGTCTCACGTTCCATCAAATTCATCTGGAAAAGGAGCAGGCTTTGTTACTAATGGCATTCATATTAACTATACATGATCTCTCAATGCATCACATTCAAACTAAAACAGATGTTCATAAATCTGGTTTTGGTTGTCCGATAATTTCTTTCTTCAGACCCAGCTCTTTCAGTACAGATCAAGATAAATAATGGCAGTGACGCCAGAAATAGACTGTAGACCCAAAGACATAGTATCTGTCACATAATGACATTTAATGTACGGCAAAAACAAGCCTCTCGATGCTTCATGAATATAACCTGTTATTCCTCCTCAAAAACCCACCCACACACTCTCTCAGAATACACAAAGCTAAAATTTTGGTATGGGGTTCTGGCCCTAACCTTCCTCTTGGGTTACAAGAATCCTAAATTTAGGGAAGTATATGGATACACTTCCTTTGTAATCAATACAGAACAGAAAAAATACATCCAAAGAATAAATGCTTATAACATCATCATGCAAGAAATATGTGTATCGCTAATATATGAAATTGAGGTTAATATGCAGAAAAATCAGAGTTCCAATCAAGCACTAAAAATCAAAAAGGCAAACCTAAACAGTACCATGATTGAACAACATGAATCACATAATGGAATAATTAAAAGCACACTTGCAAGACAGACAAAATTACTTCCACCAAAGAAAAGAGATTCACAGGTCTTAGATTTAAAGGACTAGCAGTTACTTCAGGAAAAATTGAGAGGACATATGCAATCAATATAATGTGCAAATCGTTTAAACTCTCGAAGTATGTCAACCCCCCCACACCCTAAATCTACCCAATACATAATTTAATGGTTTTAAACTGTTAACAGAACATTCATACTTGATAATGAGGCACAGAATCATAATTGACAGGTCTTGTGAAATCCCAGATATTTCTTTCAAGCATGGAAATTCATGTGCCTGCAGGAACCAAATATTCCGGTCAGAAACCCGATCAAGTCATTTCTCCAAGAACATTCCCAATTTGTTCACAATGGAGGTTGTCCAAAAGATTGGACAAAACTTAGGAGCATCACATATGTTTCTAACTTCAACCTCCATTTATCCAGAAAAGAAATTATCAGGTTCTATTACAGAGATTAAAGCAAAATCAAACCAGAAAAGGTCAATAAAATAATGACTGAGTGTAAAATTGGACAATCCACAACAGAATGGATGAAACTATGACCCAAATCACACTCAGATTATTGGTAAATTGTCCCCCCCCCCCCCCCCCCGGGCGCTCTCTCTCACACACACACGCACACGCACACATTCATATGTACATAATTACATATATGCACAATCTATTATTTTAAGCACAGATGTGCACATGAAGTTTGTGTATAACAAAATTGGACATATAGATATATATATATATATAAATCCAGGCACAGGGGCTCATATGTGAAAGGGATTACAAGAGTGCAATGAGAGTATCACAACTTATTAGATTGAACAAAAGAGAAGACTTTTGCCAGAAACATCAACACGTTTGACCTTGCAGCCAAGACACCGTGATTCATAATCTTCAAAGAGAGGGCTTTCATTTTCTATTCCTTCTTTTGGAAAACAACACAGCAAAATTTGTCCAACAAATTTGTGGTTTTTTTTGTCTTTGTAGAACTATGAATTGCCACTTGTATCCCTTTGTCTGTAATACAATTTAATTTGTTTTTTTTTAAAAAAAAAAATCCTCTTTTTCTCTTTTTTATGGCTAAAAATTCTGTTTGTGCAGAGACATTACCACTATGTTTGGATACTGTTTGCACCACATTTTATTTTTCTGTCGATTGTGGCCTATTAGTTATGGCCAAGTTCGATTATGGTTTGCCGATTGAAATTATAAACTATTTTCAAAGAATAACCTTAACCACATTTATTTTTATTATTTCTGTCGATAAGTATGCTGACATGATGTGACCAGTATGCTAGTAACGTGGCATGGAAGAGATGATGATGTGGCTTGAAAAGATTAAATAAAGCTAATAAAGATATTTGTTGAAATCAATTAGAAACCATATGTTAAAATCAAGAGGATCAATATCAAGTCAAAACACAAAATCTGCAAGTAGTTCCTATGACGATACGGTATATGGTTGAATGGACCAAAGATCAAGTAAGATCATGGATTGATAACTACGACATGAGGTGGCCAAGCAAGTATAAAATGAGGACTTGAAGAATGAAAAAAGATGATCTCAATCATCAAGAATACTCGCTAAGAGTCTATCTAGGAGTAGTTTAACTTCGCATTCTAGGAGTAGTTTAAACAGGTAGCTTTTTCCAACTCCCACTTCTCTTATTTTTGTCGATTACTGTATTTCTTCAATTTTTTGTTCTTGTAAATAGTGACAAGTGACAATTCATTCAAATTAATACATATTATGTTTTGTTCCATCTCTTCTTTACCTAATTACCTCCAGAGAAATCCTTAATCTGTGTAAAGCATAGAACTCAACCACAAAGCTTGATTTTTATTTGTATTTACTTAAAGATTGGTTTAAGTTTATCGATCAAATCATTGTCAATTAGGCTTAAACTAAATTTTTACCAACAAATACCTAGGAGAGAAAATAAAAGAAAGGAGAGAAAAGATTAGGATTTCTCCCCCTTTTGTTTGCTTGAGCTGGATTGGACACCATTATTTCTTTTCTCTCCCAATCTCTCCAATTTTCGAGAGATTGGAAAAGAAATCGATTTCTCTCCATTTCATTTCTCCTCATATATCTCCTCCTCTTTAGTAATCCAAACAAGTGATTGAGAAATCTGTTTCTTTTGTTTTTCTCTCCAAATCACACAATCCAAAAAGACTGTAAATGGCAAATTGAACAAAATTAGGGGACAACAACAGTTGATGAATGATGTTTGGTAAATGGAGAAGCGAAGCAGAGCAGAGCTACTCACATCATAGTCAAATAACAAAAATGTACATTAGAGGTCGGGAGAGGTACGGCAGAGTGTACCCTGTGAAAGTGCTCTGCTATTCCTGGAAGTTGAGCTCAAGTGCGATGTCATCCTAGCTGCCGCAACTCTACTGTGTAGAGGCAACAAAGAGTCCACGCATCCAAGCTCTGCCAGAGTTCTATTTATTCACCACAACGAACCACAAATCAGTAGTAACAATCACAATTATCACAAATCAAAAACATCAAAATATATACATATAAAAGTATATGAATGAAGGAGTGACCTGGAGGAGAATCGGCGGAATGGAGAGGAAGTGGATCTGGATGGGAGAGGGAGCCTTGTTGAGGAAGTTGGAGGTCTGTCAATGGAAGGTGAAGAAGGTGTTCGGAGATTCGATTTAATGGCAGATTTGAGGGAAGATATGGATGTTCTGTGGATCAATCTGTTGCATTTTGAAGCCATTTCAAGACCAGAAAAAGAAGCTTCCGAGTTTCCAAGAACACCAAATTGGCGGTTTAGGGTTTTTTTTTTTTTTTTAGATTCAAATATAAATAAGAACAAAGCAAAGCAGCTCTTTTTAGGGTTTTAGCAAAGCAAAGCAGCTCTTTTTTTTCATGGAGTTTGCCTGTTACGCTCGCAGTGTCACAGTGGGGTGACACAAACGCCTTGTAATTGGTTAATGTGTAGTGTAAATCTGGCTCGGGCCTGACGTTGTCGGGTCTTGCGGTTCTTTTCAAAATCTGGACTTGTTCAAAAAATTAGGCCTAAGTCTAAGCCTAAGAGTATTTAGGTCTTGGGCGGCCGGCCCAATAGGTATGGGCCTGACTTTGGACTTAAGTTTGGGCAGCCCTGATCCATTTTTTTATTTTTTTAAATTTTTTTTATTAAAATTTTATTATTTTACTTTAAAAAAGACATGGGACCACGAGCCGAACCAGGCTTCAAATAGATGGTCTAGACCAAAGCCCAGAGGCTCTTCTTAATAGGAGGTTGTTTTTTTCATTTTTTTAGTAATTTTTTCACTTTTGAACTAAAATATTGAATTGCTAAGCGAGACTTTATTATAAATTGGCCATTTTAATAGTCAATTTTTAAGTACGAAATAAACCTAAGAATTAATATGGATTTTATTGAAATCAAATTACACTTTAGTGCTTTTTTTTTTTTCAAATGTAAATTAATGATAAATTTTATTAATTTTAATAACTAAAATTATATATTTTTGTGTGAATTTATAACTATTTTATGAAAAGGTTATTGATTTATAATTTTTTGGGGAAACTAAAAAATTAATGCAAGGTTTAGCGTATTTTTTATATTAAACCTCAACGTTTTAATTTTAACAATTTAAATCCTAAATTTTTAATCGTGTCTCAATGTTGACCCTCCGTTTGTTTCTGTTTATTTTTGTTAACTTTTTACACTTAATTGATACACGTGTCACATTTTAATTCGTCCATAATTATTATAATTATTATATTTCTAAATTATTTATTTATTTTTTGTCTATCAGCTCTCTTTGTCTCTCACTTATTTGATTCATCCTTATACTCTCTCTTTCTCTCTGTGCAAATCCATTTCTAACCTATACATACACACATTACATATACATATATATATATATGTTGTTGGTGATAATTACAAATAACACACCAAAAAATACAAATAATAAAATTGCAATAACTTATTATCAGGGCTGAGGCGCGAGAAACTCGCTCTCTTTAAGGAGATTCAAGCCTTCTGCGATTAGGCAAAGTCTCACACCGGTGCAACAGAAAAACCTTGACTTGTCCCCCCAGGATACAACAGCCCGACTAAGTCGTATGGTTCACCAATACTGCACAATTGGTTGAACCCAAAGCTTTATCACACACACTCTTTTTATTTGCCTGATAATCTCACACTAGACATAACAAAGCAACAAAACTTCTTCACTCGTGTGTATTCTCAAAGATAGGACATAAGTTAATATATATATAGAAATCAAAAAAGGTTCTTGGTGGATAAGTTACTGGAGATAAGACCAAGACTGGGTAAAGACGACTTGAAAGACTTGGAAAACATGGACTTGACTTGGAAGACTTAGACTTGAAAGTCTTGGAATGGATAGGAATGGGAAGACTTGGAGAAGACTAGGAAAACTTAGTAGAAAAGAAAAGAAAATCAACCTATAACACATTATAATATTAAAATACCTACTAACATTCTCCCACCTATTTTAATATTATAGGTAACAAAACTGAGATTATTAGGCAAATAAGGATATTATGCATCATGGTAGGTGTGCTCTGCATTGAACTTCCATTAGTGAAACAATAATATCTACTCTAGAGTCAATAGTATGCTCAGCATTGAACTATGACTGCTTAAGGGAAATAAATAATTATTGCACACACATAATATTTCAGGTGTTCACAAAAGCTTTAAAAGTTAGCACATTACGGCCTTGTGTGATCCCAAGATTCATGAGTGTGTTTGAGAATTAGCCCAAATCTCATAGGTAGAGGCCCCACTACCACACTCGCATAGATGAATTCTGTCAAGGGTGCTCCTGTAACTATGACACCCCACTCAATAAGAGTTACAGAAATTCATTAAGAGTTTTTTAATAACTCAACCTCTACAACATTACAGGATAAATGCACTTACATCATAGGGATGAGAAAAAAGTAATTTAGTGCATTTCTCACGGCCATCATATGATCGTTTTTCTCATTGAACCCCGTTACAGGATCTCTGGTCCCTGGATTGAGTATCCTCATACATGGCTCCTGCTATATTCAATGGGTTTCAATATCATCCCCCTCGATGTATTCCAGATTCTATCTCTTACTAAGGCCTTAGTTAATGGATCTGCAAGATTATCACCAGATTTAATATAATCCACATTTATGATGCCATTATTCATATAAGATCTCACAAGTACTGTGTTTTCTTTTGATAGGTCTGGATTTACCGTTATAATAACGGTTATTAACTCGACCAATTGTTGCAGTGCTATCACAATGAATCAATATAGGTGGAGTCGGTTTTTCCTAACAAGAGATTTCGTTTAACAAATCTCTCAACCAATTTGCTTCTTCACTAGCTGTAGCTAAAGTAATAACCTTAGCCTCCATTGTTGAATTAGCAATAATGGTTTGTTTTTTTGATTTCCAACTTATAGCACCACCTCCCAATGTAAATAAGTAACCAGTGGTTGATAATGAATCACCTGACAAGGTATTCTAATCAGCATCATTGTAACCTTCAAGTACTGCAGGATACTTATTATAAAACAAGCCATATTTTATAGTACAAGATAAATATTTCATAATATGCTCAATGGCTAGCCAGTGATCACTGCCAGGCTTGTTAGTAAACCTGCTAAGTACTCCAACTGCATATGCAATGTGAGGTCTAGTACAGTCAGTTGCATAACGCAAGTTACCAATCATACTAGCATATTCCTTTTGATTAATTACATCATCATCATTTTCAATAGGAAATAAACGCACATGAGGATCAAAAGGAGTAAGAACATGCTTGCAGTTATAAAAATTATATTTTCTCAAAATTTTCTCAACATAATGCGACTGATCAAGAAATATACCATCACAAGTTTTGGTAATTTTCATTCCCAAAATATAATTAGCCTCACCAAGATCTTTCATATCAAAATGGCTACTAAGTATATTTTTAGTTTCCACGATGATATGCAAATTAGAGCCAAATATAAGTAAATCATCCACATAGAGGTTAATAATGACATGTGAATTTTCTTCAGATTTATAGTAAATGCATTTATCACATTCATTTGTTTTATAGCCATTCTCAATCATGCAGGAATCAAATTTCTCATGCCACTGTTTAGGAGCCTGTTTTAAGCCATATAGGGATTTAATTAGCTTGCACACTTTGCTTTCCTGACCGGGTTCCATAAAACCCTCAGGTTGATCCATATAGATTTCTTCACACAAGTCTCCATTTAAAAAGGCTGTTTTAACATCTATTTGATGAAGTTTTAGATCATGAATTGCAGCCACTGCAATTAATAATCTAATGGATGTAACTCTAGTAACCGGAGAAAATGTATCAAAAAAGTCAAGATCTGCTTGTTGTTTAAAACCTTTTGCAACAAGCCTTGCTTTATATTTATCAATAGTTCCATCCGGTTTAAGTTTTTTTCTCAAAACCCATTTACAGCCAATAGTTTTACAACTTGGTGGTAAATCTACTAATACCCAAGTTTTATTGGATAATAATGATTCCATCTCATCATTTACAGTCTCGTTCCAAAAAACAGAGTCAGGAGATGCCAAAGCTTCTTGTAAAGTTAATGGAGTTTCCTTCACATTAAAAACATGATAATCAGGGCCAAAATCTTTTTCTAATCTGGCTCTTTTACTCCGTCTAGGTTTAAAAACTACAGTATCTTGGTTTTGTAAAAGAGGAGTAGAGGAACCGGTTTCAGATAAAATATTTTCTTGATAATTTTGACCCCCACTATTTTTAGATTTAAAAGGAAATTTTTATTCATGAAAAATTGCATCACCTGATTCAAAAATTATTTTGTTTTCAATATCAAAAAATCTATAGGCTGTACTAGTTATTGCATATCCAAGAAAAGTATAAGTGGCAGCCTTCACACCTAATTTAGGTCTTTTAGGGTCCACAAGTCTAACAAAAGCTAGACAATCCCAAACCCTCAAATATTTCAAATTTGGCTTATGCCCTTCCCACAACTCAAAAGGTGTAACTTTTGTTTTTTTATGTGGCACTCTATTCATAACATAACATGCAGTTAAAATTGCTTCTCCCCACAAAATTGAAGGAGCACCTGCTTCAATTAGCATAGCATTTGTTAAATCAGTTAAAGTTCTATTTTTCCTTTCTGCTACACCATTAGATGTAGGTGAATATGGTGGAGTAGTTTCATAGATTATTTCCAAAGACTGAGCAAACGAGTTGAATCCAAAAGATTCATACTCCCGAACTCTATCACTTCTATACCTTTTAATCTTTTTACCGAATTGATTTTCAATTTCAAGAAGGAATTCTTTAAATTTTTCAAAAACATCACTTTTATTTTTCAACAAGTATACATAAGTGTATTTTGAAAAAATCATCAATAAAAGTGATAAAATATCTATTTCCACCACGTGTTAAAATTTCTTCATATTCACATAAATCAGTGTGAATTAATTCTAACAATTCAGTATTTCTCACCACACTTTTATGAGACTTTTTAGTTATTTTTGTTTGACTGCAAACTTCACATTTCTCAAACTTATTTGTTAGTCTGGGAATTAATCATAAACTACTCATGACTTCCACATATCGGCTATTAATATGACATAGACGAGCATGCCAAAAATTCATAGAAAACAACATATAAACAGAAACATATGATTTCTTATTCTCAACATTTAATTTAAACATTCCATCACAAGCATACCCTTTCCCACAAATATGCATTTTTTAGTGATTATATATTGGTCAGATTCAATAGTCTGTTTGAAGCCAGCTTTGTTGAGCAAATAACTTGACATTAAATTTTTCTTCATGGTCAGTGTGTACAACACATCTTTTAAAACAAGCACACGTCCAGAGGTAAAATTCAGCTCAACATCCCCACACCCGAGCACCTTGGTTAAATTGAAGTCACCAAGCATAACAGTTCTCTCCTCATTAAAAGAAGTGAAATTTTTGAACCAATCTTTATCATAGCAGACATGCTTATTGGCACCAGAGTCTGCCCACCACCCTTCTATATATTGAACCATAAAAATATCTGTGATCATAGCTACAAATGGTTCCTCGGTAACATTAGCCTGTGGTCGAGGCTGTTGTTTCCGAAATTTGCAAGTTCGAGCAATATACCTACTTTTGCCACACACAAAACATGTCACATTTGTCAGATCTTGTGAAAGGGGTTCTTGGTTCCATTTCTTTTGCCTTGGGTAATTTTTATTTTGTGGTCTTCTAGTATTTTTCCAAATTTTCTTAACTGGTTTCAAGTGACTATTTTTATGAAATCGACCTTTAGGTAAAGTATTTTCAGAAGTTAAATTTACCTTTGCAGTGGAATGTTCTTGTGTCATAAGCACATCTTGTCCTCGTGCTTCCTCCTCCACCCGAATCCGTGTGATTAGAGTCTCCAAGGATGTCTCTTTTTGCTTGTAGCACATTGACTTCTGGAACTCCCTCCAAGATGATGGTAGTTTATCGACGATACCTGCTACAACAAGATTGTCTCCAATTTTGATGCCTTCGGATCTAACTTCAGCCACTAGTATCTGAAAATCTTGAACTTGCTCTACCATTGATTTTTCATCTATCATCTGATAGCGGAAAAAACGGCTTGCAGCATATTTTTTAGCGCCTCCCTCTTCAGTGTCATATTTGTTCTGCAAAGGCTTTCCAAATCTTCTTGGCAGTGGTGTAAGTAGTATCATAATAATCATAAAATTGATCTAAAAGACAATTTAAAAGATAGTATCGACATTTATACTCATCTGTGTTGTATTTCTCGATTTTTTCAAGATAAGCAGCATACTCCTCGTTGGTCATCTTTTCAGTGGGGACTTTGTTTGGATTTTTTTCGGTCAGCATATAAGCCACCTTGAGGAGACTGAACTAGAAAAGCACCTTGCCTTTCCATCTCTTGAAATGGGCTCCCTTGAACCGAAAGGGCTTGTTGAGATCGCTGGTATTCTCATTGGGCTTTTCCAGTACTAGCTCCATGGATTTTTACTATTTGAATCTCCTTAAAATTATTGGTGATAATTACAAATAACACACCAGAAAAATACAAATAATAAAATTGCAATAACTTATTATTAGGGTTGAGGCGCGGGAAATTCGCTATCTTTAAGGAGATTCAAGCCCTCTGCGGTTAGGCAAAGTCTCACACCGGTGCAGCAGAAAACCCTTGACTTGTTCCCCCCAGGATACAACAGCCTGATTAAGTCGTATGGTTTACCAATACTGCACAATTGGTTGAACCTAAAGCTTTATCACACACACCCTTTTTATTTGCCTGATAATCTCACACTAGACATAACCAAGCAACAAAACTTCTTCACTCGTGTGTATTCTCAAAGATAGGACATAAGTTAATATATATATAGAAATCAAAAAAGGTTCTTGGTGGATAAGTTACTGGAGATAAGACCAAGACTGGGTGAAGACGATTTGAAAGACTTGGAAGACATGGACTTGGAAGTCTTGGAATGGATATGAATGAGAAGACTTTGAGAAGACTAGGAAAACTTAGTAGAAAAGAAAAGAAAACCAACCTATAACACATTATAATATTAAAATACTTGCTAACATATGTAAATCGACCCGAACCCACGTTGGTCGAGGCGGTTGGCGGAGGAGAAAGATGAGGTGGCGCGGCAGAAAAGGGGTTAGGAGAAGCGGTAAAGGGGCTTCAGATCTGCTAGAGTTATGCGTTTCCGGAAGAGTTTCCTGTAGAGAATGGCTAAGAAGAAGAGACAGGCGATGGTGAGGGCTCCAGCGAGGATGGGTGAGATGAGGTTGAAATGGGGATTTGGGTTATGTGGGGGGAGGTCGGTGGGTGGTTCCATCGGTTGCGGTGTTAGAAAATCTAGAAATTGTGGCAGCTGCGGTGACAATCAAGCTCGATTTGCCGGTGTCGCGTTCGCCGGCGACAATGATGCGAACGCCAAAGCTTGCCTTTGCAGCTGCTCCACCTCCAGCCAGTCACACTGCACACAGATATCCAAAACCCTAATTTATACAAAAATATATATATATACAAACATCACAACTGTATCTATATATATGTGTGTGTGAATATGTGAGAGAGGGAGAGAGATTGAAAAAAATGCTTAGAAAAGAAGATTTATCCTTTGGTACAGATGGGGTTTGTGTTAGATGAGACCTCGATTGTGGTTAATAATCTTTTGAATTGATTTTGGAGAGAGAGAGAGAGAGAGAATATAAAAAAAATAATAATTTAGAAATAAAATAATTATAATAATTATGGATGAATTAAAAAGTGACACGTGTATGTATAAAAAGTTAACACGAATAAACGGAAACAAATAGAGGGTCAACATTGGAACACGATTAAAAATTCAGGATTTAAATTGTTAAAATTAAAATATTGGAGTTTAATGTGAAAAACACGTTAAACCTTGGGATTTTTTTTTTTTTTTTTTTGTAATTTCTCCTATTTTTTTTTCAATTTTATTTTTTTATGGTCTATAATTGTGATGGGTAGGAGCTTGCCCAATGTAGGGAAAAAAATATGCCAATCAATCTTGATGGCTAGGCACAAATTTAACTAAAATGAAGAGTTTGCGCGAAATAGTTTTTCACTCGAGCCTTTGTTTGGTAGAATCCCCTCATTATATTTGTTTGTATATATGTTTTTTGTCTTAGCCATTCTTTTTATTTGGATCATACCTATTAATATTTTTTAGATAGATCTAATTTACAAATTTAGAGAATAATCTAATTCATGTGTCTTATGTATAAATGATCCACCTAATCGTCTACCTCAAAAATAAACAGATCGATTGAGAACCTGCATATCACAAATCTTAGTAGAAGTATTTGTTTTATTAGAAGAGTTTCCCAATCACCAAAGCAACAATTTCCAATTTTGAGTGAATAATCAAAAAGAAGAAAATGGAAGGCCAATTAAAAACAAAAAACAAAAAACAAAACAGTTGCAAATATACCTTAATGACATTGCAAGTTGAAAAGAATTTCTTTACTTCCTTTTGAGTGTAAATGTATACAATGTATGTGAACAAAAATTAAAACAAAAAAAGATTTTAAAAAAAAGAAGGAAAAAAATGTATGAATCACACACACAAGGTCAATGCCAAAACTATCATGACCAAATATGTGGGCCACATATACGAGATTGTTTCCACTCTGACGGCCCAACTTGAAGACGTGTCCGACTCCAACAAAGAGCTAAACTTGAAATTTGGGTTTGACCCATACAAAGCCTGGACCCCTTCCACGTCATCCAGCTTAAGGTCCACCTTCTTCGTCCTCGGACTCAAACTCGGGTACATAACTGCTTCTTTAACAGGCGTGTGGGCTAACCCGAGTACATGCCCGATCTCATGGGTCGCCACCGATTCCAAATCAACGGCCACCTTTGATTTTTGCGACCCAAAATCAACGGCCCACGTCTCCGCCGCGTCCAGGTGGAACTTCCCGTTTTCCGGCGAGAAAGCGTGGGCCAGGATTCCCAACACCCCATCGAACGGCTCTCCGTCGCCGTGATCGCCGTGATAAAACCCAATTTTAATATCCGCCGTCCAATAATCCTCCGCCAGCGTGAAGCTCACCGGAATCACCGCGGACCACCGCGAAAACGCCCTCTAAAAAACCGAGTAAAAATTCAATGTGACGGTAATACTAAAAATGATTGGACGATGATATCACTGTTGTATTCAAGTTTTGTACCTGAAAAACCGAATCTATATCGGATTGAGATAAATAATCGATTGTGTAGTCCGGCGAGAAGGCGTACGATAAGTTCATCGGAGTAGACGGTCGTACCCACCTCGGTTCGCCTTCGAAGTACGCATAGTGACGTGTCACGTGCAGCGCGCGTGACTTGTCGTCGGAGATGCCGCACCGAGGGGAGATGATCTGGGTCACGGTGTCGGAGTCGAGTTTTCCGGTGACGGCGAGTCCGAGGTTCTTCTGGTACGAAAGGACGGCGTTTTCGAAGCGATCATCGAAGGAATCGGTGAAGTTTGTTTCGGGGATCGGGTCGAGGTACCCAAACCGCTGGAAGTACTTCTTCAGCTCCGACATGCCGGTGACGTGGCAGCCCTTGCTGGAGTCGACAAATCGGGTGAAGTTGAGCCACGTGTCGTATTGGGTGGCGGTTAATTCGGTTACAGGGTCTGGTATTGGTCTGGCGGGAAAACCAGGAGGGAGGGAAAGGAGGAAGAGGAGGGAGAAGAAGAAGAAGAGAGGGGTAAAAGAGTCATAAAAGAAAAATAGAAACATGGTATGGTATGGTATAGTATGGTGTGGTGTTAGTTATTTTGGGATTTGAGCCTTTTGGGGGGTTTTGGAGGGGTGGAGAAAGATTTATTAGGACTAAAGAAATATATATAGATACATATATGTTGCAATGATATATAAGGTGTGTTTTTGTGGGAAACATAGTTAAAGATAAGATGGATACACAAGAAATGAAGGGAAAGTTGGGAAGATTCTTTGGTGTGCGCCTTCTCATATCAGATTCTGACTTTTATGGTGTAATGGTGGGTGAACCACTGGCTCTCTCTCTCTCTCTCTCTCTCTCTCTCCTTTAATTTTACTAGATTTTGTTTAAAGACTAATTTTGGAGGTCTTGAGGTTTACATGTCTACTTACTTTTCTTTTCTTTGTTGATTTTGTTACTTTGCCTTCGTCTGAAAAAAAAACTTGTTTAGTTTATTTTTTTTATTTGTTTTTTATTGTATTAGTATGACTAAAAATATTTCGGTTGAAATAAACTTTTATTTTTTTATAATTTTGTGAGAGAAAAAATAAAATAATTATAATTTGAATGTAATATTTTGTGTTATTGACTTTTTAACTTATTTCATCTAGGTAATTTAATCCTAACCAACTTGTCAAACAGAGCCTTTGTGCATAGAGAAGTTATTTGGTGGTTTGGGACATACTTTTTACGTGGTGTCTTAAGAATATTGTGATTGGTGGAAAGAACAACCTATGATTTTGAATTGGGTGGTCATGAGAAATACCACAAGGTATGGTGTTTGGTGATTGATGAGAAGTGTTGTCCGGTGATGCTCTTAGACCTCTAAATAATTTTTCGTCTGTGCAAGGCATTTGACAATTTAGATTTTTAGTTAAAAAATTCTTAAAAAGTCAAATCATACACAACAGTTATTCATATTTTTATCCTCAATTAAAAATTTACTAAGAAAGTCAGATTTCAAACGAGGTCTGAAGAGTAGATAAAAAATGTATATTATTTTAAGCTTATTAATAAGTGTTCTTCTTTTTCTTCTTCTTCTTTTTTATTTAATTTGGATTAATAAGTCTTCCTAAGACACTTGTTAACAACCACACACAAAAAAAAAAATAAAACGAAGATGCAAAATATGTGGCTAAAAAGTGAAATGTATAGAATAAATTTATTTCACATCACAGCAAGTTCAAATCTATATTATATATATATATATATATATTTTCATGTGAAAAGAAAATTGATACATTTGTGTCTTGTTAATTGGATAGAAAATTATAATTATCATCAGATAATTTCACTATTTTGTCACATTTTACCTTGATTCACACAACAATCATAATGTATATATAAAATATTTTATGTCCAAAGTGATTTTTTTTCAAAGGGTCTTTCTTTATCTCTCTAAATGAATTTTGGGGGGGGGGGGGGGAACTCATTATGCATGAACAGAGTCACATAAGAAATGAAGAAAACCAGGTAAAATACTAACCCATGTCTTGTAACTCTTGTTTATATAATCCATATGTTTAGTTAGGATCTTGCTCTGTTTGTTGACCAAATTGGGTGGTTTTTAACCCTATATATCACTATCAATGGAGTCATGAACTTGTTATACAAGATAATAATATATATGATCTCTGACTAATTGTTGTGATATGCATAACTGATTAGTCACAAATATGAATACCTATCTAAGAAACATTATCTGGTGGAGTAATAATAAATTAGGAAAATCTGAAAATATATTCAATATATGTTTCACAATTGTTAAGAAAGTCATATATTTTTTCTTTAATTTTGTTTTTGTCATTAATAATTTTTTTTTTTTTTTTTTTAAAGTGTGTCAAAACTCAGAAGTTTTTACATTTTAGGTTTGTCTGATTCTCGAAGTATCTAGTAAAAAAAGAGAGTGTCCACTAAAAACAAAAACCAAAAAAATTTGAAAGTTGGTTTTGTTTGTTTTTTTTTTTTAAAAATTTAGTGAGCTTTATTATTAATTTTTTGTCGGTCATGATCTATTTTGTTAAATGGGACATGAAAGTGAAAAGTTTTTAGTTTTTTTTTAAAAAAAAAAAATTCACTAAAAACAAAAATAAATCAGCAATAAAAAGCATAGCTCAAATGTGTTGTATAGTTCAAATCGATCACGTTGACACAATGAAACACTAATCATATAGTATTTAATAGAACAATGTTATATGTATCAATTAGTGTACTAATTAATGTATCAATTGATGAGATAGCATAATTTAAGAGGTTTTTAAGATTTGTAATATGATTAATGAGTGAGGTTAATAATAATATTATAACTAATTAGTATACTAATTGGTTTATGTAGCATCACCGATATTAATATGTATGGATGAGCATTACGAGTGAAACATTAATAATGATATTATTATGATTGTTTATTAAATGAGCTAAATTTATTATTTTTCCAGTTGCTTTTTTAAGTAATCCTCTTTTGTTATTTTGTGTTTTGTTTTGTTTTATTTTGTTTTTCTGTATTTTTATGTATTGGTAAGAAATAATTTTCAAATATAATGAGAACTAAATTAAATTGAACATTAATCAACTAAATAAGAAAATTCAAACATCTAACAAGTCCAACAAAAAGTTATGTCATTAAATTCAAGACTTTAACTACGATAGTAATCAGTTCAGATGGACGGGTCATGACCCCTTATGATTTTCTCTTAATTCCGTCTCTAAATATTGTTAAACAAATATCAATAAATTACATAAGTGTCAATCTTTAATTATTTCTTACATTATTCAATCAACAACATTTATCAATTCACACGAGAAGTTGATTTTAAAAATAACGCCCAATTAATACATATTAATGTACGTTTGGGAGGAAAAAAAATTGAATATACACTTAACTTTTGGCGTAATATACAAAGTGATGGTCTCAAGACTTAAACTCATAACCTTAATAACCTTAAGTTATTAGTTTAAAATTATGAGTTTAAGTCTCAACACAATAAGTTGGTTTTGTCAAATTATTTCCTTTTCAAGATTTCTTTTTTTGTTCATGTCTTTTTCTTTTTCCAGTTACAATATTCTTGTCACCAAACACGTCGCTTCCAAACTTGGGATTGTTTAAACATTCATTCAAAACATTTGCTTAAGCCTCTGTTTGACAAGTTGAGGTTGAGGTTTTTTTGGTTAAAATAATCATAAAAATATAAAATAGATTTTTTAATTTAATAAGATATAACATTACATTCTTTTTCTCATAAAAAGTTAAAAAAATTAAAAAAATCATTCCCAAACAAGATTTTTAGTTCTAAATTAAAATAGACAAAAAATTAAAAAATCAACCGACTTTCCAAACCAACCCTAATTCAATTCAAACAAGTTATTAATTATTAACCTTCAAGTGTGTGCTTGTGTGTGAGAGAGAAAGCATAGCATAAGGACATTACACGCCTAAAGTCTTCTTTTTCCTTTTTTTTTTTTTTTTTTGTGAGAAACTTCCAAGTCTTCCTTAGTTTTCGCTTTCAAAGCAAGAACTTTGAAAGCCATTTGCATGACCAATTCTCAATCTATTAGTTCTTATGAGTAATTACATTTTGGCCCCTAAAGTGTGCTTTTTGTATCATTTTTGTCCTCCTTAAAGTGTTTCTCATCAATGAACTATTTTTTTCCTTTTTTTTTTTTTTTTTTTTTTGTTTTTTGTTTTTTTTTTTTTGGGGGGGGGGGGGGGGGTTGTTTCAAAATTAAGGATATTTTTTAAACAAAAATTTACAAATAGCAAAAATACACCAAGTGCATATTTTAAGCACCAAAAATGTACTTGATCTTTTTTTAATTTTTTTTATTTATTTATTGAGATAGTAACTTTTTGTTTCAAAAATACTATCAATTCCGATAATAAATGTGACCACGTCAAATATGTAGGTGACCTTAATACATTTAATATTGTTTGCTCTTATAAAGAAGTGAAGTGGAGATGAGTTTTCCTTCCTTCCTTCCTGATTATTTTTATTGTATATATTTATTATTTAATTTTCTTAGACTTGGTTGTGATTCCTAATATTTTGAAATAAAATTAATACAATATTAAGAATAAACATAATAAGAAAGTAATAATACTTTTAAGGACCAATTCCATAATTAACCCATTTCATAAATATCCCATTGGTTTTCAAGGGACACCCCCCCCCCCCCCCCCCCCTATAAAAATGTTAAGAAAAATGTTAGTTCACAAGTCAAAATTAGGCAAACAGCTCTGTTGATGCTATGAGGGAAATTTCCCCAAAAGTTTAGGTTACTTGACATTCCATTTGCCTTTTTGGTCAACAAAAGCTCATTGTAAAGCCTCACTTGCATAGAATATTGAATTTGAAAATAAGTTAATAACAAAGGGAGACCATAACAGAACTTCCAAGTATTTTAAGGTTACTATGTGATACCTTTTATATGAGTTGTTTATAGAGATTTTTTTTTTTCAAGAGTCTTTCTCAAATTGTTTGGCACAGCTTTTATTTTTAATTTTACAAAAAGTTGTACCAATCAAACAAGCCCTACCTAGTCAAATGAACTTATATTTATCACATATTTCAAAAAAAATTCATTGATTTGAGAGTGCTTTTTAATCTTTTTTATTATCAAAGAGTATTTTTCACCTCAATCCTAATAGTATTAAATTATGCTTTAGCCTTTACCAAAAAATGAATTATTAACATCACCTTTTTTTAAATAAAATAAAATAAAAGACTAGGGGTACTTCTTTATGTAAACATGGCGTTGTTTGTGAGTATTTTAAAAAAATACATACATAATAAAGATGAATTATTAAAACTGATGTGTTTTTTTCTTTTTGTTAATAGGAAAGTTGAATTTTTTACTTTTGTAAACTGTTTCTTATAAACACATTTTTATTTTTTAAAATTTATTTAATTAAAAGTACTTTTATTTTAAACTAATCCCAAACAAGGTTTAGTTCACAACAATTGGCAACAAATTGTTAAAAGAAAAAAGAAGAAGAAAGATATGTAACTGTTGGGACAATCTTCTATGTAAAATAAAAAAAAACTTGAAACTAAATCAAATAAATAAAAATAAATTATTTACAGAATTTATTTACCAAATGAAAAAGTACAAAATTGATCAAATCGAATGTGTGACAATCTGTCCTTAAGATAGATTCGCCCTGCTTCGGTGCTTACGGATAAATTGCGTCTATCTCTCAAGATATAATGATTTTTCCACAGATTGTTTGCACAGATTGTAGTAGCACTCCAAACAATCTGAATGGCGAACAAAACATGTGTTCTATACTCTTAGAATTTTTCTAAAATAATATGTAGAATATATATGCAAGAGAGCACAAAGAAGAACATGAGAGAATTTTCAGATTAAGAAATATGCTGGAAGAGGGTCTACTTTTATAAAGTCGAATGTGTATGAAATTCAAACCGAACATATATGAATTCAAACTGGAACAGGTGCAAAATTGTTTGAACCCAGTTTTGAATCTATCTGGAAAAACAGAATCTATTCGATGCAACTGTTAACCTGTTTGAACCTGCTAGACTGCTGGAAATTGGATCGGAGGAGGAACTGTTTTGGACAGAAAATTAAATTTAAATTTGGCGCAAAATTTGAATTAATTTCGTTCAAAAAAAATAATTTTCCTGCAAGAATTTTTCGAAAAAATTCAAATAAATTTTGTTCAAAAAAATAATAATATTAGAACTGACCCGACTTACAATCACGCCCGGCACAGCTCGGCTCGGTCGGCGGTGGCGGCATATGCGCGTATGGAGGCTTGAGCCAAGGTTCACTTTGTCCATAACTTCTCCCTTCTACAAACTTGAGGTGCCCTTGAGGCCCAACCCAAGTGTGTGAGTGAATTTCTGATCACACTGCCCTCCTTAGTAATCCAGCTGTAGAACACAGGCAGAATAGATGGCACCCTGTAATCTGCACAGAAAGAAAAGGCTCCGGCGGTGGTTCTTCCACCCGGGGGCACTCCGACGATCAAATCAGTATCTCTCAAAGATAATAGCAGTGCATAAATTACTGCTCAAGACCACAAATTGCGTACCTTAGACCCGCCGGGGGTGCCCTTCTTTTATAGTCTTTCTCTATCCTAGTCCCACTAGAAGTCTCACTTCTATGGACTCTCATTCAGTACTTACTCTGGACTCTACAAGAGATAAGGACAGACTCCCTAAGAATACTATCCTTATCCATCTTGAAGTCTTTCTTCATTCTAGGACTCTTGCCCCTTATCTGATCATCTCGGATTCCGATATCTTCGGAGGTAACCTCGGCAACTCCGAGATAACCTCGGCGTAACTACCACGACACGTGGAACCTCGACTGACACTTCGGTGCCACCTCGGCCACGTGTTGGTACTCAGAAAATACATCCCCACAACTGCCCCCTAGGTTCTATTACCTCGGTATTCTGAGATGATGGAACCTACATTTGAACTTCTGTCTCGTACGTCGGCTTAGGAACTTTCTTGCCGATGTCATTCATTTCAGGCCGATATGTCTTCTTTTCAAGAACAAGAATTCACACTAACTCTCCCAAGTGCATGAGCTGTCATGCACCATTTTTCAACCGTTCTACTGACGCGTTTTTCTCTTATTGGTCCGTGCTGGCGACGCGCCTGTTGGCCGTCTTTTCTCTGCCTGCACCGTCTGACGCGTGCGTTGCCCTAGGCACAATAATTACCCTATTTTTGCTGCCGTTTCACCTTTTGGACAAAAACGTTTGCCTCTCTCTTCATTCTTTACTTTTTGCATTCGAATTTCCCTACTTTATTCTCTCTCTAAAGCTCTTTTTTCTTGAGTCCGCCATTGTTCTAAGCTCGAAGTTCTGCAACTGTCTCCATCTACTATTTCTGCGAAGCTTTCGCCACTGTTGCCTCCGTTGTCTGACCTCGGCGAAGCTCATTCCGGCCTCACATTTTCGGGTTAGCAACTAGCTTTTCTTCTCCAGTTCTTGATTTATCCCTGAAATTTCTTGCCATTGTTGTTCTGCTCTAGTATTTAATTTGCGAATCATCCACCTGAATACGTCTTTATTTCTTGATTTTACATATGAACATTTGCACTGTTTCTCCTCTATTCTTGGTCTTCCACCCTTTGTATTCTTGAATCTGAAGCTTCGCTCTTTGCTTTTTTGTTTTCTAGACTTTCTGTCCTTCATACTCGTTCTTCGTAGATTTAGGTTTGGGATTTGCTTATAGATCCATCAATCCTTAGGAAAAACTGAAACCAACTTCACCAATATACACCTAGGTTTAAGCCGAGGTCCCAATAACCCTTCGAAAGTAACCTGTTTCTGTAGCCTAGTATTTTTACGCCAAAAATCATGGGTATGTGGAGAAATAGGGTTAACACCCTAACCAAACTAGAATATTTTAGGCAAGAATTCTCTATTCCTGCCGATGTTCACTTTAGGCTAGCCGGGGATGATGATTCCATTATGCCTACAGACAATACCATGCCTTTCCCTATTATTACTTTTGTTGAGTGTGGACTTCGGCTCCCACTAAATCCCCTTTTCCGTGAAGTTCTCCACTTCTACAGACTGAACCCCATGCAGCTTACCATCAACTCCTATAGGGTGATTAATGGTGTCATAGCCTTAGCCCGGTAAGAGAAGGTTAGGATCACCCTGGCCAACCTTCAATACTGTTATACAATGTGCCCCCTTAATCTGAAGGAAAAGGGCTTCGTATATTACCTTAAGCCGAGGTCCACCCAATTCAAAATCATAGCCGATCTCCCAGACTCCAACAAGGGGGCCGGGGACGACTATCTTATTACTTCGGGAAATTGGGAGTTCGGCCCGGATGAAGATGTCCATATTTTTCCTCTGCCTCGAACAGTTAAAGAGGGCAAGGGTAAAAGCCCTGTGTTACTGCTTATTTGTTTTCTCTTTAAGTCTTCCATACTTATCCCGTTTCTAATGTCTGTTTGTTTGTCTTGCAGACCTCCATCAACCACCCAAAAGCTTCCGTGAAACCTACTTTCCAGGCGAAGACCTGAAGAAGCTTCTAGATCTCCCCATTCACAAACACAAAGCTCCACTGGTACTGAACTTCATCCCAACGTATAAGTCAACTCTGCCTGACGTCCCAAGAGCGAAGAAAAAGAGCCCATCTACAGCCACAACTCAAACCACATCTACATCCCGGACAGATCAAGGTTCTACTTCTGACCCAGCCGATCTTCTATCCACTTCAACCCAATACCTGATCCCAGTAACAGAAAGAAAGCGTCGGCGACGTCTTGTAAAAACTGCCGAAATGGTCCGCCCGAAGCCCGTTGTTCTAGATCTCCTCGCCGACCTTCCAGCCGATGTGGATGATGCACCATCCCAAACGGTGCCTCCACCAAAACCAAAAAGAGTCAAGAAGGCCCAGCCAAAGGCCAAAGCTACTGAGGCCGAGGTTGAAGATGCTCTGCCCATCTCCCAACTAACTTCAACTCTGAAGACCACTTCTGCATCCGCCAAAAGATCTGCCGAAGCCCAGCCATCGGGGTCCACTCAGCAAAAAAGGCCGAGGTCATCGTCCGTGACGACTTCGGGATCCAGGGTTCCCAAAGTTCCTTGGGAGCCCAAAATTACACTTGAAAACAGGCCAATCTATGCCAACGAAAGTGCAGACGATGTGAACATCGGCGTGGCACTTAGTACTGCAGTTCTTCTTGAGGGCGATCTTGAGCGTAATGCCAAGATGAGTGAATTTGAGAACTACGCCCTCATGCTTCAGCGATCCGTTCAAGTAAGCCTCTGAATTTTTATAACTTGTCTTCATGCCACTTTCTTCATACTTGTTAGGTTCTGTAACATTTTGTAATAACTTTTGCCTTGTATTCTTTCAGGCCATGCAACATGCCCACTCCTTCTCCTTGCAAGCATTTGAAACGAAGGAGAAATTGTCCGAGATGGAGAAGGAGTGCGCTGCCCTTCAGAAACAGAACAAGAGTCTTAAAAATAAAATGAAGACTCTGGAAGACCAAGCTGAGGCAGCAACTAAAGATAAACAAATAGCTGATGAGAAGGCCGAGGCTGCTGAAGCCATTAAAACAGTTGCTGTGGCTCAGCAGAAAGAGGCCGAGGAAAAAGCAGCCCAAGCCGAAAAGGAACTGCAAGATGCCCTGGCCACCAAAGAAGCCGAAATCAAGGCTGCAGATGAAAAGGCCTACAACCAGGGTATTGTCGACGTCACTGAAGACTACAAGCTTCAAGTTAGGCAGGCATGCAACAAGGGATTTTCCCTTGGCTGGATGTCCCTGGCCAAAAAGCTGAACATCCCAGACGATTCGCCATGGCGCAAGGCCGATGCTATCCCTTTGCCTTTTCCTCCTCCTCCTCCAAGCCAAGCTGAAGAAGAAGCTGATTCTGAAACCGAGGTTGAAGATGAGGATGAGGAAAACAAAGATAACGAGGCCTTGGTGAGGAAGTCCAAATCTCCTCCTAAGGGTGATCAAGTTTTGGACTTGACCCAGAACGAAGATCTTGAAGAGGCGCCCAAGGAAGCTGACGTCGGCAAGTTATCCTCTGACCTTCTCTTGGCTGAGAGAAGTGTTGAGAAGACTTTGGCCGAGATTGATGCCGAAATTGCGGCTGATAAGGAGGCCGAGGTCGTGGTGGAAAAGCATGCTGAGGTTGCGACAGAAAAAGATGTCGAGGTTGTTCTTCAAGAGCCCTCCGAGGTCCCAGCCCAACCTGCTGCTGAAGCTTAAAGAAACTTAGCTTTTTTTCTTTTTTTGTACTTTGTTTATTTTCTTTGCTCTTGTTAATGTTCCCTGAACAATGTAAGCTTCTTCTTTATGGCTGATGTGCCTTTCTTTGTTGCTTTAGAACAATTTACTTCTGCTAGGCCATTGTGCCTCCTTTATATACAACTGTTTCTCTTTGAATGCTGTAGTCTTTAATTTTTCTTCATTGCTTCTGTTTGATTCTATACTTAGAATATTTTGCATGATTTACATAATTCTTCCTTCGCTTAATCTCCTCGGGGTTACATACCTCGGGTATGTTTACCTGAAGATTTACCTCGGCTAGGACTTCACCTGTAAACTTTTCATAAACTTCAACAAGTATAAAGCATATAAACTTAATTTAACTTCATCTTGTAAATTTCTACAAATTTCAACGAATGAAGATAAACAATTATATCGGCTTAATTTTAACTTGTAAATTGCTACAAATTTCAACAAGTAAAGATAAGGAATTTATCTCGGCTTAACTTTAACTTGTAAATTGCTACAAATTTCAACAAGTAAAGATAAGGAATTTATCTCAGCTTAACTTTAACTTGTAAATTGCTACAAATTTCAACAAGTAAAGATAAGGAATTTATCTCAGCTTAACTATGTTTAAACATAATCTCGGCTTAACTTCAGCTAAGCATTACTAATGTCTTCTCTCTGCCCCCAATGTGAACCTAAGTTCCACTTGGGTTCTCATTATTCAAAAAACAACATCATGCATAGTTTTATAAGTTCTGAAAAATTCTGCTAAGATTTTATTGATCATATCGGCAAAAAATCAAAGAACATCTAATGATAGAAAAACTTTAAATTACAAGTGTTCCATGGTCTAGGCAATGCTTTGCCCTCATTATCTTCGAGCCGATACGCCCCATTTCCTAACACCGAAGTAATTCTGTAGGGTCCTTCCCAGTTTGGGCCAAGCTTGCCCTCTCTGGGATCCTTTTTATTGCCGACGACTTTTCTCAAGACTAAGTCGTTGACTTGAAAATCCCTTGGATTGACCTTCTTGTTGTAAGCTTTGGCAAGCTGTTGCTGGTATGCTGCAAGCTGGATTGCAGCTTTCTCTCTTCTTTCTTCCAGTAGATCCAGATCTCGGGCTAAGAGCACATCATTGGACCCGTTCTCAACTCCCTGTGTTCTGATCCCTGGGATGCCGATCTCCAATGGAATGACTACTTCTGTGCCATAAGCCATTGCAAAGGGGGATTCCCCTGTTGATCTTCTCGGCGTAGTGCGATATGCCCAGAGCACGTTGGGCAATTCGTCTACCCACTTTCCTTTTGCTGCTTGCAGCCTCTTCTTTATTCCATCCAGAATGACTTTGTTTGATGCTTCGGCTTGCCCATTACTTTGGGGAAAGCTTGGTATTGAAAAGTAATTCTTTATCTTGAACTTTGCGTAAAAATTCTTGATGAGTTTGCTGTCAAACTGTGTTCCGTTGTCGGCAACGATTGCTCTTGGAATCCCAAATCTGGTGATGATGTTTTTCCAGATGAAGTTCTTCACATCCACATCTCGGATTTTGGCAAGAGGCTCTGCTTCTATCCATTTTGTGAAGTAGTCTGTTGCTACAAGTAGGTACTTCCGTTGCCCAGTTGCTTGGGGCAATTGTCCAACGAGATCCATGCCCCATTGGGCAAATGGCCAAGGGCTGGAAACCGGGTTCAGGTCAGCAGCTGGCTGATGTATCAATGGTGCAAACCTCTGGCATTGTTCACACTTCTTCACATAGGCTTCTGCATCTTTTTGCATATAGGGCCACCAATACCCCTGGGTAATGGCCCTGTGAGCTAACGATCTGCCCCCTACGTGGCTTCCACAAACTCCTTCATGAATTTCATATAAAAAGTCTTCGACCTGAAGAGGGTGTACACACCTTAAAAGAGGTCCAGTGAAGGATCTTCTGTAGAGATGTCCTTCTGCTGTCAGGCTGAATCTTGCCGACTTCAATCTGACCTTGTGTGCTTCCTTTTGATCTTCTGGCAGCTTGCCCTCTTTCAGGAATGCAACAATTGCATCCATCCAGCTTGGTCCCATGTCCACACATAATGCTTCTTGCATTGTGTGTGGTGACTCTATACTCGAGCCTGATAGGTAATCGATCATTATTGTTCTCGTCTTTCCAGTTTGCATTGAGCTTGCTAAATTGGCCAACGCGTCGGCGTGGTTGTTATCGTCTCGGCTAACCTGAAGAAGTCGGCAGTTTTGAAACCTGTCTGCCAACCTGATGACTTCTTTTGCGTATGCCGACATCCTTTCATCTCGGGCAGCAAACTCTCCTGTAGTTTGATTCACTATAAGTTGTGAGTCACAAAAAACTATTACCTCATCTGCCTCTGCTACTACTGCCAGCTTCAGTCCAGCAATCAATGCTTCATACTCCGCCTCATTGTTCGAGGCTTTGAACCCCAGTCGAATAGACTGCTCCAATATCTCCCCATCGGGGGAAATTAACACTACTCCTGCCCCTGCCCCTGCCCCCTGCCGGTTTGAGCTCCCATCAACAAAAATTTGAAAGGAATCGTCGATGTAAATGCTGCAGGGTCTGAGTTTTTCCTTTCTTGGTTCTTTAGCCTTTGGCTGGGCTTCTCCTTCCTTGTTTGGACATCGTTCATCTCGGCTCAACGGAGCCCGATGTTCGATGTATTCTGGCGAGAACTCGGCCAAGACTTGGCCCTTAATTATTGTTCTCGGCCTGAACTCCAGGTCATATTGGCCCAAAACTACGGCCCATCTTGCGATTCTTCCAGTCAAGTCTCCTTGTTGCAACAAGGATTTTAGTGGGTGCTCTGTCAGAACCACTATCTTGTGAGCTTGAAAATAATGGTTTAGCTTCTTTGAGGCCATTACCAAGGCTAGCATCAATTTCTCCAGTGGTAGATACCTTGTTTCTGCATCGGCCAAGGTTTTACTTACATAGTAAACAGCCTTCTGCTCTCCCTTTTCTTCTCGGATTATCACAGCACTTACTGCGTGCTCTGAAACTGCTAAGTATAAAAACAGTTCCTCCCCAGGTTGAGGTGTTGAGAGGACTGGAGCCGAGGTAAGATATTTCTTCAGGTCGGCCAAAGCGGCCTCACATTCCTCTGTCCATAGAAAATCCGTGGCCTTTCTCACCAGATTGAAAAAAGGTTTATATTTGTCCGAACTTCGGCTTATGAACTTGTTTAGGGCTGCGGCCCTTCCAATAAGCATTTGAACCTGTTTAGCCGATGTCGGACTCTGTAATTCCAGAATGGCCTTGATCTGATCTGGGCTGGCTTCAATGCCCCTTCTAGTCACCAGGTATCCCAAGAACTTACCGGATCCGACTCCAAATGCGCATTTCGATGCGTTTAGTCGGAGCCGATATGTTTTGAGTATGTCAAAGACCTCTTCTAGGTCAGCAAGATGATCTTTTGGTTCCTTGGTCTTCACGACCATGTCATCAATGTAGACTTCTACAGTTCGGCCAATCAAGTGTTTGAACATCTTGGTTACCAGCCTTTGGTAAGTTGCTCCTGCGTTCTTCAACCCAAAAGGCATGACTCTGTAACAATACAAACCTTTCGGAGTGATGAACGCTGTCTTCTCCTCATCCGGGGGGTACATGGCTATCTGGTGATACCCCCTATATGCATCCAAGAAGCTCATCCTTTCATGTCCAGATGTGGCGTCCACCAACTGGTCAATCTTTGGCAGAGGGAAGCTGTCTTTGGGACAAACTTTGTTCAAGTTTGTAAAATCTACGCAGACCCTCCACTTGCCATTCTTCTTCTTTACTACCACGGTGTTTGATAACCATGTCGGATAATTGGCTTCTCTGATGGCCCTGGCCTCCAGAAGTCTGTCTACTTCTTCTTCCACTGCTTCGACGTGCATCAACGTCGGTCTTCTGGCTCGTTGTATTACAGGTTTGGCCGACCTGTCAACGTTAAGTCTGTGACATGTGACCTCGGGGTCAATGCCAGGCATTTCATAAGGTGTCCAGGCGAACACCTCAATATTTTTCCTCAGAAAGGCTTCCAGCTCCCTTTCCTCTTCTTCGGCTAACCCTGTACCGAGAAGAAAGAAGCGTTCTTCATCGTCCTTCTAGACGAGGATTTTCTTCAGTGCTTCTTCACTTTTCTCGGTCGGCTTTTTGCCGACATCATCTAGGACCTTCATGTCCTCTTTTTCAACTTCTGCTTCCTCTAGTTCCCGAACGTTGCAGGTTAACTTCATTGCTGCCATGGAGCAATTTTTCGCCTGCAACTGATCTCCTCTGATTTCCTCAATCCCATGTTTTGTTGGGAACCGTAGTAGTTGATGCAATGTTGAGGAAACTGCCCCCATTGCATGCAACCACGGCCTCCCCAGGATGATGTTGTAAGGCGATGGCGTATCAATCACAATGAATTCTGTCTTGATCTTCTTCATGCCAGCTTGTACCTCCAAGCTTGTTGCGCCTAAAGGCCATGTCGGCGTTCCATTGAAGCCGACCATCGGGCCGTTTGACTGCTCCATGTCATCAGGGTGAAGGCCTAACTCCTTGTAACATCTGACATACATGATGTCGCAGGAGCTGCCTTGATCAATCAGGATGCGTTTCACCTGGCACTCCCCAACCTGGAGGGATACTACTAAGACATCATTGTGCGGGTGCTGAACCATATCAAGGTCGGCTTCTGTGAAGGTTATCATCGGTCCTTGGCAATCTGTAGGCCGAGGTCTTTTCAGTCCGACCTGGTTGACGTGCTGCAGGTGTTTTACCCTCTGTGTCTCCCCCCGTATGTCGTTTTCATTCACCTTTGAGTGGATCACATTAACCACCCGAGGTCCACCTGCCTGTGGCTGCTGCACTGGGGGAGGCGGGGCTGCTGGCGCTTGCGGCAATCGTGCCTGTTCTTCCCTTGTTTTGGCCTCATCTACAAGGTCTCTTAGATGGCCTTGCCTCACCAAATATTCTAAGTGTGCTTTAAGGGCTCTGCAACCCTGAGTTGGGTGCCCCTCCTCATTGCGGTAAGCACAACGCGTACCAAGGTTTCTCCCCATAAATTCTCCTGGTGCTCTTGTCGGCGCCTTGAAGTAGGGCTGATTTCGAATTTGATCAAGGACTTTGTGGACCGGAATTCGGAACACCGTCATCACTGCCTGCTTAGCCCTCAACTCTGTCTCCTGTTTGTTGGGTCCATTATTACCTCGGCCTCGCTTCGGCGAGCCGTTGCCTTTTTCTGGCTTCGTCTCCTTATTCCCCGACGTATCTTTCTCGGCTCTGGCATACTTCTCGATTCTCGCCATGAGCTCTTCCATGCTCTTTGGCAGGGTTTTTGCCAAAGACTTCCGCAGTGGACAGTCATCCTTCAGGCCGTTCTTGAAAGACACGACCGCCACCTCCTGGTTGCATTCAGGTATTCGATTGAACACCTCATAGTACCTCTTTGCATAGGCCCTAAGGCTTTCATCTTTGCCAATTTTTAGGGCCATCAATGCATCCACCCTCAATGGCTGCAGTTTGTTTGTTATGAACCTGGCCACAAACATCTCGGCCAGGCCTTCCCAGCTCTTCACACTGCCCTTCGGTAATTTGTGGAACCAATCTGATGTAATCTCCCCGAAGGATGAAGGGAACACTTTGTAGAGCAACGGCTCGTTCCCACTGTATAATGCCATTGAATTCAAAAATAATCCAACATGGAAGTTAGGGTCTGACTTACCATCATATATCTGGAACCTCGGCATACTGAATCTTTTCGGCGCGATGAATTTGTCCAATTCTATCGAGAATGGCGTCCTCGGCTTAACCGGGGAGGTTACTTCGGCTCCGGCATTCTCCTGCTTCCTCTTGAGGTAATCTCTCAAGTCCTCTTTACTTCTCCCTGCAGCCCGGCTGTCATTGGACTTCAGCCTTTTCGGCGCACTACTCTCGGCCTCATGGTGGCCCCTTTTCGATCCTTCTCCGCAGAACGCGTCGAAACACAATATCTGCCCCGGAACATGCCGATGTTCTTTGGGGTCTGCTTTCTTCTCGCGATATGTCCTTGGGGACTCTTCTCTTCTCGGCTTTTCTCGGCCGACTTCCCTGGAGTTTCGGTGAGAGTGCCTTCCACTCCTCGTGTGCTGAGGGGCTTCGGGGATTTCTTTCCGCCCCTTCTTCTGGGCGTTTGCTGCCGGCATTGGTGTGTCCTGTAGCGGGTACGGCTGCTGCATGACATTATTTTACATCATGTAGTTGACGACCGATTGAAGGTTTGCCAACTTGTTTGCCATCTCCTTTACTTTTTCATCCCTCCTCAGACATCTGTCTTTCCAGATCTGGAGGTTGTCCTCGTTATAGTACTTGCCCTGGTCCGCTTTCTTTGATGCGTCGCCATCTTGGCCGACGCCTTTCTCTGCGTGATTCTGATCACGAGCTTCTTCGTTGTGGTCTCCTCCTTCAGCGTTAGGGTCGACGGGTCTTCCACTCCCAACAGGAGTGTCGTCCCCAATCTTTTCCTTCTGTGTGTTACTGGCCATCTATTCTTCTTTCGTTCCCACAGACGGCGCCAAATTGTGTGAGTGAATTTCCGATCACACTGCCCTCCTTAGTAATCCAGCTGTAGAACACAGGCAGAATAGATGGCACCCTGTAATCTGCATAGAAAGAAAAGGCTCCGGCGATGGTTTTTCCACCCGGGGGCACTCCGACGATCAAATCAGTATCTCTCAAAGATAATATCAATGCATAAATTACTGCTCAAGACCACAAATTGCGTACCTTAGACCCGCTGGGGGTGCCCTTCTTTTATAGTCTTTCTCTATCCTAGTCCCACTAGAAGTCTCACTTCTATGGACTCTCATTTAGTACTTACTCTGGACTCTACAAGAGATAAGGACAGACTCCCTAAGAATACTATCCTTATCCATCTTGAAGTCTTTCTTCATTCTAGGACTCTTGCCCCTTATCTGATCATCTCGGATTTCGATATCTTCGGAGGTAACCTCGGCAACTCCGAGATAACCTCGGCGTAACTACCACGACACGTGGAACCTCGGCTGACACTTCGGTGCCACCTCGGCCACTTGTTGGTACTCAGAAAATACATCCCCACACCAAGTTTTCACACCTAGAGCTTATAAATACGTACAAGCTCTCTTCAAGTTTCAATATGAGACTACCATTACAAAGAAATCCACATTTTATTCTTTAATAATCCATTACACGAACCCAAAAACGACGTCAACTTTCCATTCACTCATAAATGGTTTTGACAAACCGTCTTCACCGTGTGACTTACTATGCAGTAAGGAACACGTCATCTCTTTGAACCCATCCCAAATGATGTGTGGGCCCTACTCAAATTTGGGCTAAAAGTTAGCCCAAAATAAGTCTATAAAACCATACTTTTCCAATAATCCCCCATATGAATGGAATTTGACAGACAGAAAATGCAACAACATGATCTAATTATAGAGTACAGAAATTGGAATATTCTACAAAGGATAAGTAACTTTTGGCTTTGAACCTTCCCTTGTAAAACACTATCGGATTTACTAGCTAACCACTGAACATGATGTCTTGAATTGTTCAGCCATTTGTGTAAATCAAGATAATAGAACTCACACAGTATATTACCAGACATAGTTTAGTTCTCACTATTATGTTCATTTTGGCCATGAACAACATGGTCTTTCATGAGTGTTCTAGAGAATTGTGGCCCTTCACAAATCTCATAGAACTGACATAGTTTACACTCAAATAGGTGATTCCTATGAAGAGTATCTTGCCATACTCCACTAGGTATTTCTAGATATAAGAATCATAAAAAGTTTTATTTAACCTAAAACGCTGCTGACATCACTATTTCATCATAGAAATAGGTAGGAGTTTGACTTCCTAATGATCCTTATGAGTCATACACAACTCGATTGTCCCTTTGAACCTAGATCTTGGGATCTCTAGTCAATTAGGTTTGGTTGCCGTTGTGGTAACTCTTATTTAATAGGCTTAAGTCTCATTTCCCTCAATGAATTCTCAACTAACTCTCTTGCTAACCCTTTTGTTAGTGGATTCGCTATGTTGTCTTTAGACGTCACATATTCAATGGAAATAATTTCATTAAAGAGTAGTTGTCTCACGGTATTATTTCGACAACGAATGTGTCGTGACATACCATTATACATATGACTCTGTGCTTTACCTATTGCTGATTAACTACTGCAATGTATGCATATAGCAAACACCAATTTTGGCCACATTGGAATATCTTTAAGGAAGTGACGAAGCCATTCTGCTTCTTCCCCAACTTTATCTAAAGCTATGAATTCTTATTCTATAGTAGACCTAGAAATGCAAGTCTGTTTGGAAGATTTCCAAGATATAGCCGCACCACCAAGTGTAAAGACATACCCACTGGTGGATTTTGAGTCTCTAATATCCAATATCCAGTTTACATCACAGTATTTGTGATACCCTTGTTCCGTAGTATGCTAATTGGTCCTTAATTTGAGTATGATTATGTGTTTAGCATGATTTTGCGTGCCATTATGTGAATATATGTGATGTTGAAATTCTATCTGTTCACCGTAGGAATATCTGTTTGAATAATCTGCTTTGGAAATTAAATTGAGGGCCTTATTGGCCACAGAACCCAAAATTGATTACGACATTGTGATTAGCATGATTTTTAGAATCTACGGTGAAATTTAATTGAAAAATTGATTCGGGCCAGATTAAGTTGATTAAATTGTTAAATTAGTGCCCAATTACTTTAGTAATATTATATTGAATTAATGGGTTATGTTGTAAAGGGGCACTACACCCTCAATTCTCCTCCCTTGTTGCATTTTGGCAGAGTTTGAGCTCTAAAATATAGAGAGGGCTGGTTAGAGTGAGGGAGAGAGAAACCATTGAAGTTTTGCTCTAAAAGCTTGAGTAATTTGAAGGCTAGCTCAAGAATTGACCTTGGCTTGTGAAGATTAAAGCTTCTAGGTAAGTAATTCTTGGATTATAGTTTGTAATTTTGTGTGCTCAAGCTAATTTGGTGATCAAGAGTAAAATTGAAATGAAATTGGGTTGTATTTGTTGAATTGAAGCGTAATATGTGCATACATGTTGGAAATCACCTTGATATTGCATGTTTGAGCACAAATGTGTATAATCCATATGAAATGTTAAAGGAAACTCATGTCTTGATCACCATTTGTGTTATCTAAGTTGAGAATGTGGCTAATTCATCACATGCATGTACAATTTGAGAAGATATGAGCTTGAATGCATGACTTTGTTATGTTGGTGTTGAGTTTGACATATTTTGGGACATGCATATAGATAAATCAAGGAATTGAGCTCCATAATGTTATAATCTTGCATTGGTGCCATGTTAGTATGATTATATTTGGGATTTGAGCCATTGCATGCAAGAAATACCCCTTACATCCCTTTCTAATCAATTTAACAGCCTTCACAGATGAAATCAAATACGGGGGAGGTACTACTTAATTCCCATTAAACACAAATTTAGGCAAACCCGGTGGACGAAAAACTACTTGTTTCGTTACACAGTCTATGGTGGCATGATATTTCGTTAACCAGTCCATCCCTAATATTACTTATGTTCAGAGGCAGTAGGTCAATAAACAAATGTGCATCTCCAACAATAATTTCACAAGCAGGGTACATGTATGCACAAGTCATGGATTCCCCAACGGGTGATGATATAGCTAACAGATAATTCATGGGTTCTAAGGGTCTATTCAATTTTCGCGAAAAAGCATGCGATACATAAGAATGTGTAGACCCCGAATCAATCAGTACATATGCATTTTGAGTACAAATAGAGAGAATACTTGACACTACAGTCTCGGTATTTTGGACGTCGCCTGGCACTAGGGCAAACACTCGGCTCTGCCTCATAGGCTCTTTCCTGGTAGCTTTAGGATTCGGTTTTGGTGCAATAGTTGATGCTGGCACGCTTGGTGTAGCTTTGCTATTGGCCTGCGGAGTATAGGGGCAGTCTTTAACCATGTGGCCCACCTTGCCACACCTGTAACAGGCTCCAGATATTTTGTAACAAACCCCTTTGTGCTTTTTGCCACACTCAGAACAGGGTGGTATGAAACCACTCCCTTGGCTGGGGCTAGTTGTTGACCCCATATTCTGTTTCTTGTTTAATGGGTTATGCTTGCCTTTCTTGAACTTGAAACCCTGCCTTTTACCCTGCCATTCAGATGCTGGTGTTTCAGTCTTCAGTGCCTCAATGTTTGATTCAACCATCAAAGCTCGGTCAAGAACATTTACATAGTTCGGTAGCTTCAAAACATTAATTCTGTCTAGTATAGCAACATTCAGGGCGCCTTCAAAATTTCTGGCCTTCTTATAGTCGGTGTCCACCATGTGTGGTGCATAACGGGCAAGTTCAGTAAATTTTGTCTCATATTCTGCCACTGACATGGTGCCTTGTTTCAGTTGCTCAAATTCAGTTACTTTTCTGTCTGTGACACACTATGGGAAATATTTTTCAAAGAAAGCTCCCTTGAATTGAACCCAAGTCATTACAGTGTTGGTGTCACGTACTAGCATCCACCACCTTCTTGCCTCTTCTTGCAAGGTGAAGGTGGCTAATAGTACTTTATGTGCCTCCGAGCACGGAAACACCTCAAACAATTTCTCAGTCTCTAAAACCCATGCTTCAGCTTTTAACGGTTCCAGGCCTCCCTGAAAGGATGGCGGTTTCATCTTGCTGAACTTGCGGGTGAGAGCAATTATGTCCCCATCATGAACATTGACATTCTGTTCCGGCCGTACTGGAGGAGGAGGTGGGGGCTGTTGGTTCTGTTGTTGATCTAATCTTGCAGTTATTAATTCCATCATTCTCTCCAGTCTTGTCATTCTTGCCTCAGAGGATAAGGATTCAGATTCATTTACAGTTCTTGTATTATCCATTTCACTATAAACAATTTTAGCAATTATCAACATAAGCAGTTGCATACTTAAACAGTTTATCACATTAGCATATATTCAGTCATGCCATAGCCACATACTTATCATGCTCATGCAATGCCCTAATAACTTTTCTAGGACATCCTATAGCTCATTTGGACATGCGTGTGCGGTATAACTCGTGGTAAGTATCGTTCTGATACCACTCTGTCACGAACCAAACCCGCCCCTATGGGTTTAGTACCGTAACCGGCCAGTAATCCGAGATTACCGAAGGCCTGCTGAACAATAATACAGTAAAACAGAGTACAGGGGCATGGCGGAAGCCAATACAGTAGATAAACAACGTCCAATGAGTTGTGACAGTCTGTATGCAAAAAGATTTTTCATACACATATGTAGTCAGTGACAAACAGTATGCACAATATTTACAATCGTTCAGAACAGGGACCAAATCCCTATTAAACAGTACAGTGCAGTGCTATCAGTCTATACAGTTATACAAAACCGACACAGAGACAAATAGGGAAAATAAAAACACCCCTAAGCCAAAGCTTGGCAGGTTCGGAACCTCGCAGTGAGGCATAGTAGTTGGCTTGACTAAAAAGAGAGCCTAACCCACGCTCCTAGCTCCGGTCTAGTGCCTGAACACCTACATATATATATAAACAGTGAGCTAAAACCCAGTGAATAACATAATGCATAAAGAGGTTTAGAATGAATGTCCTTACAGTAACGAAAACAGTTCATTAATTCAGTATATCAGTTGTTCAGTCAGTACAGTCATATGTGGTACATCCATTAGCATAACAATACAGTAAACAGTAGGTCTTAAAAGACCGAACAGTCAATGATGGCCATCAATCAGTAAACAGTAGTGGTCTCAACAAGGGAACCGACAGAGATCTCTGTAACAGTAACAGTAAACAGTAATTGCTAAGGCTGCCACAATACAGTTCAGAATATAGGACATACATTCATTCAATTAACAGTATCAGTTCAGAAAACAGTACAGTTCAATTGTTCAGAAGATAATCATTTTTGAACATATCTTTACACAGTTATTACTCACAGAGTTTTGGGCTACAGTAAAGCTAGAGCGCATCTCCGGTCGCCAACCCTACACAGTTTACAGAACGAACACACACTAAGCTACACAGTTGGGAAAGATAATAACTTGATCCCTAATTGCCTCGGTGTGTTCTACATCTATATTCTCGTTAAGATGCCTTAAATTAGGCCTAAGAATGCCTAGAATGAAATGAGGATGCAAAGATGTACTTAGAAAACATTTTCAGAACCTTCAGAAAAATAGAGTCCCTCTCGAGCGTGTCTTTCCCCGCTCGAGCGGACATGCAGACAAAGGTTTCTGCTCGAGCGCCACTTCCCACGCTCAAGCGTACTACAAAACATGGCAAAAATACTAGATGCTTGAAAATCACGCTCGATGGGCGCTCGATAGCCGCTCGAGCGTAAGACACAAGGTCCCGCTCGAACGTCAATTCTTCCGCTCTAGCGGACTTCAAAACAGTGCAAAGTACTGGGAGCACGAATTTCGTGCTCGAGCGCCACTTTCCCCGCTCGAGCGTGAGTCCAAATTCTGGAAATTCTAGATTGAACACCCAAGCTCAAAACCAAGTTTCAATGCATCAAATTCGATCATTTTGGGCTAATTTTCTGTAAAACATTTGTAAACTCATAAAACAACATGTTTCAAAGATCAATTTGAAAAATCGAAGCCCAAAGGTAGTTCGATTAAATACAATTTTGAACCAAATTTCAAGAACATGAAGAACATGCAAACATGCATGAATTTAACCAATTTAAAGCTTCAAACTCTTACTTTAATAAGCCAATTCTTCTCAAAACAAGATAAAATCAAGGTCCATTGTAAAATTATGAACATGCATGTGAGGAATTATGAGCTACAATCACAAAACTTCAATATATATATATATATACATGCATGCAACAATTAAGCTTCAACACCACAATTTGAGCCATAAATTGGCTCTAGACTTCAACCTTGCTTTAAACCATGCAAGAATCAACTTAAACATAAGAATGAGAAGATGAAACACCAACCTTAAATCTTTAAACTCAAGAATGTAAGCTCAACTTTGCAACCCTCTCATCAATTCTTTCAATTTCAAGCAAATCTCCAAGTTTGAACTCAATTCTCTCACTCACTCACTCTTGGTCGGCAATAACAAGAAAATGGCTGAGCAAATGTGTGCCTAAGTGCATAATAAGGTTCAAATATAGTCCATGTAGTGGGCCACTCACAATGGCATTAAGGTAAATATGTCAAACTATGTAATTTAGCTTATTTTAATCTAATTTAATCATACCAAATCACTTTTCAGATAATTACACCATAAATTCACATTAATTCTAATTAACACAGAACATCAATCAATTTCTATTTCGGCCGCCGATAAGGCCTTCAATTTGCAGTTCAAACATAAAAACATGAACAGATAATCAAACAGGCAACAGATAGAAATGCAATATAATAGATATACTTAATCAATTCAGTTTCAGATTCCAGTCAGTCAGTCCATTATTTCAATCAATTCAATTATCCATCTTAATCAGTCTCCGTTTAGCAGTAATCGGTAATTAATCGGTAATCAGTGGTGAGGGTTATTACAGGGCCGAAGGCCGTTTTGACATGAATGAGTGGGCCAAAAGCTGTTTTGACATGAAATAGTGGGCCAAAGGCCGTTTAGATATAAATGAATGGGCCAAAGGCCGTTTTGACAGAAATGAACGGGCCGAAGGCTATTTTGACATAAATGAATGGACCGAAGGCTGTTTTGACATGAATGGAAATCTGAATGGGCCAAAGGCCAGAATGTTAAAACTAAAAGTCACTTGATTTGAAATTCGTATAGTTATATATCTGTTAAATAGAAATATGAATTGGGCCCAAGGCCGTTTGGAACCTGTTGTTCTACATTGTTATGTAACTTCTGTATTTGATATTATTCATTGGGCTATCGCTCACGCTCATTCATATGTTTGTAGGTGAGCCAAGAGAAGTCCAAACCCAGCCCCAATGAAGTCTACCATGAACAACAAGAGTTTTGGAGAGTCAGCCTTGTGTCTCACGCACGAGACCCATCCTTGCCATTTCGTTATGTATTTACACTTTGTCTTGCTGGCAAGGTCTTTGTGTATATCTGTATATGGTTTTGTTATGGGTTGCCTCAGCTTGGATGATCCTGTCTGTAAAGGATTTTATGGTACGGTATTTTGTTGTGAGTTATTAATGTTTATGCGCATGGGTTGTTTTAAAGTGCATATAAGCACGACTTTATGGACAAAGTTTTAAATTTTTGCTTCTGTTTGGCCCATTTACTCTGATGAGTTATGTCTGTTAAGGTTTGAGGCCGTAGGTAATCTCAGAATTACTGACCGGTTATGTCCTTAACCCATAAGGGCGGGTTCGGGTCATGACAGTATCCTTCAAGTATTGTTGGATATCTCATATAATTTAGCTCAATGTTACGAGTAAATCGGAGATATCTTAAAATCCTTATAATTGCTTTCTAGTATTCTACTTTTGGATTACTCATATATCTACTTAATTTACTTACAGTATAAGCTATATTTGGGCGAGTGCAGTTCATCAAGTACATTAAACTTCTAATAATTTGGACATACTCTAATTGAGAAATACTTTCATGTACATTTTTAGAAAGAAACAAATTAGCATCCGCAGGCATTCTAGCAAGATGATCATCATCTTTGCTAAATTTGTCAAGTATTTTCTCAATATAATGTGTTTGTGATAAAGTATAACCTTCTGATGTTTTGGTAATTTTCATACCAAGTATTACATCAGCAATCCCCATATCTTTGATGTCAAAATGTTTATTCAACATTTTCTTGGTAGTTTTAATCATATCATTATTATTACCTATAATGAGTATATCATCCACATAAAAACATACTATTACATAACCTTTGTCTGTGTTTTTAATATAAACACATTTGTCACATTCATTAATTTTAAATCCATTTGACATCATTGCCTTATCAAATTTCTCATGCCATTATTTTGGCATTTGTTTTAAACCATATAAGATTTAACCAATTTACACACTTTTTTTTTTCTTTTCCTGGAACAGAAAATCTTTCTGTTGTTCCATATAAATTTCTTCATCTAACTCACCATTTAAGAAAGCGATTTTCACATCCATTTGATGAATATCTAGATTGTTCAAAGATGCAATGGCAATTAGAATTCTAATGGATGTTATTATAGTAACCGGTGATTATGTGTCAAAGTAATCAAGACCTTTTTTTGTCTATATCATTTGACCACAAGTCTTACCTTATATTTGTCAATTGATCCATCTGCTTTCATTTTTTTCTTAAAAATCCACTTGTACCCAAGAGGTTTACAACCCAGTGGCAAATCCACCAATTACCAAGTGTGATTTTGTAAGATGGATTCAACTTCACTATTTACAGCCTCTTTCCATAAAGGAGCCTCGAGACTAGACATAACTTCTTTGAAAGTCAAAGGTTCATTTTCTGACAAAACAATTAAAAAATCTAGATCAAAAGATTTTGAGGTTCTACCATGTTTACTACGCCTAGGTTCCTCTTTCTTATTTTGATCTATCTCTTGCTCTTGATCTTGATCTTGTCCTTGATCATGACTAGTAATAGCATCATAATATTTTTTATTATTACTAGTCTCTTGTCCAGTCTTATTTAGAGATATATGTTCAAAGAACGATGCATTTCAAGATTCAATAATAGTAGTTACATGCATTTCAGAATGTTCTGACTTATGAATTAAAAACCGATATGCATTATTATTTTTGGCATAACCAATGAATATGCAATCAATAGTTTTAGGACATATCTTAGTTTTTTTAGGATTAGGAATAGCCACTTTTGCTAAACACCCCCACACTTTAAAGTATTTGTAGGATGGTACTCTCACATGCCACATTTCATAAGGTGTTTGATTCACCATCTTTCAAGGTACTTTATTAAGTATATAATTAGTAGAAAGTATTGCTCCTCCCACAAGTTCTGAGGTAATCCAGAACTTATTACATAACATTCATCATTTCTTTTAAAGTCTTATTTTTCCTTTCAGCAATTCCATTTTGCTGAGGTGAGTAAGAAGCGGTGGTTTGATGAATTATTCCATATTTTTTACAAAACTCACCAAAAGGTGATTCATATTCACCACCTCTATCACTTCTTAATTTTTTTAATTTTCTTACCAAGTTGATTTTTAACTTCATTATTAAATTGAATGAAAGTTTTCAAAGCTTCATTTTTTGTTAGAATTAAATAAACATAACTATATCTAATATAGTCATCTATGAAAATGATAAAATATTTTTTTTCACCTCTAGTTTGAATTGATTTAAAATAAAAAAAATGTCATTATGAATTAATTCAAGTGGTTTCATACTTCTTTCAGTTATATGAAAAGGAGTTTTGGTTAATTTTCCTCAACACAAATTTCACATTTATGATTTGGATCAATTTCAAATTTAGGTAAACATTCCATATTAATTAATCTACGCAAAGATCCACAATCAACATATCCTAGTCTACCATGCCACAAATTTGAAAATTCAAGCAAGTAAGAAGATAATGTATTTTTATTAATAACAAATGATACAACAGTCATTACATTGAGTTTGAAAAGACCAACAAACATGTAACTTTTTCCTACATATATCTCGTTTTTGGTAAATACAAATTTGTCACTTTCAAAAACTAACCTAAGCCCATTTGTACTCAACAGAGATACGGAAACTAGATTTTTGCGAATGTCCGGTACATGCAGCACATTGTTGAAAGTGAGTTCCTTTACAGATGTCATCTTCAAAATAATTTTTCCTTGTCCTTCAACTTTAGAAGTTAAGGAGTTGCCCATGAAAAGTTGTTCGTTGTTGTCCACCATAGAATAGGATGTAAACATCTTTTTGTCGGTACAGATGTGGTGAGTAGCACCAATGTCCACCAACCATTCTTTAGGATTTCCGACAAGGTTTACCTTAGAAACAACTGCAGAAAGATTTATGTCATCTACACCATTGAAAATTTTGTCCACTTCGGTCATATTGGCTTGAGCAGGCTACTTGCTTGATCTTCCTTTGCCTTTGCGCTTGCTACGACAATCTTTGGGTTGATGTCCTTCTTCGTCACAGATGTAACATTTGCCATTGAACTTATACTTCTTAGTTTCTCCTCCTTTAGAGCCTTGTGTGGAACTTTCTCCAGAATAATTTCGTTTCTTTGCTTTTGGAGCATGTTCCACCACATTTGGTTTAGACTCTATTGGATGATTACCAGCCCACTTTTCAGAATTGCGGTTGTCTTCCTCAATCCTCAAACGCACAATCAATTCCTCTAAAGTCATTTATTTGCACTTGTATTTGAGATAGTTTTTGAATTCCTTCCAACCTTGTGGTAATTTTTCAATTAAGGCAACAACTTAGAAGGATTCACTGAGAGACATGTCTTTTGCATGAATGTCATGCGGAATGAGTTGGAGATCTTGAACTTGGATGATCACAGTCTTAGAATCAATCATCACAGAGTCCAGAAATTTGCCTAATACGAATTTCTTCGAGCCAGTATCTTCTATTTTGTACTTTTTCTCCAAAGACTCTCAAAGTTCCTTTGCCGTCTTGATAGGACTGTAGACGCTGTATAATGTGTTGTCAAGTTCGTTCAAGATGTAGTTCCAGTAAAGAAAATTAGCATGTTTCTAGGCATCGACCGCAATAACCATTTGCCGGTCGGTTTTATCATCTTTCAAAGTAGGAGCATTCTCATGAAGGAAACGCGCCAGGTTGAGAGTAATAAGATAGAACAACATTTTCTGCTGTCATCTTTTAAAATCAGTTCCTAAGAACTTCTTTGGCTTCTCACCGTAATTGACTGGTACAGTCACAATAGGAGGAGGGGTTAGAGCAATTGCAACCACCATAACAATACTGGTTTGAGTATTAGTTTCAGTAGCCATGAATTCTAAATTATAAAATAAAATTATAACTAGAATACTACACAGAAAATTTAAACCATAAACACATAATTTAATTTTGTAAGAATAAAATAAACAAGAATTGTAATTTTTATTTCCAAGGTTTCATAAAATCCCCAGCAGAGTCGCCATAAACTGTAACATGCCCGGGGGGTGCCCGCGCGCGTTAAACAGTTCGGACCCCCGAGATCTCTTTGATCTCAAGTCTCACGAGTGCAATGTGAAACACAGATGAGAGTCCAGATTTGGCAACTTTTATTGAAAATCCATTTTATTGCAATTTTGTCAAAAATGGACTGCGTCATCAGATCTCAGAGTCACCACCTAATATTTTGGGAAATTAGGAAACCCATGACTCAGTGCCAAGGCCACTGTTCGTCGTAACCAAGGATGCTTGGCTCGAAACTTTAGGTATGAGAGGGGAAGGTCAATAATGAGCACCCCCGCTCACCCGATCAAAAGATCGGCCTCTACTAAACCATGATATGACTTTTTATTTTCTTTTTATGTTCATGTTCTGATTATTGAATAAATCCTAAAATTTACTATGTGAAGCATACAAGTATAGACTAGTTTGCTCAAATTGGAACAATTCAACTTCATGTTTGTTTTTCGAAAAGGGTTTGAATTTGCCACTTGACAAAGTGGGCTTAAAGTTTGTGAATTTGCCACTACAAAGTGGGCTTAAAACGTACAGTCGTTGAATCATTCCAATTCAGGCAACAAGCCTTCATCCACAGGCATTCAAACAGTTTATCATTTAATCAATTAGCCTCATGGTAGGATGCTAAACATAATAAGAAAATCACACACAAATGGGATGCTAAAGCATAAAAACTCACAAATTTACCGACGTTCCCCGAATAGCTACAAAACAAAGTTAGTAAAATATGCATGATCTTATATACAGAATCCTAATACAATTCACTCATGAGATGCACTAAAGATTCGGCTTCTAAAATATGGCATGTGAAACATTGCAAAACATGCGATAGCGCACAAAACATGGGATAATCAATTAAAGCATAAAGATGCAAATTTAGCCAAATCTTGATGCATGGAACATGGATGTAAAGCATGGATATGCATGGCATGTCAGATATATACATACACACAGTTAGGGAAAGCGATTAAAGAATGGGATAGAAAGAAGCGGGGTGGGGGAATTATTACAATACTTGAATTATTACAGATCCGAATGAGGGAGAGAGGAGAGAAAAATAAAATAAAATAAAACCTCACAAACACTCAAAATAAAAATAAAAGTTTTAAACCTCGAGCCATTCAGCAACTAACAAACATCCATGTGTCTTCAATCCAATCCAGCCCATGTAAACGCATCTTCCATGTAGACTTCACCAAAATCACTGAACATTTCAAATTGATCAAGAACTTTACGTGGGAATAAATCCACTCAAATAATATGTCCACCCACAATCCAAATATTCTATTTCTACATTAGTTAAATTAACTACTTCTCCACTACCACCTTTTCTCTTTCAACCCCGTGTGTGTGTTCTGGTGTGTGTCATGCATGTGTGAATCTGTGTGCTGTGTGTGTTGCAGTGTGTGTGTTCTATATGTGTGTTGCAGTGTGGGTGTTAACAGATAGAGAGAGAGAGAGATGAGTGTTAATGGTGTGTGTAGGTGTGTAGGTGTGTTAACCTGTGTAGCGTGTTCTTCCCTCCCTCAAAACCGTGTGTGTCAATGGTGTAGCAGTGTCATGCATGTGTATGCCGTGTGTGTGAATGGTGTAGCAGTGTAGTGTGGGTCTCCTGAGTGTGTGTCCCCTCTCTCTCTAAACCGTGTGTGTATGCCTTGTCTACGCCTGTGTATCCATGTGTGTTGTAGTGTGTGGGTCTCTTGAGTGTGTCATCTCTTTCTCTAAACCGTGCATGTGTAAATCTACCATGCATGTGTGTGCATGAGTGTGTGTATGAGGATGGTGTGTTGTCTCCCGTGGGTGTACATGGGTGTTGTGCCATGTGTGTTGTGTGTGATGGGTCTGTGCTGGGTATCGTGGTGTGTGTGTGCATGGCTGTGTGTGGTGTGTGAATCGTGTGGGTGTGTTAGCTGGGTGTCGTGGTGTGTGTGAGAGGAGAGTCTGTGTGTGTGTCCCGTCCGTGAGCTCTCTTCCTTTGAGTGGTGTTTTGGGTCTCTTCCCCTGTATCAACCGTGTGTCTCTCTCCTCCTCCTCCCCTCCAGCCGAGAGGGAGAGCCCCCATGTATGTGTGTACATATTTTGCTTCAAAGAAATGCTCTCCCCCTCCCATCCGAGAGGGAGAGAGGGAGAGAAAGATTGATCTCTTTTCTTGTATCAGTCCCAGAGAAAATGAAGTTGGGTTCCTTTTTTTTTTTTTAGAGAGAGAGAGAGATGGTGTGTATATATGCTCGGTCTCTCCTCCTCAATCATTCATTTCCCACCCACTCACTTATCTTTTTTAATTCTCCTTCCCCAACATAGACAAGAGGAACCACGCCAAAATCCATCTGACAGATGCCCTTTTTTTCTTTTTCTTCTTTTTTTTTCTCCACCACTAGCCCCACCATGCCCCTTATGTTGCTTCTCTTTTCTTTTTTATATCACCCACTCCACCGAATTATGTCACCCACTCCACCCACTAGCCATATATGTTTGATTTTTAATTTTCTCCACCAAACCATCACATGATCCTATTAAAATGTTGTGCACCACCACCCATTACCTTTCTTTTTCTTTTCTTTTTTTTTTTTTATTTTCTATTTTTTTCTTTTTATTATTTTTTTTTTATCAAATATCACATGCCAATTTATATAAACACACCTAAAAATTTGTACAAACACAAAAATATTTTAATTTGACCAAAATGGGTGAGTTTCGGGATTAAAATTTCAATTTGATTTTTTTGGTTAGGGTGGTCAAAACAAAGTGCCCAAGTCTTAGGGTCGGTCAAAATGGGGTGTCTACAGCAACCAGAAGGCAACCGACAAAGTCTTTGCCTTGCAAGAGGAAGAAGCGGACCTGTCTGTAATTGAGGGTAATTTAGTGCTATATAATTCTTGGGTGCATGCTTTATTGGATACTAGTGCATCGCATTCTTTTATATCCTCTACTTGTGCTAAGTCATTAAAACTTGTATGTGAATCCTTAAAAACTGCCTTAAATGTAATGTCATCTATGAGAGGATGCGTTCGGATAGGATTGATCTGTAAGGATTGTAAAATAGGAGTGTCGAACCTACACTTAACTTGTGACCTTCGTGTCATGGAAATGTCAAACTTCAATATCATTTTGGGCATGGACTGGTTGTCTGCCCACCGAGCAGTGATCGACTACCATCAAAGGAAAGTAATAGCTCACATGCCTGACGAAACACGTTTGCAGTTTAAGGGGGATAGACAAGACTCCATGACTTCAACGAAACGTAGGACGCAGTGGCACGATCAACTTGCAGGTAGGATAGCAAGTTTGATTTTAAATGAGGAGGGCCAAGAAGAATTAGAACTTCCACACGTAGTATGTGAATATGCAGATGTATTTCCTACGGAATTACAGGGATTGCCACCAACCCGGGAGGTAGACTTTAGTATCGAGCTACAATCTGGAACTACCCCAATATCTATGGCCCCATATCGCATGGCACCAGCAGAACTATGAGAATTAAAGACACAACTACAGGAGTTGCTCGAGAAAGGATTCATTAGGCCAAGTACTTCACCATAGGGAGCACTCGTGCTGTTTGCTAAAAAGAAGGATGGGTCGTTAAGGCTATGCATCGATTACCGTCAACTCAACCGAGTCACGATCAAGAACCGATACCCACTCCCAAGGATTGATGATCTTTTTGATCAACTTAGAGGCTCAAGGTGCTATTCAAAGATCGATCTCAGGTCAGGTTACCATAAACTACGAGTCAAAGAGGAAGATATACCAAAAACTGTCTTTCGAACCAGATATGGTCACTATGAGTTTGTAGTAATGCCCTTCGGACTAACCAATGCACCGATAGTATTCATGAGCCTAATAAACAAGATTTTCACACCATATCTTAACCAGTTTGTAGTAGTGTTCATTGATGACATCTTAGTATATTCAAGGTCTAAAGAAGAGCATGAGTAACATTTAAGGATTGTCCTTCAAGCTCTTAGGGATAATCGGTTATATGCCAAGGCAAGCAAATGTGAGTTCTGGTTGAATGAAGTGAAATTCTTAAGGCATGTAATGTCTGAGAATGGGATTGCGGTGGACCCAACCAAAGTGAAAGCAGTGTTAGATTGGAGACAACCGAAAACCGTGTCAAAAATCCGCAGTTTCTTAGGATTGGCTAGTTACTACCGAAGGTTCATTCAAGATTTCTCCAAACTAGCTAGACCAATGACTCGTTTGACACAAAAAGGAGTAAAGTATGAGTGGGACGAAGCTTGCGAAAAATCCTTCCAAGAGCTAAAGAAGAGATTAACTAGTGCGCCAATTTTGACCATCCCGGAACAAAAAGTGGGGTACACTGTATATTGCGATGCGTCTAAGGAAGGGTTATGCTACGTGCTCATACAAAATGGAAAGGTAGTCATATATGGATCCAGGCAGTTGAAACCACATGAGCGTAACTACCTAACACATGACTTGAAATTAGCGACCGTAGTTTTTGCCCTAAAGCAATGGCGACATTACCTATATGGGGAACAATTTGAGATTTTCACAGATCACAAGAGTTTAAAGTATCTATTTACACAGAATGACCTTAACTTGAGACAGAGACGATGGATGGAGTATCTTGAGGATTTCCAGTTCACCCTCTCATATCATCCCGGTAAAGCCAATGTAGTAGCAGACGCTCTAAGTCGCAAGAGCAGAGGGATGATGGCTAAAATTTCCGTCAAAGAATGGGATATGGTTAAGACACTCAATGAATTTAGAATCCAAGTAGAATCTCAAGATACAAAAGTATACCTTGGTGCACAGAAGGTGATGCCTAAGTTGGTAAGTGAGATCATGGAGGCCCAGAAGCACGATCAAGAAGTAGCATATATCAAAGGACGTCTGGAATCAGGAGAACCAATGCTCGATTAGGTAATTCACCCCAATGGGAGTTTAAGATATCAAGGTAGATTGTTTGTACCAAGTAACGAGTTGCTTAGAGAAAAGGTAATTAAGGAATGTCATCACTCTGTATTTGCAGTACATGCAGGAGGGACTAAAATGTACCAAGATTTGAAGAGGCAGTATTGGTGGAGCGAAATAAAGAAGGATGCGGCTAAATTTGTAGCAAAATGTCTAACATGCCAACAAGTGAAGGCGCAACATTAGAAACCAGGAGGAATGTTGCAACCCCTACCAATAGCCGAATGGAAGTGAGAGTGCGTGACAATGGACTTTGTGACAGGGCTGCCCAAGACACCCAGAGGGCGCAATGCTATATGGGTAATAATGGATCGCCTCACTAAGTCAGCAAATTTCTTACCCTATAAGATAACCGACACTTTAGAGTCTATGTGCAGGCTCTACATTGGGAAATCGACTACATGGAATTCTGGTATCTATTGTGTCAGATCGTGATCCACGATTCACCTCCCGATTTTGGAAAAGTCTGCAAGAAGCTCTGGGTACTGAGTTATGTTTTAGCACCGCTTTTCACCCACAAACGGATGGACAATATGAACACATCATCCAGACACTCGAAGATATGCTGAGAGCTTGTGCAATGGATTTTCAAGGAAGTTGGGAACGACACCTACCTTTAATTGAATTCGCCTATACCAATAGCTTTCAAGCTAGCATTGGTATGGCGCCTTTTAAAGCATTATATGGACGACCTTGTAGATCGCCAATTTGTTGGACGGAAATAGGTGAAGTGAGTCTAATAGGACCGAACTTGTCATAGAGACCACTAAGAAGATCAAATTGATCCGTTAACGGTTAAAGACTGCTCAAGACCGTCAAAAGAATTATGCAGATAGGAGGAGAAGGCCATTGATGTTTGAAGTAGACGACCATGTGTTCCTAAAGCTGCAACCTAGGCGTGGAATCGTACGTTTTGGAAGAAGAGAGAAGCTATCACCATGATATATCGAACCTTTTGAAATACTAGAGAAGGTGGGCGAAGTGGCATATCGACTAGCACTACCCCCGCAGTTAGCCGGGATACACAACGTCTTTCATGTATCTATGTTGCGGAAGTACATTGCCGATCCATCACATGTCATCAACCGGGAAGAAATCAGTCTCGACAAGGATGTTACCTTTGAAGAAGGACCTGTAGCAATACAAGATAATTGAGAGAAGAATCTTAGGGGCAAGACGGTTCATCTAGTAAGGGTGTTTTGGCAACATCGTGGAATTGAAGAATCAACCTGGGAACGTGAAGACGCGATGCGGACAAACTATCCCCAACATTTTTAGCGTAGTGAGTGATTGTAATTTCGAGGACAAAATTAGTTTAAGGGGGATAGGTTGTAAGGCCCTAACTTTTTGTAATGTCCCCAAACGCTTATAGTTGAAGAATTTCAATAAGAAATCTTGTTTCTCCATTTCTTGCAAATTGAACCCTAGAAATCAGGAGCAACTGTGTGAGCTAATCAACAAACCCTAATCAACTCTAAGAACTTAAGAAACATTTTAAAACCCTGAATTAATAATTTAGAAACCCTAGAATGAAAAATTATAAGAGAAAAGCCCTAGTTTTCGGTAATCGCAGTTTTAGCCCGGTATCTCGTCTTTTGTTGCAAATCGGCACCACGTGGCCAGAATTATTTTTCCTATCATTATTTTGTTAATTATATAACTTAAACATATGTTTTATTTCAAAATTTCTGATTGTACCATTTTCTTTCTTAATTATTGCATTTTGGCCCCAAAACCTTAATATTTTATTCAATAAAGGTACAACCAATATTTTATTAATTTATACAAAATGTCCTCTATATTTTATTAACAAAAAAATCAAATTTTCACATGGGTAAATAGGGTAGCTGGCTATAGGTGGTGAAAATGACCTAGAAGTGTATTTTTTATTCATAGCAAATCTTGTACATAAATGTAACAAATCTTTGACCATCATGGAGGAATGGGGGGCATTTATTGCTATATCTTTTTTGTCTCCCAATTAACTAGTAAATAGGATTACCTTCTCTTAATCAAGATTAATTAACACAAATCTTAATTGGATCCAATTACAAACAAACCAAACTTGAATAGTTTCTATTGAAAACCAACCAAACCAAACCAACCCTTCTCTCTTCTCATTGGCAGGGGCGACTCCAAGGCTTGGTCAGGGGTGTCACCCGAACCCCCTGGCTGAATTTTTTTATTTATTTATTATATAAATATTAGATTTTAGGAAAAAAATTAGTAATTGAACCCACTAAAATACAATTTTGAACCCGTAGTTTTAAGTCCTACTCTTTTGAACACACCAATTTTGAACCCATATTAGATATTAGCATGTCTTTTTGCTTAAACAATAGTATCAATATATTGAAATATTTTTGTTTATAATTTTAGAATTTAAATTAATTTGTTGATTTTTTTCTCCATAGGTGATATAATGATTAATGTGAATTTTCTGTAAGATATATGGTATTTAAGTTTTTGATTGACACCACTGACAAAAATTCCTAGAGTCGCCACTGCTCATTGGCCTATAAATACAAGTCTTGCTAGCTATTGTATTTCACTCCATACACACACAACACATAACTGAGAGAGGAGGAAAGGGAGAGCAAGTGAGCTTGAGAGAAAAAGAGAAGAAAAGAGAGCAACAAGTAGGAAAAAGATCTAGCAAACCAAGGTAAATCTCATACAACTCTCCTCTCAATGAATCATCATGTTTTTCCCCTTCATAATACATGTTAAAAATATATTTCACATGATATTAAAAGTTACTACATTATTAGATGATGTATGGTTTGAAAATGAAATGTCCCTATTCTTCCTTGCAATTTCCAGCAAACTTTTCTCAAGGTTTTTGATTTTATTTCCATAGCAAACCTTCACCAACTCAAAATCTGTTTTAAAGGGGTATTAATTGACATATATAGAGTATGTGAAAAAAATTTCTAAGACCCTAGATGTGTTTTTATGACCCCTTTTATTTTTCTAAATACTTGCTGCAAAGAACCTGTTAAAATAGAGGACTTTGGAAAATTCTAGAAAATTATATAAAAATGGTATCATGTTCATTTTATATCAAAATATTCCTTTGAAAGTTAGCTTTCAAAAAAAATTTATTTCAATGAAAATGAATGAGTATTTTAAGAGAAACACCAAATTTTGTAACAATTGTCAAATCTGGACAGAGTCTGTGTATTTCTTAAATATCTAAAAATCAAAAAGGGCCACCCTACTTCCGTAAAATGGTTCTGAAACTAGACTTGACTCTCTACAAATCCTCTAGAAGCCACATTCTGAAACCCTTAAAAAATATTTTTTCTATATTTATTTTTGAACTAGTGCAGTGCTAGAAATCTGAACAATGCGGTTCTTGTTGTAGTTAATGCTTTTGTGATATCATGACATATTGTTGTAATATATGTTATACTTTCATGCTTGAGTTTCACCTTGAATGGCCTTATTTTGTTCTTACTTGTGCTAATCACTAATGTGTAATGCACTTAATGTGAAAAGGGAAAAACTAAATGGGTTGGTAAAAAGGTTTAACGACCACACTATTCATACATCATAAATGATGATAATGTTAAGTTGATATTAGTAGTGGATTAAAATGAGTAAGTCTTGCGCAACTGGTTGTTCAGAATCCTTGAATGGAGCGGTTGTATTCGGACCCTAGGTAGTTCGGTGTAAGGAGGGGCTTGGGCTAGGCCTATCATTATCGTCTCTTTTGAGGCCCTCGATTGGCACTACGCGGTATATAACCGTTGGTAGGCATCTAAGGTAAGGTTCATAACAAAATAGCAAAATAGGGGGCATACTGAACAATCCGCTAATTCTTGGAGTTGGGAGGACGGAATCTCTTTGGGGGATTTCTAGACTACTAACAACTGACCATATAATCTATGCTATGAACTTAAATGCCATGATCTTTTCCTTTGTCTTTTTTGTAAATGTTGTTGTGTATTTTACTGAGAAAAAGAGATAAGGTGTGTGTGCGTTTACTAGGCATTCAAAACTCACGGCGTATCATGCCAGGTGCTGAAGAGAAGCTTATAGCAGGAGACGACGAGCCGGAAACCTTTGAAGACATTTAGTTATCTTAGAAAAGTTAAAATTTCCCTTTTGATATTTTGTAAGACTCATAAGAAAATTTAGATTTTCTTTTGGGATGTAATGTAATCGAACGAGCTTTTGTAATTAAGGATATTCGTATTTAGGGCTAGTTTGGCATAACCTAAATAAGTCAAAAAGTCAAAAAACCACTATTATATTTAAGTCACATCATCTTATTTAAATCACATCACCTCTCTAACACATCACATCAAACCCAACCCAAACCCAATCCAAACCCACCAATAAGTCAAAAAGTATACTTTTTTAGAACATCCCAAACCAACCCTTATTTTGTTATTATGTACTTATATTCTAACACTAATATAATGTTTACGAGACCTTGTGTCAATGTCTCTTAAGATCTGTCAAAAAGGTAGTGCACTACCTAAGAAAAGCTAAATTTAGAATGGAGGCTAATTTGATTCCTCTGGCGATCTCGGATCTTACTTAGTTATTGATCATAGGACTCATTAATGACTTTTCCTTGACTACAACCAATAATGTAGATTTGGGGCATCATACAACCTAAGTATTCCCACCTAGAGCTTATAAACACGGACAAGTTATCTTCAAGTTTCAATGTGGGATTACCATTACAAATAAACCCACATTTTATTCTTTAATAGTCCATTTCACGAACTCGAAAACGACGTCAACTTCCTATTCATTCATAAACGGTTTTCACGAACCGTTTTCACCGTGTGATTTACCATGCAGCAAGGAACACGTCACCTCTTTGGACCCACCCCAAAAGACGTATGGGCCCTACTCAAATTTGGGCTAAAAGTTAACCCAAAATAAACCTACAAAACCATACTTTTCCAACAGTAGCATCATCAGCAACAAACAATAGCCGGCATGGGCAGACTTGCCTCTTGTTTGGACTAAATTAATAAATCTTATAAATGTAATTAATTATTATTCTTACAAATGTAAGAGTCATAAAATTTTCATTGATTAATATTTGAAGACCCAAAACATTTGCAAACATTTGGTTGCATAGGGAAATTATTCAATATTCTTGGAGTAACACGTGTCTGTACTCCTTAATCAATTATCATTCAATATGCCCCTCATGTTTCCCAATCACTTAACACAATATCTCACCTGCCCACCTTCTTCACCAATCATATTGTTATGGAATACCACGTTTTTATATTCCGGAATAACTGAATAATTACCCTAGTTGCATATGTGCAAAGTTGAAAAAGTGAAAAGTAATAGATTTTAAACGTAGTAATGTTATGTGGTTGGGTTACATGAAGCATAAGATGCGAAATTGTCTCTTTTAAAATTTATGAAAATTATATATAATTTATAGTTTCAATAAAGTTTTTTCATTTTTTCCCTATAAAATATCATAAATATCCCTAAAATCTTCATATATATATATATATTGTTAAAAATCCCCTATATATTAGAGCTCTATTTGAAGCAATTTTGTTTCAAATTATTTTTAACTTGAATAATTTTTTTAGAGAAATTACAAACCAATGAAACAGTAAAAAAATATTTATATTTTTATGGTGGTGCAAATTTTCTATGAATATTGTGCAAGTCTTTCATGTGTTCGGTGCAAATCCTTGTTTTGTGCCAGTGTACCTTAAAAAATTTCATTCATAATGCAATAATTTTTTTTATTATGTCACTGCTTTGCAATTTTTTCTAAATTTTCTGATTTCATCACTGTACATTACGAATTAACAAAAAGTTTGTTGCGAAGTGAACTAAGTTGGTTAGGTGGTTGTATTCACCGTAATCACAATCTCTCTACACTAAGGCCATCCTAAAGGAACAAAAACTAGGTGCAAGATGAAATGAAGAGAACCACTAAAAACATTATTCATATTTTTAGTATATGTTGAGAACCACTTTGGTCCAATCGAAGAAAGAAAGGTGGTGAACCACTTTACAATGACAAAGAGATGTGCCTTTGTCCATAAGGCAGCCAAATGATAAAGAGGTTAATTATATTAATATTCTCTTAATTATTAACGAGTAATATCCTTCTTGATCATAACTATTTTCGATCATCACTTTTTAATGAAAATTATCTTTGATAGCTAGTCACCATCTTTGACCATCGACAGTTACATTCGGCCATCATTTCTTGTGGTTGGCAATACCTTCAACTGTCATCAGCCACCTCTAGCTAGCATTTCTAACCGTTGACAATCACTTCTAACTACTATTTCGTACCGACCATTCTTTTTACTTGTTTGCAGAATAAGTTTTTAAAACACATATATATGTACAAATTACATATTTTTTTTGGTTTTTGGTTTTGCTCTTATTTTAATAAAAAATAAACATAAACAAAGTTAATATTTCCTATAAACAAAAAATTTTAACTGTAAACATTATTAAATGGGATCTATTGTTTGGTTCCTACTAGAATGATCATTAAATTTGTAAACAGTAATTTTATTTGAAATATAAATTATTTATAAAAAATTCCTGAATCAAACATATGAATAAATATTTTAACAAAAATGACTATTTCATTATACCTTTCATAAACCAAAGTTAGCCCGTCACCCAATTATTAAGAAGATGAAGAAGAATGGAAAAAAAAAATAAAAATCTACTTTAAAGTTAGTGGACCCGCTGATTTTTCAAGTCCTCTAGACACCTAACATTTTTTGATGCATAAATTGACTATTAGACACTTGAGACTAGTCAGGGACCACATTGGTTTTATTCAATGCAATGGAATAAGGTCGGGTCCGAAATCCAAATTGAGTCAAATGGGCCTAGGTTCTACCCAAAGCCCATTTCAAAGAATTGCAAGATAAGGCCCGGGCTTTGTATAAAATACGGATGTCATGCAGTTTTACGGGTTGTATTTGCTTAATAAACACAGACCATGCCTTAAAATTAGGCCCGAGATTTATTTTCAATCCCGATTTCAATTTCGGGTCAGTTCTATGTAACCCGAGCAATTTGAAACCATATTGTATATATAAATGAATAATTAGATTATATATATTGATTATTTATATACGTGTAAAATTACAATATCTAGTTGGATTGGCATAATTCATTAAAGTCGTTGGATTAAATCCAAATATATAAATAGTTGTAAAATAATTCTAACCTTGAAAAATCAATGTATTGAAGTAGTGAAAATTTTTATTTGAATAAAGTCCATTTTAGTTGATGTATATGAAAAAAAGCAATCAAAATTAAAAAAAGAAAAAGAAAGAAAGGCCCAGAAAGAAACCTTAACATAAGGAATATGATAAATAATATAATTAATGTAATTTGAAATATATTTATTTTAAAAAAAATGTTGAGATCCATGATATTAAGATTTTATAAGATAAATGACATACAATATTTTCATTATAGTTAATATCCCTCAATATTTTTATAGAGAAATTTCGGTCCCGACACAGAGAAATTTCAAAAAAAATTCGATACGATCATAGAGAAATTTCATCGAGGAATCTTAACTAATAAAAAAATATATTTTAAACCTTTCCTGTTACACAAAGTTGGAGTGTAATGTCTCACTAATTTTTTCTTTAAAAAAATAGTGAGATTTGATTACCTATTTCATTATAAAAAACAATAAATTGAAATTAAGTATTCTTCTTTGTTGTTGTCGTCCTTTCAATTTTAATTTTAAAGTTTTTTTCTATTTAAAAAGATAGTGAAATTTAAATTTTTTCTATTTAAAAAGAAAGTGAAATTTTACAATGAATTTCATAAAATAAAAATAAAAAACATTTATAATTTCATATTCAATATTAGTTATGTTTGATAGACTTCAATAGAATAAAAAAAAATATTATAAAAAATTTCAAATTTTAAGTTTTGTGACAAAATAAATTTTAAATTTTATCAATTTAAATACTAATATTTTATTTTTTTAATTTAAATTGTTTATTTATTTTTGTAAAGTAAAATTGTCAGAACAATTATATTTTAGTCATTAAACTCAATTAAAAAATATTTTTTTGATTATTTTATTTTAGTTATAAAAAATAGACAATTGATTTAGATTGAAAATAAATCAAAAGATTAAAAATTAAATTGATAAAATAAAAAATTCAAAAATTATTTTGTTACAAGACTCAAATCTATTTTTAAAAAAAATTGGCAATTTTTTTTTAAAGAAAAGGAAAAAAGAATCTATCAACTTATTTGGTTTTGGTTTTCAGAAAACACTTTTCAAAAAATTGTACTTTTTTATTTTTCGAATTTTTTTGTTTTTAATTAATTTTTTTAATACAATTTTTTAAATTTTTAGACACACCTATACACTTAAAAAATATAACGTTTGTGAAAAAAAATTGTAAAAAAATCACTAAATACTAAAAATATTTTTAAAAAAATACAAAAAATAATATATTTTTTGTATTTTTATATATTTATTAATTTTTTACAAATATTTTTTTATTTAGATACCTCTAAGTAAGGTGTGTATCCAAAAAAAAAAATGCTTAAAATATTTAAAATATTCACTAAAAATAAAAAATACGAAGAATAAAAAATTTAATTTTCAAAAAATTAAATTTAAAAAACTGAAACCAAACATTTGAGAAGTTGGTAAAAAGTTAACTTTTTTATTTTCTTTGTGATTTTTTAATTTTTTTTATGTAAAATAGTAGAGATGTGATATGACTCAAAAAAGCTAAAAAAACTAACTTCTTACTATATTATCAAAATGCCCCTGTATAGTATTTTACAAATTTAAATTAAATTTAACGAATTGGATATTTTAATAAACCAATCATTATTAGACATCAATTATTCTAGTAAGAAGTGTATTATCTTTAGATAAATTACAAATAAATCTCTTGAGATTTATTTAAATTACAAATTACTTTATGTGGCTCTAAGAAATTATATTATGTCATTTAAGGTTTTTAATTTTATAACAAATAGATCATTTTATTAATAAATTATCAAATTAATTAATAATTTTTAATAGTATTAAAATTTTATTTCAATTAATAACTCAAATAATTTTATTATTGTATAAATGAATAATTAAAAATTTTGTTTTTTTAATTAATTTTATTAAATAAAAAATTATAACAAAAAAATATTTATAACTTTTAAATTATAAAAAGTTACTGTACAGTTCAATTCAGTGTCCCAGAGTAATTAATGGGGCCGCCAATTAGAGCGTGATTGGTTAGTGTTGGATTGGGGTCTTGTAGGGTGCCTTAATTTCAATTATGAGTAATTGAAGCTATTGGTTCAATTAAAAAACAGTGTCTTTTTCACAAAATCTAATGATGGAGATGAATTTTAAGATCAAAATCCATCTTCTTGATTCGTGTCCGAATTTTCTAAACAGACTATTATTAATTTCAGTCTTCACCCACATCTTTATCATATTTACCAAAACAGACCTTCGTCATCATCCAGCTCCCCTATTACCCCCTGTTCCCTCATCAACAGGGTAATACATATACATATGTATATATATATACATGTAGCTATATGTATGTATGTATGTATAATCTATAATACATAGATCACGATCACAAATCTCTGACATTTCTGATCTGGATATTATATTATTGTCACAAAATCCAAAAATTTGCAATCTCTCTCTAAAAGTTCACTCTCTCTCTCTGAGTCCCAATTAGGGTTTCTGAAATCCAAAAGCTACCTATTTATGTATACATCAGTGGCCATTGAAGTCTAGCTTTTGGCAATTTTGCCTTTTTTTTGTTTTTTGTTTTTTTGATGTAATATGAGATTGTTGTTGATGTTGAGAGTTGTTTGTGAGTATTGCTGTGATGGGTGTGGCCAAAGCTTGGAGGTTTGGCAATGGAGTGTTGAGTAATCTGAGTTTGGGTCATCACCATAATAAAAAGCAGCATTTCTGGTCCAGATTGTCTTCGCAGAGAAGGCCGGTGTCGAGGTCGGTTGTGTGTGGATTGATGCTATTTGCGTTGGGTTTGATTTCGTTGTTCACTGGCCATGTCGCTTCTGATCTTGAATGGTACTCTCAGAGGCTGATGATCCGGAGTTTGTTCTATAAACTTGTAATTTTCCCTCTCTATCTCTCTCTCTCTCTCTCTCTCTCTCTCTCTCTACACATTTGTTCTGAATTGGAGCTGAATTGGGTTTAATTTGTTTTAATTGTCGTTGTAATCCATGTATTTCTCTAATCTTGTGGAATTAGAACTCAAATGTTGGATTTAATCCCTCTTTTTTTTCTTTTTTTTTTTGGGAATATTGTATGAAATTCAACTTTCATATCTTGTTCAAAATGTTGCCGGAAAGTATATGGAGTCTGGTAAATTCTGTTGTTTGTAGCTGTCTCTCTGTTTCTAATTCATTTCGTAGTGAAACTGAACTGCATAGAATAGGTACTTGGTAAGGACATGGAAGAACCTCCCTAAACAGTTTGTTAACAGAGAACCAAACCAAACAGAAGGAGAAGCAAACAACCAAACAAAGAAGAAGAAACCAAATAGGAACCAAATACCAAATGCCACCAGAGAGGCTTCAACCCAAGATTTCTCTCAACTTGAGTTCTGATATCATGTTAAGTCACTGATAATCTCAAAAGCTTAAGCTGTTAGGAAATGGGCCAACAATAGTATCCACCTCGGGCTGTTTCTCTTTTGTCTCTCATTTCTTTATCACCTCCACATGCGACTAGGTTGCATGTGTGGTTTAGTGTTAGTCTTGGAGACTTATCTCACATCATCTTTCCACGCTACCTAAGCTTGGTCTATATAGTCTAGAGGCCTCTCCACCTAATGTCAATTAGTTTTGGGTTCAATGCCTCCAAAATTCTAACGGATGGGATTGATTCGTAGTTTTCACATTTATTGTTGTTTTTGAGTTTGGTATGAATGCTGCAGCGCAATAAATTGATGAAAATGCTGCTGGTTGATGATGCGCTGCTAATAAACTGGTGAGCTAGGTTGGTGGGGTTGCCTATAAGTGTTCTTCATCACATGCAGTCTCATTGTAGGCACTTTTGGTCAAATGAGTAGAGAGTGAAATTGAGATGAGAAAATAAATATATATGAATCGTTTACATATGATGATATTCTTGGTGGTGGGTTTTTTTGTGTGCTTTTAGTTGTATTGTCCTCGAATAAATTTTCATCTTTGAGACCCAGTTGAGCATGAACTATCTCAGTATTGCTACATACAAGACTGTTCATTTTATGACCATTATTTTATCGTGTGTTGTGTGCACATGCTGCTTAATGTTTATGTATGTATATGCTTTTGTGTTTAAGGGTTGTTATATGGAGTTCAATTTTGCTTTGTCTCATCGTGTTTAGTGCTATGCTGACAAAAATATTACTAATCTTGCATTGTAGGACGGGGGCTATCATGCACCAATTAATATTTGGAAATCAAAATTTTCAAAATTTTACTATGGATGCAGTGACAGAGGGCCTCATTTTTCTTGTAAGCTAGCTTATCAATTTAATAGTTTATAGCATAGAGACTTTCACATATACAACTAACAGTTTTTGACTTGACTGTTTATATTGTGATCTGTACAGACTCTTATACTTTTACATTGTTCTGCTTTGGCACTTTTATAATCTGAAAGCCAAAACAGAAAAATCTAACTTTTGTTTGAAGTGCTGCTGGCATCTTTTATTGTACTATTGTAGTATTATGATTGTTGGGTGTACCAGTTTGCTTAACATTTATGTTTCAGCCATTGATTGGAATGTGCCTTTCATATTTGCAACTGTGAGCAATGTTGCTTTGTGGTCATTGTACCCAAGGTTCTGCTAATTATCTTGAAGATCATCTTCAAGTCTTTGTCTAGATGTTAATAATGGGTTATGGCAATGGGTTTTTCCCAGTAGAACAATATTATCTGTTCGTGAGCATCATTCGCTTAAGTGTAATTTTTAAGTTATTTTTCTTACTGGCAGTTTTGTTCTAGAAGTCTACATATTGAAGTCAGAGTAGTGTCTTCCAACCGGAGTTTCCTCTCCAAAGTTCACTTTTTCTATAGGCCATAAACACTCGACTCTCTTTTTCTTTTAGGCTTAGTAGAGGGTAATCTTTTTTCTGATTATTATTTAACACCATTACCAATTTCAAGATCTCTTAGTATGATGACTTTGCTACATTTAAGTAACGCAGTTATTGTATCATTGGAATTAGAGGTTAACACGTGCATGGTGGGAAACGTTTTGTTGGCCAAGAATAGGACTAATTTTTATTTTCTACACATTTTTGGGAAGAAGGAATTTTCACCTGATGCCTTCAATGCAGTTAACCACTGATGTATCTTCTATGCATGCTTCAAAAGCCACACAAGCACTCTTTCAGTTTCAACTCTCTATGTAACCATATCTTCATTAAATATGCTGGAACTTTTCTCTTTCACATTTTACTTCGAGAAAAGTATGTCACTATCACTTTCTCTTCGAGTCTCGAATGATTTACTGATGCTGTTTCTCTTTTTGCCACTTATTGTGTACTGTCAGTCTGTCACAGATGCAATTTTAGGTGTTATGGAATAATATCTGGTGGATTCAATTGAGTTTTGACTAAATTCTCTTTAGTAGAAGCAAAGCAGCAGTTTTTCCCCCTTAGTTTGCCCTGCATTGTCTGTTGATATTTCAGATTTGTTGAGCTACCTGTGTCTCATATTTTGGGTGGTTTTTCCACTAATATTTTTAGCATGTAACCATTAAAAAAAATTGTGCTAATGTTGCTAATTGTGAAACACAGCTCCAGTACGTGAGCAATTTTCAAATGGCTATTTACTTATTGCAACAAGTGGAGGCCTGAATCAACAAAGAACCGGAGTACGTAAAAATATCTTTTGAGGGTTGATATCACATTTTAAAATACTTAGTTATCATTTACTGTTCTATTTAATAAACCAAGAGTTACAATCTATTTCCTGCACTCAGATCACTGATGCTGTAGTTGTAGCACGGATTCTCAATGCTACTTTAGTTGTACCTGAGTTGGATCATCATTCATTCTGGAAGGACGATAGGTAAGCTGAAATTTCATCCTCTTGCACTTGCGTATAAGCTGTATGGTTATTTACTGAGAGAAAAAAGAGCACAAGATAGTAAGTTTATGATTTTGTTCATCATCAGAGTAGTGTGAATTAACTTTACGATTATGTTTTCATTGAAGATACCTTGTTTGACATGCAGTGACTTTCTCAACATCTTTGATGTTGATTGGTTCATCGCATCCCTTGAAAAGGATGTAACCATTGTAAAAAGAGTTCCAGATAAAGTCATGAGATCCATGGAAAAGCCCCCATATACTATGCGCATACCAAGGAAATCGGAACCTGAGTATTATCTGGATTTTGTACTGCCAATACTCCTAAGGAGAACTGTAAGAGAACTATGTAACTCACAATATTGTAGTTACTAATTTCATATTGAATTAATCAATTACAAGTAATTCATCTTCTTTTTTTTCCATTTTTTTTTGGGAGAAAGGTAAATGTACATAAGTTGGCACATATGTATGTATATACAAAAATATATACGAGTGTATGCACATGTGTACCAAAATGATAGTACTCCTGGTTCATTATAACTGTTAATACAGCTTTTGTTAACTTTCTGTAGTCACTTGAGATCCCTGATTAATTTGGTTGTCATGCTGGGAAGTACCTTTTTTGTCATTTATGTAACCCTGATTGGTGACGGTTTGCACAAAAAAATTTGCAGGTTGTGCAATTGACAAAATTTGATTACAGACTTACTAATGACCTTGATGATGAGCTACAGAAGTTGCGGTGCCGGGTCAACTATCATGCTTTACGATTTACAAAATCTATACGACTCCTTGGTCAGAAGCTTGTCTCAAGCATGAGGAAGATGACAAATCGTTTTATTGCAATTCACTTGAGGTTGTCATTTCTACTTGATATATTGAAACATGAGCAGATATTTGCTTAATATATTCTCCCCACAAGTCTTCAAAGCAATGTCAGTGAAGTTTCAATAGAGCACTTATGTTTCGTGCCGAGCTAATTTTTTTCCTATCCATGTTATTTGTTCTTTTGTTTGTGAGTTCTAAAAGACAAACTATTTCCATGGCAGGTTTGAACCTGATATGCTAGCATTTTCTGGGTGTTACTATGGTGGGGGTGATAAAGAAAGAAACGAGCTTGGTGAAATAAGGAAACGGTGGACAACGTTACCTGTGAGATTGCAATACGAGTTTTCATCTCTGTTTTTTCTTGTTCATCTCAATGCAACCATTTGGATGATGAAAAATGTTCAGTTTTTGACTTGCAAAAGTTAAATGTTAAGACATTTTGATGTAACCTGCTAGTGAATTTTCTTTACGATAAAAGATCTATAGCATTGAACTTATCTAGGGTACAATAGGGAATAACTTTTGTTCCATATTCCATTATTTACAAACTGCCTTACTTTATTTTATTTTTCCTGTACAGGATTTAAGTGCTGAGGAAGAGCGAAAGCGAGGTAAATGCCCACTTACTCCTCATGAAGTGGGTCTGATGCTCCGTGCACTTGGTTTTAGAAATGACACATACCTTTATGTTGCATCTGGTGAAATATATGGTGGAGAAGAGACTCTGCAGCCTCTCAGAGAGCTCTTTCCCAATTTCTACACCAAGGATATGCTTGCCAGTGAAGAGCTGAAACCTTTTCTTCCCTTTTCATCTCGTCTAGCTGCCGTTGACTACATTGTGTGTGAAGAGAGTGATGTCTTTGTCACTAATAACAAGGGAAACATGGCCAAGATTCTTGCAGGTCGAAGGTAAGAATTTGATCTGTTTATTATCTATCCAAAAGAAATAAAATAAAATAAAAAGAAAAAGAAAAGATGAATTCAATATTGTATATTTTGTGGCACTACTTTTAGGGTAATTATTCAATAGTCTTGGAGCATCATGTGGCATTGTCTACGTGGTGCTCCAAACCAATCACCTCACTGTTAGGAGACAAGGATGACCCAATTAGTGTGTGTTGCAGTTTCTCATTAGTCAAGAATACCACATAGTTTTCTGGGAGTATCTATTAATTTTCCCCGCTTTGATGAGGTTGAAGTTTGAACAAACATTCTTTTGTCGAGGAAATATGAATTCTGTTCGAGTTACTTTATAAATCTAATTCTGAAATAACTTTGCTCTGGCAAACCTAACAAACAATAGATAAGAGAAAACATACATGCAATGACCATAATTGTGACTAAAGAAGCAAAGTATTATGTGGTTCATCTGAGATAATGCAGGAATTACCATCATAGTACATAACTTTTCAAGAGTAATTTCAGTCCTTGTCACCTTTGTTCTTTTTAGGCAAGTACAAAGCTCTTTTCTTTTAAAGTAGGATGTGAGTTCAATTACTCAAGAACACTACAACGGTGTGTTGGATCATGGATGTACTATGTAGGGAAATTGTGTGAGTCTGTGTAGGGTTTATGTTGCTATCCTTAGAAAATAAAGAATTGGGGATGGCAACAAGTTCCTTTACAGATAGAATGAGTAAGGTGACTAACATTCTTCTATTTATATCGTACAAAAGGGTATGGCTGTGTGATCGTTAAAATATTTCCATTTTCATTTCGTACAAGGATCATCTGATAGAACCCTACGCCCACATTAGAATGATTGTGTATTGGCCATAGAGCATTCTCTAGAGTTCATTTGGTATTATTGGATCCCCATTGCTATGACCACAGAGCTATTTGTTTGGTAATATTGCATCCCATTCCATCCCCATTGTTAGGATTCTGTAATACTTAACCAAGATCAGTGAAACATGAAAACACAGAAACAAACAAATGCACGTGAAAGATAAATCACACATACACACTAAGAACACAAGATTTATGTGGTTCACCCCAAACTAGGGCTATGTTTACGGTTGCTGTGGTTTTTACTATGATCATAAAGGTACAACTTACAAAAGATATCTGCTTTCCCTCAACTATAACTAGATAAATAAAAAAGAAAATTAGGGTAATAGGTCACAAGTGCGGAAATAACATAAATACCCTTACTCCAAAATTCAGGATGTCCACGGTTGATTTGCATCTATGGTCAAGTGGTCAGTGTCCAGTATTTATCAGACTCCACATGACCCCAACACCCATTGCTGACATTTTGTTAGTATTGTTGCAATTGTTGGTTCCTTATTGTTGTTCTTGTTGCTGTCATTGTCGTTGCCTTTCTTTATAGTTGTCGTAGTCAACTTTTTCCTTACTTGCCTAGGACACTTATTTCTCTTTTCATGGTTCAAAGGAGGTACATGGGTCATAAGAGGACTATCAGACCAAATGCAAAAAAGCTTAGTGCTTTGTTTATGGCACGTGATCATATGGACTGGGACACATTTGCTACAAAGGTCAAGTCGTGCCAGAGAGGATTCATGGGAGAACCAGAGGAAATGAGACCTGGACATGACGAGTTTCATGAATATCCATCAGCCTGCATCTGCAAGAAACCATTCAACTACTCTGATGTCGAGAATGATGATGAAGGAGATTTGACCTCAAAAGAACCGTCCCAGAACCAACTTTTGCACATAAGAGGATGATGATAAAGAGGTGAAGAGCTTGCAAAGACTGAACAAGGCAAGTGCAAGCAATGAGCTGGTGGTATCTTTAGCAGGAGACACTGACAATGAAGAGTTTTTCGCAGACTAGGTATAAAACACCTTCAAATGGGGCATTGCGTGACACCATTTTTGTTGTCTATCAGAGCTAGTGTACACATTTAAAAATGCCGGTTTTAACTCAGCATGGCATTGAGGCTGAAGTCACACAACAAGTGGCATCTGGTTTGTGTCTAATACCTAAATTTTGGACTACCCAATTGAAGTTGTATAGGAATCTGTGATTTGTGATGAGCTGCAAGTGTTCATGTATGTATGTTTGTGAGGTTACAAAGCAAGTAGGTATGCCAAACATATATTATTGCTCCTTAACAAAATTTAATTTTTCCAAGTTTCTACTTTCTCTTTAACTGTAGTTAGGAATTTTCTTGGACATTCAAACTTAGCAAGTCCAAAATTTTGTATGGTTATAATTTAGCAAGTTTTTTCTGTTGTAAAGCACAATCAGAAGGTTTTCTTTAAACAATCGACAGATGGATAGGGAGATATGAAGTTGCATTATGTGACAATGGACAGTTTCAATGCATGAGGCTAAATTAGATGCATGTAATGTTACTTCTGCATACCAAAAGAATTGATTCCGTGATTTGAACACATGATATTAAATCGCAACAGAGCAACCTTACAACAATGCCAAAGAGTTTTGCAAGCAACCCAGCAGTATGCACTTTCTGCAAGTGTCGTCATTATCACTTTCAACCTTAAAACAATGCCAAAGAGTTTTGCAAGCAACCTGTCATTATCACTTTCAACCTTGCAACAATGCCAAAGAGTTTTGCAGGCAACCCAACAGTACGCTCTTTCTGCTGCATGTGTCGTCATTATCACTTCCAGGCAAACACAGATCATCAAAAGAAGCTTTTAAATCACTTCTCGATTGGTGGCTGATCTTCCAGTCAAACACAGATCGTCAAAAGAAGCTTTTAAATCACTCCTCAATTGGTGGCTGATCGCTGTAATAACTGGCAACGTTTAACTGTAGCTGGGCCATTACTGACAATACATGCATCATCTAACAACATGCTTGCCTGAAAACATGCTTGATAGTAATTTAACTCTCTTTTTTTTAGGAAAGTAATTTAACTTTGTGTATACATGTATATATATAAGAAAGAGAGCAGAAAACGAAACATAATTAAAAAACACGACCCCATCAAAGCTACTCATCAATTGAAGCGTCTGAGAAACATTCTGCAATTTTAATCCAACTACAAGGAGAATTTACCATCTACAGACCCCTATTACAGTGAATCCTAGGTAGAGATCACAATCATAGTTGTGCATGTAACTAAAATCAATATGAACATCTCTACAAACTAAATTTTACACAGCTGAACCTTCAGGAAGCGAGAATTTCCATTCCTAGTTTCTTCTTCTACTATAAATATACACAGGCACTCTGCTAGGTCTTCTGGTCACCCAACATCCATGGAATCTCTTTGGTTCTGATACCCATCATTTTGGAATCTCCAGTTAACCATGGTTATTTCCTGTTACAGACCAAACAAGGTAATCAGTTTAGGTGTCATTTTATAACATAACATTGTCGAATTCCTGTTTGTGTTTATGCCAAAATAAATGAATAAATATAACTTGTTTGGCATACACAAAAGGTTTGAAAACAAATGAAAAAACAAAACTGAAGAAACATGATTGGTGAGTTACTAGTTAGTGTCTAGTGGTGGAGGGTGGACGATGTGGTGATCAGAGGAGTTAGTGACCAGAGTGTCCGGAACTGGAGGCCATGGGGTGGCCGGAGGTCACGTGGTGACTGTTCAATCGTGGAAGCCCGTAGGGAGCTGTCTGAAGCTCTTCTGAACTTGCCGGAGAGTCACCAGTGGCTGGCCAGTGGTTGCCAGCAGTGGTTGGTGGTGGCAGATGGCCGGTGGTGATGGGGAAAGGAGAGTGAAAACTCGTTTTGGAAACAAGTGAAAACACCTTTTCTGTTTTCAAAAATTTTGGAATCAATTCCATATTTTGAAAACAAAAATGGAAATGTTACCAAATGAGGCCTTAGTTATCATTCTCCATAAAAGGCATCCACCTACACTCTAATCTAATTACTTGCTAACATCCTACCTTGTGCCAAAAAGAAAAAGAAAAAAAAAAGAGACCATTCTCCACAGGTGAATTCTGAGTTAGTGTGTCAGTTAAACTTCAAGATTTACCTTTAGAAGTAGTACCCCTGTTCTGGTTTCGGTGACTTTTGTCATGTGAAACAGCAGGAATCTTCGAGATTATCAGCGAGCTCTGCAAACCTTCTAATAGCTGTAGGCAACAACAACATCAATAAGCAAGAACTCCATAGGTGAATACTGAGTTGTGTATATAACACGAGGTATCATCAACTTCACAGTATCATTATAAATTGCCCTGATGACTGTAGTATACACAAACAATATTTACTGTTTAATTATAATTTAACTTTACAAAATCAAACAAAAAATGGAGCATGATCAGAAACAGCTCTACATGGTGCAGATCTTACTGCTAAATATACAGAGGGGCTGCATCTAATATAATGGGAACACAAACAACCATGAGTCACAATATGAAACCACACAGTTTACACAGATTGACGAAACACAGGAATATTAAACTAAAGTTTGGCTTCATAACAGGAAGATTGGACACAGAATTTACATAGATAATTGGGTACATACAGCTACTGGCTAAATCAATGTACTACAGATTATAAACATAATGATTTACTTTACACAATGCAAATAAGAATATACCTCTTTTCATTAATATAATGCTAGCAAACAAGGATGAGGCTAACACAAAACTACTACAGGAGGTGCCTAGTGTCAAAAGATGGTTAACATGACCTCTTTCTTGGGATATAAATTTCTCCAGAATTTCGGAACTCTAAATCCACAAGCACTAGATTATTATTTTAGTATTAATCCTAAACCTTAAATTCACTATCATAATTCCATACAATTAAGAGTATGACCAAACATGTACGGCTTCCATGCACGAGCACCCATAATAGCATATACAACCCCCCACACAGACTAGATCAGTTTCCATGGATGGAGAAAATCATAATTAGAACTACCAATACAGTCTGACAGCAATGAATACAGAATGAAATATGGAAACATGTGATATCAAGATGCATAAACAAACAACCCAAGACTCACCCTTGATGTTGGTTGAATTCTGCGATTTGATCTACGTGGCTCCAAACCTTCAAGATTTGATTTTCCTGGGTTAGCATTGTTAACTTTGTCCGTCACCTCAACTTTAGCCAACTTTCCGCTAGAGGGTGCAACTTTTCCTCTATTCACCAGCTCAGATTTGGCATTTGACGTGGACATTTTCTTCGAAGGAGCATCAGATGGAAGAGCAAGTGAAGAAAATAAGACTGGACCTTCTGCAGCCCCTTCGGTGTTTGAGAATGATCCAACTTCCATCAGGCTCTGTTGTCCCAATTCATTATCGTCAGTGCTAACAGAATCCTTGATCATATGATCCACTGAAGAGGCATCATTTTGAGCAGATAGTGCAGAGGTCGAAAACTTATCCTTCTCAGCTAGGGTTCTCACTGAAACACTCTGTGATTTTCCAGACTTAAGAACCTTAGTCTTGGATTCAGCTGCCTGTTTCTCCTTGTCATCAATTTTAGCATTCTTTGATCCACGAGATCGCGATCCCTGAGGCATCAAATATTTTGCAAATTTAGCTGAATCATTTGATTCATTAATTTTACTGCTGCTCTCTGCAACATAATGCTTGCTTACTTCCATAAATTTCCTTTTCTTTCCAGGTTTAGGAACACCAAAAATCACTCTTGACCCTTCTTTCTGCAGACCAGTCCGTGCTGTTCTAAGAGCATTAGGCTTATTCTCACCTCCAGTTTTCTTACCAACATTAAATATTTTTTCATTGGCAGATAATGGCAGCAACCGTGACTTTTCTGATTTCCCAGATTCCACAAGTTCAATATTTTTAGACATTTTATCCTTCTCTTTGCCTTCTATTGCAGGAATGCCCAACTTCAATCGCTTTTCCTGTGGTGTATCACCCTGAAAAAAAGCAGAAATAAAACTAAGTAACAAATAACCCACAAACTTAGATATTATCAAATCATTGTGAAGCATATACACATGTAAACATAAAACCTGGGAAGAAGGGTCCTTTTCTCTTGAACTGGACCATTCAATCCACTCTCCGTCCTTCCAAACTAGTGTTGGCCGTAGATGCCACACCTTAACAACTGATGTTTGCCCTTCAGCTACAACAAAATCATATAGACGTTCATTTACTGATTAAGCAACCCAGGAAGTATCATTGTCTCCATTAAACAACTTGATGCATTAATTAACCAGTATGATTTGACTACAAATACCTGGAAAACGAACGGTTAATGTAGTATCATCCTTATTGTTCTTTTCTGTGACAACTCCCTCTCGCCAGCTAAAACACAATAATAAGATAAACAAGGATAGAAATAGTAAGACACCTGCGGTTAAGATGTATCCTTGTGCAAGAACAAACTCTTTTGTAGCACTTCAGAAGAAAAAAAAAATTCTTCAAAAAAAACCCTTGATTTGAGGCCAAAAAAATTTCCATAGTAAAATACCCATCATCTATGTGGATCATAGTTGGTAGAATCATATGTGTTAAAAGGGATAGATATATGTCTGTAAGACAGGTCTCTTACAGAAGAAATTTCCGCAGAGTTGTGCCTCATTGAAAACAGAGAAACTATTTTTCTTCATACTCGTCAAAAATAAGATGTGCTACATCACAAACATTTTGATAACATACTATATTACAACCATTTTCATAACATAATATACAGAAATAACCTAGCACTATCATACTTAAAGCCTGTCAATGTTACCACGTGTGTAATATACTAAGATATTTAAGTCCTATGAGAATCAACACAGGAAAAAGGAATAATAAGAGGACTTGGTTATTTTGGTTCTTAAATAGATAGCAAATATATGAAGAGAATCCAAAGAGAGATGGGGGGATAAATTAAAAAATGAAAAACATGAGAATACCCCTAAAGGATGATGACATCAAATGGAAGGGGGAAAAGGAACCAATGAAAAGTTCTTTTAAAATTCTAACATCAAAACTCATTCTTGACTCCATGAAAAAAAAAAAAAAAAAAAAAAAAAAAAAAAAAAAAAAGAGCTTAACCACCTTAACAGTGCTCAATCCGCTGTCAATCAGTGTTCATGCCTTTGCATCGCACTTTTTAGCTATTAATTAGCATACAGCAATCACATAAACCATTTCATAGGTAAAATGATGGAAAGAAGAATAACCCCACCTAAACAGAAAAATATGCTATAAAAACTATCATGCTTACCAATCTTGTATCCATACATCAACTCTATCTCCAACAGACCACACATAATCACCCACGGCCGCTCTGCGTCTCTTCCTAGTTCCTTCAAAACGCATGGTGGTCATAGGATGGGCAATGCGTATTCTGGGTGCATTGCTGGCTTCACCTTCAAGTGCTACCCATTCCTTTAGCTGCCCTGAACCTGAACATACAGAGTATAATGAGTGAATAGTAGATCAAAAGATACCCTAAAAAGACAATCACACCAGAAACGAAATTTTCTAAACCCTTCATTTTTTCACCTTCAACTCTGAAGGCCAACCTGGGCAACAACTTCAATACTCATGCTCAATAATAGAGTGCAAGCTGACCACAAATTTACGTTCACAAAAGTACACAAAACAGTCAGTGTTGTGTCTTCTAAATACCATAATACCAAATAAGTAGGCAAACTTGCCAATTTTTGACAACGTTATGGGCAATACCAACCATATTTCTAAGGCAACTTGCCCAACCCTCATATTTTCCCAATATCACTAAGGTCCGGGCATTGCAGCTGTAAACAGACATCCGTGCACTGGAAAAACATTAAAGATACTAACACTGTCAATTAAAACACCTAAACAGACAAACCTGATTCACAAGCCAACATGATTTCCAGTGCATAGGGCCGGTGAAGATGAAAAATTCAGTGCCTACTGAACAGCACACATACAGCATGCATCCCTAAAAAATGTCACGCACAAGCAAACTTGCCTCTGCAGCACTCACATAAGTGCACATAGTCTAGCCCCCCCAAAAAAATAAAAATAAAACCTCACCTCAGAAGTCAACTAATTCCCTATAGATCATATTGTAGCAGCTTACCTTCATCTGATTGGAGTTGAGTGTAACAAACAAAAGCTTTTCCATCCTTCAAACTCAAAACATTGGCTGAGAACCAGGTTGTTTTAAACTGATCACTATCTTTACAAACCTAAAACATCAAATAGCTGGATTAATACAGATTTAAAGATCAAAAAATGCATATACAACAGCAAGAAACAAATTGCTAAAACAAAATAGTGCATGCAAAATCTTCAAACATGGCAAAGAATAAAAAAAATATCTGTAACTGCAACAGCAAGTTGAATATATACACAGTTCTCTGCTATTTTAAATGGTCGCAAGCTCAACCAATTAATATTTACATAAAATTTCACGTCACAAACCTCAACCAGGCAACCTTCCTTGATGCTGTTCTCCTTTGAAGTCCCTACTCCCTTCTCATACTTATCCTGAGCTGTAATAGAAGCAGATCTAGATCCAATCTCAGATTCAGGAACAACCCCTATGGTTTTGGCCAAGTCAGAAGCTCTACGACTCCTTTGCCCTCTTGAATCTTTTTCACTGGTTGTAAAGGAACTTGAGATGCCATTCACTGCCCTTGTATGATCCTCCCTGGAAACCTCTCTTGAAAGAGGCGGCAAACCATGGCTTGTAGTCTTTGCCTCCTCTAATCGTCCATCCTTGGCACGTCTACCAAAAACATTAAGACCTTCTTCAATGCTATCTGGTTTAGAACGTTCTCTATTATCGTTATTCAATGTAACACCCTGCTCAGAATGCACTTGTGGAACTCTCCAGTAGCCCTCTGGACCAGCTTCTACTAACTCATTCAAAGGCAAAGAATCACCCATAGCAACAATTTTTCCTGCTTGTGAAACGGCTTCTGCCGCCAGCTCTGCAGCTTTTACTATCGCATCCAAGTTTTCAGCATGTTTTGAGGCAGCTGAAGCAGCTTCAACCCTCCTCTTAGCAGCTTCTCTAGCAGCAACTATAATGGAACTAGAAAAGTTGCTCCCATCCCCTCTCAAAATGGAAGCAGGAGTAGCCTTTCCCAAATTGTTCATGTCAGAAAGAGAAGCTGCATTACTCTGAGCAGGATTGTTTGTTTCACTAGAGGTCAATGCTTCATCTGCCATCAATTTTGCTTGCAGTGCAGCATTTGATGCCAGCTTAGCAGCTGCAGCTGCAGCCTTTGCAACAGAAGCAGCTGCTGCTACTGCAACAGCCGCAGAAGCTAACTTAGCTTCAATATCTGGAATCAATTCAGAATTCTTCGGCTTATCCAACTGATTCCACACACTTTGACTATGACTAACTGCAGCAGCAGCGAGAGCAGCTGCAGCCTCCGCCTGCTGTTTAGCCTCCTCAACTTGACTATAAGTCTCCTCTGATACTATAACCTTCTGCTCTGCATTATGTTCTCTTTTTGGGTGATCAGTGGAAGATGTAGGAGATACAGCTGTGACAATCTTACTAGCATTTCCTTTAGATACAAAGCAATCTGGCGTTGAGACAATGACTGATGTAGACAAATGACTAGTAACAACAGGAGCACATACTGACTCTGTCCGAGTTTGAGTTGGAAAAGAGATCTGGCCAAGATCCTCAGAAATAGTAACCTTTTTCCTTTTTCTGGCCTTAAGAGCAGTGGAATTCTGACCAGGCAATACATTCATCTTTTTCATGTCAGGCAATGAAGAAGTCCCTGAAAGAACAATCGGACCCGAGCTATGAACCATGGTACTAGGAGATGCATGCTTTGTTCCAGAGGAAAGAGGAGCAGATAATTCTTTAACAGGGGTTAATTTCACTGTATCCGCCATAGGCAAAACAGAGAACTGAGCACTGGCATCAAAGGCAGAAGTCTGTGGAGAAGCAACCCAGGAACCAGGAAAAGGTGCCTGAGATAGCCAAGAAGCGTTATGTCCAACAAAACTACGTGCAGGTGGAGTTTGAAATGGATGCAAGGAAGGACGTGTTTGACGGTAATCAAGAAGACCAGTTCTTGGCATGCCACTGGACTGCATACCATCAGAGGTAGTTGATATATTCCAAAGCGGTGAAGAAAGAGGCATCATAGAATTAACTGGTGAAGGGGTACCCCTGCTACTTGCTTGACCAAGTGGTGAAGGAACCACTTTACTTTGATGTGCACCTCGTTTAATTAATTGATCAGGAGTCTTAGCACCTGCATTTCTCAATTCTGAAAAGCAGTTAGATGTCAACCAACCTTGATTGGGGAAAGAAAAAAAAAAAAAAGAGCTCAAAATCCAAAGATACCTGAATGTGGTTGCACAGGGGTTTCGGATTTGTTGGGATGGGATTTCTGTCTTTCCACACAAAAGCGCCAAACAGGCTCCCAAACACTCCTCCCGCCATCTATGATAGAAATCATCAGACACCAATCATCTCTCTGCTAAATTCATCTCAAGAAATGATACAGATGTAGGGCTAATAAACTAACCAGATGCTCCAAAGGCTGAAACCATACATGCCTCATCAGGTGCTGCTCCTTGTCTGTAACAACAATATCAAATTTAAATTTCATATAACAAACATATCAGAGATATAACATCACAAGCTTTTGGCAAAATTCAGTCTGCACAAAAAACACTATATCACCTTCAACAACCTCTAATAATTAATAGTTTATAACTTGCTAATCCTTATTGACCAGTGACTTTTTGAGGAATTAACTTGATTAAATGGTAGATAATTATATTTAGTAATTTATAAAGTCTGAAAAATCCTCAAGAACTAAATTAAAATTAGAAAAAATAAATTTTGAATGTGCATATCATATAAAATTATAAACAGCATCAATCTAATAATAGCAAAGGCGAAGGTTCCTTACATTCACTATAAAGCCTCTTTTTTTTCTTTCTAAAAAAAGAAAAATTCATTGCCCTTGGAAATATGTCTGTATGTACTATTTTCCAGTACTAAAAATCATGTATTTGTGTACAAGTTTCTCATTAATGTTCACAAGCTTTTCATTAATGAAACCAAAGAGAAACTTATTATTTACAATGCCATTAATCAAGAACATTTGGGACTGCCATGAATATTAATTATTAGAGGATTAATTGTATTAATCTAAAAACCACTACTCTCCCATCTTGTCAAAGTTGATGCACTTGACCAATTCACTGACAAGTTTTTCCTGACAATCAAATGACAACATCCTAAAATTTCTGAAACCAGTATCTCTAAGAGATAATTGCACTCTCTTTATGCATCCTACTGGCATGGCAATGTTACGAGTGTAGTCATGAGGACCCGGGCCAGAGCCATAAAGTCAGTAACTCCTAGTCCGACCTTTCTTTTTTGGCCCACAAAGTATGTATATGTACGCAGACAATGAAAGGACTCACATCAGAGATCCATAAACAAAGATCTGTGCTCGCAATTGCACTTGCTGTACATCTGTGAAAGGCTGTTGAAACAATGGCGATGGCAAAGCTGAAGAGTTCAAATCTGGCAAATTGCACGTGGGAATAGAAACAACACCAACATTCCCATAAGGCTTCAACCCTTCAAACTGCACAACCTGACCAGTCCTAGCGGGGCTTGCAGACAAACTGCCTGACTTATCTCCTCTTTCAGACAGTCTCACAGCAGTTGTTTCCTTTCCTTTTTTAGCATTTTCTTTCCCTGTTGCCCTACCAGATGCTCGCCTTGTTTTACGCTCAGGGGTACCTTTGGAACCTCCACGTGCAAACTTCCCATCAGGTGGTTGAGAACTTCCACGAGAAAGCTCCAATACCTTCGTAGAATCTGTTTGACCTATGCTAGGTGTTGAAGGAGATCCCTTCAGAGTCTTCAGTAAAAATTTCATGACAAGAATGAGGATTAGTGGTAACAAAGTATTTAAAAGATGTTAGAATTGAAGCAAAATTAAGTATCAACATAAAGGACAATTACTGTGGGTATTTTGCATGCTTGGATGGTTGTAGTTGATTGCCCATCCTTGCTAGTCTCTCTTTCAGATTGACCTGCTGATGGATGGACCTCAAAGCTGAAGCTCCTCTCATCTTTGCCAGCATCATTCTCGCTTACATTTTGGGAAATTGACGGAACAGTGACCTCAAAGAGTGGAATGATCTTGCCCATGGACCCCTTGACTCCCTCTTTCTTGTCCTTTTCAGTTTGAGAAAGCAATGTGCAACTAATGACAGTTGGTGTACCACAATTAGGTTTAACAGAATCTGTAGAACCGCCTCCACCTTAAAAACAGAAACATACAAGGAAAAAACTATATGATAAAAGAATTTTTATCACAGAAACCTCACTCATCTCAAAAACTAGGTGAACAAATAGGACATTAAATTGGAAAAAAATATTTACATTACAATGATGGGGGGAAATGTGAAACATCAAAAATAGTGCACAACAATAACAGGGTTCTTCAATTATAGCACAGAAGGGGGAAAGATGTAATGTGAGACCAAAGCGCCAATTTGATGACATTGGCTGGACTGATTCAGTTTATCAGCTGGAAGGCTAACTTTCAAGTTCTTCATAATTGCAATAAAAAAAAGCTCAAACTTGTTTCTGAAGAAGTAAATGATTTGTGCCCAGGATATTAGGATAATTTTGATTGTATTTAAAAAATTTCCATGGTTGATAATTAACTTTCCATATATGTGTACACACACACAAATACACAACATAAATTTAAATTGAAATGAAAGATATAAATTTATAAGTTCATCTGGGGTTTAATTAAGCCATGGATGAAAACTCCGAAGTAGAGAGGGTATGAGCATCTCTAGCGAGTCACACCTAAAAAATACACCCAATTCAGTCCCCATTAGTTGAGGGTCTAAGAAGGGTAGATTGAGTACAAACCTAACCTTTGGCATAATTTGTGCAAAGTGGCTGCCCTCAAATTTAAACCAACAACATAAAACCCATCTATGGGGACTAAACTGGGTGTACTTGTGAGTTAAACATAAACAGAAAAAACAAAGCTAAAAATCATTTATGTCATAATCTAGACAATCAACCCCAAGTAAAATCTCTTTGGCATCCAATTTAAAACTATTGCAAGGACAGCAATGGCAATTGGCATGGGTTAAATGGCTATCCAGTTTAGCTAAGCAGTAGTGGATAGAGAAACTGGGCCTTGATGCAGCTAAGTTCAAGTGAAATTCAAATTTTAACAGTTAACATCTAAATCGTAGACATAAGCATCCTTTAATTTACACCAAGATACATAACAGCTGAATCCAGAGCAACTAAAATTCAGTTCCAGGGTGGGACTCAAATCCAAATCTGGTCTCTTGATGTGATGTAAATGGAAAGAGAAAATAACCTACTAATCTTGTCTCCAATAATGTCTTTATATTAAATAAGTCTTCCAACATAATTTAACAACCACATATGAAGAATCCCAAATCCATCATACTCTCCTTACTACCATTACATGGCATAGTTAAGTGAAGCGGACTTCTAAATAAACATACAATATTAAGGCACAATATATAGACAACCAATTCTAAAATGGGTAACAAAGTCTAACAACAAACCTTCACTGCTAGGAGCAGTTTTCCCACTAGTAATAACTTGAGATACCATGACAGCTTCGTTACCCTCATGATCATTTTGGCCCATATTGTTGGGCACTTCTGACAAGGTTTTGAATGTAGGTTTTCTAAGCACCTCACTCTTCTTTGCAACTAGTACTGCATCTGAGGGGGGAAAAATCAAAGCATCAATCATGTGCAGACCTAATATCAAGGAAATATCCAATATCAGGACAATATGACATAATAATCTAAAAAAATGATCAATAAGGATTTGCAGAAAGTTTCAAACTTTGCTGAGTGAATTCATTTAATATTGGCAACATTATATATCACTAAATATTGGCATTAATAAAACCAAGCATTTTAAAACACTTATGGGCAACACTAAATGGAGATAAAAGAGAAAATATCACTGAGATAACTTAAGCATGTGTAAAAACATAACATCAATCACCAACAATATGGATCTATATTGTTTGAGAAGGGTAAACACAAAGCAAGGGAAAAAATGACATTGTCCATGAGGGTGGAGGCAAAAACAAATGACACAATGGCCTTCATAAAAATCAAAAATAAAAATAAAATAAATCAAAAATCAAGATAGTGGAATAGATCTTGTGGCCAATCCTCATGGTATAATATTCATGGAATGCCCACATCTTCTAAAATAAGTCTTTGTTCCTCATCTCACTACATCATAACTTACATGCAATGTTTTAAGAACCAGACCAGACTGGCTTGTTCAACCGGTAGAACCGGTGACCAAACCCAGTTCCGGTCCAGATGATCCACAAAAACCGAAGTAGGCCAAAAACCAGCCTTCTTTGCAAAAACCGGAAAAACCGGTGGTTCAACTAGTAAAACCGGCGAACCGGTCCCGATTCTCGACTAACCCAGTGGCCCTTATTTTTTTTTTTTCCCTTATATATTTATATATATATATATATATCAAAATTTTGACTAAAAACCTTAGTTGCACGAAGCGGGAGCGGGGGCGGGAGCGAGAGCGGGAGCGGGGGAACGTGGCCACTTAGAGGAGTCGTAAATTAGGAGCGCTTATGTATTATTTTTATTAATTATATTTTATTTATTATAATGAATAATAAATTATGTTAAAATAAATAATAAATAAAAATTAGATGTTTTATTTTATAAATTTTTGAAGATTTTTTTATTATATATGATTTAAATAGATTTCTTTTAAACAATTAAACAATTTATTATATGTTAAAAAGTTAAGAAATAATTGTTAAAAAAATAAATAATAAATAAAAATTATATTATATATAATAAAATAAATAATTTTTTATTTTACAAATAAAAATTATATTATTTTTTATTTTTAATTGATATATATTTCGAATGGGGTTGTATAATATATATTTATAATATATGATAAATTATATTTATTATATATATTATATATGATATAATATATATATATATATATTATTATAATATATATGATAAATTATATATATATATTATAATCAAAAGAGTGACGAAGAGAGAGAGTAAGGAGAACAACGAACAGAGATGAGGGAGAGAAGCGGAGACGAAGAGAGAGAGAGAGAAGCAGAGAGAGTGACGAAGACGACGACGAAGACGATCGAGAGAGTGACGAAGACGATCGCGACAGTGGCGAAGATGATCGAAGCCCTTTCTCCTCTCATGTCGAGGTTAGGGTTTCTGTCTCTCTCTCTCTCTCTCTGCCCTTTACGATCCAATCTTGCATTGAATCACGTTTCTCTCTCCACAGAAACGCGATTCTTACACGCTTCTTTCTAGGAATCGCGGAATCGCGATTCTCACTGAGAATCGCATCGCCACCTAGTTGCACGATTCCTGCAACTAAGCTAAAAACTCTTACTTCAAGAGTCTCCTCTCATGAGGAGGAGTCTCATTAAAAGCTTGAAGAAATTATGAAAGTCTATTCCTATTTATAGGAAAAAATTGTTCAAAGAGAACCTAAAAATTTAATGTGGGATTCGATCAAATTGTTTGAATCATATTTGATTGGAGGGAGAGTTGAAATTTTCATTTCTCTCTAAAATTAAATCTAGCATTCAATCAATTTGTTTGAAGGGAATGCCAAATTTTTTTAATTTCTTTCAAACTAGTGACTTTTTTTTTTAACAATTATGAATTTATTAAATATTATTAGTAAATATTATGCAACACTTTTTTTTTTTTCAGTAATTATATATATATATATTTATTTCTACTTCATAATTATATTTTTAATTATATAATATTAATTATGACATCACGGTTCAACCGCTTCGACCCAATGGTTGAACCAGTGACCCGTCCACCCGGTCCGGTTTTCAAAACATTGCTTACATGCAAATAGTTAATACTCTCCTTTGTAGGTTATATTCTGTAATATTATATAATTTCTCTCACACTGTCAAGTGGCAATATTTAAAAAAAGGCATACCAAGCAGACCAAAAGTTTTATTAGCTTCTATAAGATTGTTTTTGGGAGGAAAAGAAAAAAAGACAAGAAAATAAATGAAAGAATAGACCAACCTGCAACTTCTGAGGATGTCACTTCACAATTTTTCTTCACAGCTGCTTCCTCGTGGTTCCCAGGAACAAGTCCTTCAGGACCACCAACCTCTTTTATTGCTGAATCACGAAGGATAGGGCCAACTTCCAATTTATTAGAAGAGTTGTCACTACTTTCATTGGCCTTCACTGCCTGTTCACTCCCACTTGCTATATTAGAAGTCTCCACCATTGTCATTGACTGACCAACGCTCGTGTGAAGCGATTCGACTGATTGTTCACTCAGGCGTGCTGAATTGCAAGTCTCCACAGTTGGCAATGATGGATCAACATGTGCCAATTTCCAAGCAGAACTATCAGATGCACCTTTTCCAAGTTCCAAAACAGGACCAAGCTCAATTACCCCTTCTGAACTCTCCTTCAAGGACAATAAAGTTGCTTCTGTTAGACCATCATCTTCAGTCTTTTTGTTTTTATCCAGGTGATCAATAACTTGATCTACAATAGCAACAGTCTCCGAATGCAAGGGAACACCATCCACCGTGTCATGTGATGCCAAATTTGTCTTTTCAAAAGTAGCATTTAAAGCTGCAAAAGAGAAAAGGATTAGTTCACCATACGAATTCAGTCATTAACTCTATGAGCATCCAAAACTAATAATTCAAAATATACCTGGTCCACTCCCGGCAGTACTAGTAACATACTCTGATCCATGAACTACCTCAGTGTTTACTTTCACAATTTCTCCTTGTGATGAGGGTTCAACCATCTTATCGCTGCTGAGAGATTCAACAATCTCACAAACCATATTACTAGAATTGTTACGCAACTTGGCATTCACTTTCTCATTGAGAAAACCATCTTGGCTATAGTGCACATCATTTGGGTTTGTGGCAAGATTTTTTTCACATGTTTGCATTGATCCAGCTACCATGGGAGATGAGGCATGATCTTCAGCATTCGAGTCCCCTTTATGGACTCCAGAAGCATCATCCACACCTTTCAAATTATCAACTGCGTGTTTTTCTCCAAGCAATTCAGTTGAAGAGCATGCTACAGTATTGTCTACCCCAGACAACAAAGATGCCTCAGAATTACTGACCGAAGCCTCACTATCTAATTGGTGATCACTTCCCTGAAAACAGACTTTTCTCTCAACAAAACTATTCTCTCCATGTGTTGCCCGATCACTCTTCAGCTCTGAACTGGCACAAATGCCAGCTTTCATGTTGCTTACCTCAATGGTATGCCCTTCAAGATTACTATCACCTTCAAAGACTTCAGGTAAGTCCTCGTGCATATTTTCCCGAAACTGCCGATTAATCTCTGTGCCATTGGACAAATCCAAAGGATCACATTTGCTGGCAGGTCCTGTAGAACACAGGTCCTCACTGCATTCTTCAGCTATCTGTAGGTCGCCATCACCCTTCAGTGGCAAACTGGAAGGTTCCCCAAAACTACTGATACCAGTTTCAACTGCATGGTGTTCTATAGATCCTTCCTTTGAAGAAGGTTGGTTCTCCAACTTGTGAGTGCCAGTTTCAAATGCAATTCCCTCCAAAATTTGATCATCCACATCGTTTTCCTTACTAAGAACATGGTATTCATCCACAGCCTTAACAGTGTCTTTGAATAAACAATTTGCTTTCTCAAAACTACTGATACCAGTTTCAACAGCATGGTGTTCTATAGATCCTTCCTTTGAAGAAGAAGGTTGGTTCTCCAACTTGTGAGTGCCAGTTTCAAATGCAATTCCCTCCAAAATTTGATCATCCACGTCGTTTTCCTTACTAAGAACATTGTATTCATCCACTGCCTTAACAGTGTCTTTGAATAAACAATTTGCTTTCTCAAAACTAACATCACTTACCTGATGCTCAGGTTCTGGAGTGTTCAAAGCCTGAACACTTGCAGCAATTTCCTGTGAAGAGGAGCCTATATCATCAATTTGCATCCCTGAATCAGAAGGATCTTTTTGCATTTTATTATCAAGAGATTCATTTACTGAAGTATCAACTTCAGTTTGATGCGCATCGTCACATATTCCATGGACTCCTGGAGTATTCTCAGTCACAATTATTTCACGCTGTTCACTAGAAGCATTTGGATCTAACCCACGTGAACTTCCATGAGTAGACATTTCAACCTCTTGAGTTTGTGAAGTACCTTCAACATCATTCAAGCTAGAAATATGTTCCAGAAACTCATCCGATGGTAATGCGGGTTCTGAATCCAGAACATCCTTCACTTTGTCATCTTGCGTCAAATGAGGCTCCATTCGCTCAGTTAAGCCACCCAATTCATCACAAGCATCTGATTCCTCAAAGATAGTTTCTTCGGGGACCATCTCCTCCTGCCCAACAGATTTTAATAACATTTCAACAGATTCGGAAGATGTCGCCTCAGACCAAACATTGTTATGCCTGGAAATGGAGCAAGATTCTGTAGCACTTGAACTAAACTCTATTCCACTACTTCCCCGAGAGAAATCCTCAATCCACTGATTGTCTTCTTGACTTGGTATGCCGAGAAAAACTTCGTTTTCAACCAAGCTATCAAACCTTAGGTGCCCCTGAAGGCCATCATCAAAATCAAACTTAGGAAGAGCATATGGACGCAGAACAGGAGAAAATTTGGAGCTCCCTTCACCAGCTAACTGAAGATTATGGCCTTGAAAATCATTGTCATCATAATCCATCGGTGTACCCTTACAAAATTAAAAAAGTAGGTAGGGAAAGAAGGGGGGAAAAAAACAAAATAAGGAATTCTGTACAAATTACAGACCAAGTTTCCAAGCCTATCAGAACCTTATAAAATACGCAATATGATTACTAAAATACATGCCACAAGGAAACACACAACATATGCAAGCATGATTATTATAATTGTGCGATTCATGGTGATTTGGATCGTGCTATTGAATCGAAATTTGAGTGAGTTATGTGATTCAATTTGCAAATCGCTATGATTCATTGTGATTCAATTCTTTATTCTTTTTTTCTTTTCTTTTTTTCTTCTTCTTTTTTTGTTTTTTGCTTTTGCTTGCATAAAATAAATGCATGAAGCAGTGTCGTTTTCACCTCTATCAAAAAAAAAAAAAAAGAGAGAACCCTTAATTAATATCCATATACGTGATTTTATAGGTATATACACATACAATTTAGTTATATTGATATTTATTTCATTTTAAACACAAGTGTGTATTTTTATATGTAGATACATATAAAATTATATATTATTCTAAGTAGATTGAATCTTATAATTCGTGATTCAATACGATTAACAATTCACTATTTTAGCAAAAACAATTCACGAATTAGAATAACATGCATATTAAAATTCAACTATTGTTGCATATACATGTCAGTTGATTCTTGATTATCAAAATACTTGTATTAAAATTAATTTAATTTCTTGCACAAAAAACCCATATAAAAAGCATACACAGGACCAGATTATGTTATATCATAAAGTATGTCTAAATTCAAGAAGCAATACTGAGTTCCCAGACAACAATTTCACAAAATGACAAACATGCGTCAGCCATTTCATCATGCAAAGCAAATGGGGAAATAGACGAGATCTTGAAATGGTGCTACACTAAAAAGAGTGGTGGATCAACTACGATCGAAAGCCCTAGATTTGATCGATGATGGAGGTGGTTCTCTTATGCTGTAAGTGATCATGGACAGAGGCAATGGAGTTAGAAGAGAGGTTTGGTGGAAGGAAAATGAGATAAGATGATTGTTCTCAGTGTTGAGTAAGCTTCAAGATGTGTCAATCATTCTGTTGGTGTATTAAGGGTGAGATTCTTACGAGTGAATGTGGTGGTTGATTGGGGTGGTTGATGGTAGTTCCTTCTAAAAAGTGGCAGAGATTGTAACTTGACCCGAAAGTTTTTTGAAGGTGGTGAGTAACGAGAAAGGAGTTGGTTGCGATGTGGAGGTGCAAGGGGAATCTACAACAACAATAATACAATTTATGTTATGGGACAATGTTTGATGGGTTGGTTAGGGGACTAGTTTTTAGAGATTCTAATGTCAACGGAGATCCAGATGTGGGTTGATCGTAGTTGGGAAGTATCGTGGGTGAAAGATATCAGAGCTCAACAAAGCCTACAAGCGATAGACATTCTTGTCGGTGGAGGGGACAAGATGGGTTTGAGTTCTGGTTGGGTTTTAGAAAGCAGATCACGGATGGTGGTCTCTCCTTGGATGTTGCTACAAGTAGAAGGTAGGAACACAGGAAGTCTAGTTGTGGGTTTCAGGCTTGTCATTGCACCTTTGGGATGAAACTATCTTTTGAACCATCAGTGGTGTGTCTGATGGCTTCACCTTGGCCCATTGCAGAGGAAGCAATTCAACTAGAACTCACGCCTCATTGAACATGTTATCCCTTTTTAAATTGGTTTATTACAATATGGATTCCAACAAAACAAATTCAATAATTAGCATTGTATTCTAACAATGGTCAAGGTCGGGATTAGTGGATGGTGCTTCTAGATACCTAACTAGTTTGTATCAAAACCTAGTTTGGTCTTTCAACCAATATTGGTGTTGAGCAAGGCCGTCAATGCCATCAGATATGAACTTGTTAAGTAGATGAAAATAAATTATAATAAGCTTAATAGAACAGATACATACAAATAAAATAAAATAAAAACACACGAGGCATGTGCAATAATTTGTAAATTACAACGTGTTCACCAATGATATTTTCAAAATAGGAGACCTAATAGCTACTTGCTTCTACAGTGGTTCTTAAAATATAAGAAGAGTATGGAATTAATGCTATGTTTGTTTGGGTGGAAAACATTTTTCAAGAAATGTTTTTCATATTTTGTACAACGGAAAACATTTTCTATGGTTAATAAAAAACAAGCTTATTTGGGTGGAAAATATTTTCCACTTCTAAAAGGGAAAAAAACATTTTCTGAAATTAAATTTTCTTAGTGCCACCATATTACAAACACTACCATCACTTCCACCACCACTACTTCCTCTACCTTATTACAACCACCACCACTAATGCAACCATTATTACATTAATTTCAAAAAACGCAACCAACCATAACAAAACGTTTTCTATGGAAAACTTTTTCTGGGAATAGTTTTCTATGCTGAAACAAACAGGACGTAAATGAAAACAATAAGACAACGTTTTCCAAACCACTCTCATCAATCCAAATAATAACCCAAAACCCCCTTCTGATTCACACTAAATTGCAAACTCTGCCTCAAATTCAATCCAAAAAATAAAAATAAAAAAAAAATTTACAGTTTCTAAAATTCAATTCACTATTCCAACAAGTATCAACAAAAAGCCCTCAAATATTCCTCTAAATACAATCTCTATATCTCACCAAATGCTCATAAATAACGACTCAAATCGATAGAGGAAGTGAACAGTACCAGAAGAAGAAAGTCTAGAGACGCTACCTCCCTCCATCCGGAGACGAAATCCTGACCGTTTATCAACACAACCCCGATCGTACAGTCACCCGCTCCTTCATAACAACCGTAGGGTTTCGAACTCAAACTTCCAAGTAAACCCTAGTACACGATCAAACCACCCTGTATACAAAGTCGCCGGACTAATTAGGTTTCCGGTGAATCATCAGATACGAAAACTAGAGGAAGATAATAGATTGCTATATCGATAGATATAGAGAGAGAGAGAGAGGGTGTGTATGTGCAGCCAAGCACTCTTTTTCAGTTGCAGAGAGAGAGAGAGAGAGAGAGAGAGTATATGTGTGATATCATATCGCGATCGAGTAAGGGGAGGGGGGGGTTTGGGAAAATAGTTATAAATTATCCGACGGGTGTAACAGATGGGAGTATGCTACGTGGCAAGCCGATAAAAGGTCGGGCCCATCAGGGTAGCAATTAAATAAGTCACCATATTTTTTTTTTATTTTCTTTTAGTGAATTTTTTTAGTGAGCTTTTTTTTTATAAATCCTCTTTTTAAAAATTTTATTCTATACAATTTATATTCTTTTTTATTATTTCATTAGATCTTATTTGAAATAAAAAGACCAAACACCCTCAATCTCTCATACCTTAATAATGTTGATTGTTATTGTATTTTTGGTAGTTCCCATGTATCAATATTTTGACTGTCATTATATTCATATTAATTTGAAATTAATTTTTGTCATTGTATTGTTAATTACATGATGTGAATATTCATATCATGTAATTGAAATGAATATTCACATTAATTTTTATCATTATGTTGTCAATTACATGATATGAATATTCATACTAAAACATACGAATGTGAACATTCACATCACTACATTAGATGAGAGAGAATGTTCATATATTATAAACATTCATATCACTACATGGTATAAATAAGATTGTGTTGTCAATTAAAAATATAATGAACGTTATTTTTAATGTGTCGTCAATTAAAAATAAGAAGGTTCGCATCACTACATTAGATGAAAGAGAATTTTTCGGAAATGTGTTGTGAACGTTCACGTTAGATGAGAGAGAATGTTCATATTATTTCTAATGTGATACCAAATAAAAATATATTCACATTATATAATAATATAAAATAATAACATCAATGTTATTTAATTTGTGTATGAAATTTCCTATACCTTTGTCATTTCCCTTCTCTCTTATCTCTCAACATTAAATATCAATATTAAATATAAGGGTATAAGAGTCTAAGAAAACAGTGTACATCAAGAAAAAAGACTTATGGAATAAAAGTATAAATACATGAAACTGAGTGGGTTAAAAAATTTCTTTATGGACTTCTTGGGTTAAAACACGCCTAAATTTGATTTATCAATTAAAATCCCATTTTTTTAAGGTTTTTTTTTAAAAAAAAAAGGTCTCTATATTAAGATTTTATAGCATGAATGACACTTAATAGTTTCATAATATCTAAGACTTCTCAACATCGATTCAGAGAAAATTCAATCCAGATAATTTTCTATCCAGATAAATTCTGAGAATTTCTTTGAACCTCCCATAGAATTTCTCTGAGAAAATTTACACAGTGGCCAAAATCCTAGAGAATTTCTTTGGACAAAAATTCTCTTAAGAGAAAATGGGTTGGCAAAAAAATGGCCTTGAGTCCCAATTCTACTCCATTTTCCATATATTTTCATTTCTGATTGGACCAATTTTGCAACATGAACTTTACGATCCCAAGCAATTGCTAGCAATGAAACCTTTTCAAATGCTTTCACCGGCACATTTTCTGCAACAATATCACATCTCAAGACATTCAGTATGAAATTCCATGAAACACATTAATACATACCAGTGGAAGAACCATTTTGTTGCCCCATACATTTCCAAGCAATATAGGGCATGGAACCTTCCTGAACTCCATCAAGCTTTGAAAGTTGAGCATAGACCACAACACTAGGACTCTCCATTGCCTGTAGCAAATATCTATGACATTAGTACATATAAAACTAGAAAAAAACAACAGCAAGCCACCAATTCAATAGACAAAAAGTGTTTTAAATTATGTAATTTTTTAAAAGATTCATACCACCAAAGCACTTTGGTAAGTGGCAAATATGACCAGAGAATTTCTCAGAGAAAATTTATATAGTGGCCAAAATCCTAGAGAATTTCTCCCGACAGAAATTCTCTCTAGAGAAAATGGATTGACCAAAAAATAGCTTTGAGTTCCAATTCCACTTAATTTCCTATATATTTTCAGTTCTGATTGAACCAATTTTGCAACCTGAACTTTATGATCTCAAGCAATTGCTAGGAGTGAAACCTTTTCAGATGCTTCCACGGGCACATTTTATGCAACAATATCATATCTCATAACATTCAATATGGAGTCGTCGGCATTTGAGAGATTTCGGTACCAGAGAACGGCGAGCTCGAACTCCAGTTCCACGGCGTCAAGGTAGTAGAGGAAGGAGATGAAGACGAGGCTCAAAGGAATCTCGAGGTTTGGATTTAGAGAGAGATGAAATAGGGAAGGCAAAGAGAGAGAGATGATGTTTGATTTGAGAGAGTCAAATTTCTCTGTGATATATGGGTGTAGGGTTGAGGGACTTTAGACATCATAAAATAATATTGTAGATCTATTTCTTTACTAAAAATGGGAGAAACCTTAGACTATTTTTTTGTTTTTTTAATTTTAAAACAATAGTGCTAACTTAGACTTGTCTAAATCATTCGAATTTATGCATGTTGGTTATTGATTATTTGAAAGGTTGTTCAGTCAGTTATTTGGACGGATGTCGGTTAACACATCAATTAGTAGGGGTGACAGTCGCGATTGATAAGTATGACAATTGCTATTGACAAAGATAACGTCGGTCATTTGAAAAGTCATCCGACTTACGTAATTTAAATAATTTGAATATACTTTTAAAAAATTTGTGAACTAGTTAAAAGAAATTCTGTGTTAATATATATTTTTTAAAATTTAATCAGTGTAAAAGGTTTTTATCCAAAAAAAAAAATAAAACATAAACAAATATGTAGTTATTTTTTGTCTTCAATGGATAATATTTTGAGAAATTTGGCTATAAACCCCCTTTACCTTACTTTCATTGTTAAAAGGATTAAGAAAAAAATTATATTTTCTAAACCCCCTCATAATTATAAAGTCTTACATAAAGGACAAAATTTATTATTTAAATATTTTATTAGATAATTAAACACTCAACTAAATTTTCTCACCTTCTCCACCCACTTTCTCCCCACCTTCTCTGTCTCTCTCCTCCCTTTCTCCCTTCTCTAACTCCTTCAAGCTTCAGATTTGGAAGCTCATCTACCGCCTCTGGAACTCCTGCGTCGAGCTCGCCAACGCCGCCGGTATCCAATCCTCTTCCACTGCTCCCTCCGGTGAACACGCCAAGCTCCGCCATGCCTCCACTGATTTGCTCTTCCTATGTATATGTGTATGTATGTATTTATATATATGTGTGTGCATGTATGTATGTATATATGACTCATACATACATGTGTATATGTATATGTATATATCTCGGTAAGTGAGTGTATGTATGTATATTACGGAATATTTTTTTTAAACACATATGAGTTTTGAATATATATGTATGTATATATATTTGTGTGTATGAGTGTTGTTAAACACATGTATTCTTTGAAATCAAAAGATAGAGAGATATTTGGATGTGTTCTCTGAAATTGCCACCTCAATCAGATTATGATTATGTTGATATTTAGATGTTTTTGTTTAGTTTTTGAACTGTGTGTTTTGTGGTTATATATACTTGTAATATAGATTTGTATTTTTACTAGTTTTTGAATTGATCTGTTCATACTCAGCTTGTTCAATGGATGATCGATCTATTAAAATGGATGATCTATTCAATTTCTCTCTCTTTCTCTCTCTCTGGTAAGAATCTCTCTAATAAGAATTTCACACATAAATTTTACTAATCAGAGTAAAGTTTACTCTAAATTAGAGTAAAATTTTACTCTGGTTAAAAAATGTTGATCTGCTTAAAAATATAAAATTTTACTTTAAGTCATAGTAAACTTTACTCTGAATTTTTCTTTGGTTTAAAAACATGTTGATTTTCTCAGCAACCAAACTATATTTGGTTTTCTTGTTATGTTTCTGTGATTTTATCAGCAACCAAACACACAGGTTATTAATACATGACACTTAGTATGATTTAAAGTGGATACTCTCCTTAGATCATAGTAAAATTTTATTCTGATTAAAACCATGTTGATTTGCTTAACGATATAAAATTTTAATTTGAATCATAGTAAATTTTACTCTGATTCAAAGTAAAATTGTACTTTCAGAGTAAAGTTTTACTCTGAATCAGAGTAAAATTTTACTTTGGTTAAAAACATGTTGATTTGCTTAACAATATAAAATTTTATTTTGAATCATAATAAACTTTACTCTGTTTCAAAATAAAATTTTACTTTGAATCAGAATAAAGTTTACTATGATTCAAAATAAAATTTTACTCTAAAATACACTGTGAAGATGGCTTAATAGGAGAGCTAATAGATATGAGGGTAATATAGTAAAAGAAACAAGTTTTAAAATATTAGGGGGTTTTGAAAGTACTTATATAATTATTGTCATTTTGAAAGACAAATTAGACAATGAGGGGTCTATCACCAAATCCTCCTAATATTTTTGTTTCTATATATAAATAAAACTTAAAATTCAAATTTTGGCCTTTTTGGGAAGGTAAAAAAAGTTAATTTATTTTTTTTATTGATTTATTTTTGTTATATTATCTCTCTACTTTTTTATATATTTTTTTCCAAAAAAAACCAATAAGCTACAAAAAAAAAAAAAAAGTCACTCCCCAAAATAGGCTTTTGTTTAAACTCTTTTTTTTTTTTTTTTAAAAAAAATCTAAATTACAATGACTTCACTTGGAATTTTTAAAAAACTATAGTAAAGAGTAATGTTAGGGATACCAAATTTTTTACCAAACAAATAACCAAATGTCTCATATGGGGCCATTTAGACATTTATTTGGTAGAAAATTTAGGACCTATAGTATTTTCCTATAATAAATTCTATAATTTTGACATAATTATAATGATCTCTATTTTAGTAAGATTAAGAGGATTGAAACTAATGTAGATAATGTGAAAACTAACAAAGTGGGTGTTTGGAAAGTGGGCTTTTATGTAGGTTTTTTTAATTGTAGGATATTATTGGATAAAAAAATTTTAGTGTTTGGAAAGATAGTTGGGTTTTTTTGTGGTTAGATGTAATGTTTGTGAGAAAAAAAGTGTTTTGAATAGAGGCTGCGTGGTTAACCCACCCTACGTTTGAAACCCTAGTGCAACAAGCGTGGAACTTTAGTGAGAAAGACTTGCCGCTTACAATTGAAAGGTTTGTGGCTGCTGCTACTACTTGGAACAGGGAGGTATTTGGGAATATCTTCTGGAATAAAAAGCGTGTGTTAGCAAGACTGCATGGTATCCAAAAAGCTTTGAGTTTGGCTTCCAATCCTTTCCTTGAAACTCTTGAATCTCATCTCACTGTTGAGTATAATCAGCTGTTGTTGCAAGAGGAATTGCTTTGGTACCATAAATCAAGATCCAACTGGCTAATGTTTGGTGATGCTAACACTCGTTTCTTTCATACTTCGACCCTTATTCGGTGCAAGCGCAATAGGATCATGGCTTTAAAAAATGAGGATGGTACATGGTGCATGTACGGGGAGCAAATATTCCGGCGAGCCCGTACTCATTTCTTCCAAGCTCCGTCTCTATCCGATCACCTACGAGGACATCAGTGGTGAGCTACCCGGTGGTGTATGGCTGGAAAACCCCTCCGACGATCAAGTTAGCACACACCTTGGGATTGAAAAAGAGAGAGAGTTGAGTGTAGGTGTTTCTTACAAAATGTTCATCTCCAGCATGGGGGCGCAGACATGCTTATATACCTTCTGCGCCCCTAACCTACTCCTAGTGATCTCTCGACACGTGGTACTGATATCCCATCTGTCAGCACAAATCTTGCTGAACATCACCTAACCCAACTATCAGCCCACTCTACTGGGAGCTCGGCAGCCGGGGTGCATCATCTCGGCTGCTAACGGTCATGCTGCGCCTCATGCCCAAATGCTCCAATAGCCGAGCTCTGTTCCAGCCGTGCTTGGCTGCATTCCGGTGAAGCCGAGCTTGAGGTTGATCATGCCAAGCAACCAAAGCCTTCTTACCAAGCTATGCATGGTGTTACGACCCGCTCTCCGTACCCAAGGGTTAAGTATCGTGATGGCTAGTAACTGAAGTTGCCTACGGCCAATTCTTAAACAAATAAATAAACGCGAGCGGAAGTAATATTTAAATAAGGGTACCAAAATAATCATTGGAGCTTTTATTTTTATTGCAAAATTTATTGACCAAAAGGCCGGTATTTACATAGAGAAATATCATAAAAGTGCTGTGTGTGCCTATTCCGCAGCCCCGAATCTAAGACTTTCCAAAAGTTGTTTCTGAATTGCATGTTTCCTGAAAATTTGTAAACAACTATAAGCACATGGCAGAGTGAGAAATATTATACCAAGAGTATAAGGGACACGAAATAACCATGGATAGTTAGTTAGGCCAAAACATTTAAGATAACTTAGTTTGGTAAATAAATCATTTAAATAGCAGAAACGGAAATACATATATTATGTAAATATATAACCATAACCACAGTACAGAACAAAATAGAACAGAGGTCACAAAAGTGACAATCAGAACAGAGGTACGGATTCAAAAGGTGGCTCGTACGGATTCTAGAGGTGGCTCCCACAATAGTGTAGCACTTAGCTCCGCACAACACTTTGGTCCGCACAGAACAGAAGTCAATGGATCCATGACAAACAGAGAACCACAAAGTAGTCAAACAGAGGCCAATGGTTATTTAAGTTCCTCAAGGCGTGGGATTCCCGTGATGGTACTTACAAAACATAATTGTTTATAAAGTCATAATCAAATATTCTTTAAAATATAAACAAACATATCCATGGATTTCCTTTTAAGCAAATAGGGTTCAGAAGATAATCCACGTAATTAAAATCTTTATAAAACATAACTTTTATTAATATACTAATAAAACATAACTTGTATAAAACAGATTTTGGTAAGTCAAAACATAAGTAAAATACATTTTGGTGACTCAAGGTCTAATATAACTCACCTTAACTTTAATACCTTACTCTTTCTTTCCACTATCACAGACCCTTTTAACTTCCACCATTTTTTTCTTTCTTCTTCTCTTTTTCTTTCTTTCTTTCTTCTTTCTTTTCCTCTCTTCGTTTCTTTTTCCTTCTATAACATGCCCGGGGGGTACCCGCGCGCGTTAAACAGTTCGGACTCCCGAGATCTCTTTGATCTCAAGTTTCACGAGTGCATTGTGAAACGTAGATGAGAGTCCAGATTTGTCAACTTTTATTGAAAATCCATTTTATTGCAATTTTGTCAAAAATGGACTGTGTCATTAGATCTCAGAGTCACCACCTAATATTTTGGGAAATTAGGAAACCCATGACTCAGTGCCAAGGCCACTGTTCATCGTAACCAAAGATGCTTGGCTCGGAACCTTAGGTATGAGAGGGGAAGGTCAATAATGAGTACCCCTGCTCACCCGATCAAAAGATCGGCCTCTACTAAACCATGATATGACTTTTTATTTTCTTTATATGTTCATGTTCTGATTATTGAATAAATCCTAAAATTTACTATGTGAAGCATACAAGTATAGACTAGTTTGCTCAAATTGAAACAATTCAACTTCATGTTTGTTTTTCGAAAAGGGTTTGAATTTGTCACTTGACAAAATGGGCTTAAAGTTTGTGAATTTGCCACTACAAAGTGGGCTTAAAACGTATAGTCGTTGAATCATTCCAATTCAGGCAACAAGCTTTCATCCACAGGCATTCAAACAGTTTATCATTTAATTAATTACCTTCATGGTAGGATGCTAAACATAATAAGAAAATCACACACAAATGGGATGCTAAGGCATAAAAACTCACAGATTTATCGACGTCCCTCGAACAGCTACAAAACAAAGTTAGTAAAATATGCATGATCTTATATACAGAATCCTAATGCAATTCACTCATGAGATGTAACTAAAGATTCGGCTTCTAAGATATGGCATGCGAATCATTGCAAAAGATAGCGCACAAAATGATGAGATAATCAATTAAAGTATAAATATGCAAATTTAGCCGAATCTTAAGCATGAAGCATGGATGTAAAGCAGGGATATGCATGGCATGCTAGATATATACATATGTACATGTAGGAAAAGCGATTAAAGAATGGGATAGATAACAAGCGGGGTGGGGAGATTATACAACACTTTAAATATTACATATCCAAATAAGGGAGAGAGGAGAGAATAATAACAAAATAAAATAAAACCTCACAAAACACTCAAAATAAAAATAAAATAAAGAACTTCATCATTGGCACAAAGATCCATATGTCTTCAATCTGTTAGGCCTGCACACCTCAGCCCATGTCAATTCATCTTCAATGGAGGGCCCCATCTCACTGAACATCAACGTATGATCTCAAATGATTTTATAATTCCGCACTAGCAAAGAATTTGCCCAAATTCTTATAACCAGCTCATGTAGCCAAACTCAATATCAGCCCATGTATTCATTTTCAATGGAGGGCCCATCTAAGCCACTCAAAATGGAACTTCGAAGTTGCATAGATATTACATATATACCAACACTCAAAACCAGTCCACTGTCAAGCCGGCCCAACTTCTTTAAGACCAACCTAGCATGAGTGATATCCACATGGGTCATCATTCAGCAGCACTAAACTCCCAGAACCTTGGGTAAAACAACAAATAACCTCAACACAAACCATGTGCTGGTTTTGAACACAACAGTGGGCCAAATTAGCACCCACACAGAATTACCTCCATCCTCCCACGTCATAGCAGCATTTTGACCTCAATCCCAAGGCATTGGGCAAGAAGACCACTACCAAATGCAACAGGAGCCACACACTAAGCAAGTGTGTAAAACACTGCCTCACCTATCATGGCAATCTGTACGTGCATCCCAAACTGTAGCACACCAGAACTGACTGCACAACCACTGCAGTACACCTATTGAACTCACGTGCATAGTTTGTGAGCCATCTCAGAGAGAGAGAGTCTATATGTCCCTTTGTTGAAAATGTATCCCTGCTAAGAGAGAGATATGCGTTTGAGCTCGCTAGATAGAGAAGAGAGAGATGTGCCGTGTGTGTATCTGTGTGTGATCCGTCAAGACCCAACCCGAGAGAGGAGAGCAGAGTCGAAAGCACTGTCTTTTTTATTATTATTATTTTGGTTTCAGCTGGTCTCCAAGGGTTAGAGAGAAAAAGATATGCATGGATTTTGTGTGTGAGTGTTGAGTGCATCAGTGTGTATTTTTGTGTGCATGCCTGTATATGGTGTGTGTGTGTGTGATGGCAGAGTGAATCGGCAGTGTGTGTGTTGTGTGTTTTGTGGTGTCTTTTTTTCAAACCCAAAAACCTGCAGAAAGTGAGAGGGGGAGAGAGTTCATGTGTCTGGAATGCGTGGGTTCATGCACGAGAGAGAGAGAGAGAGAGAGAGAGAGAGAGGTTGGTGATCATTTTTTGGGTTTGTCAATGGAGGTTCTGATCTGAGTGAGAGAGAGGTCCCGAGAGAAAAGAGAGAGAGAGTGTAGAGAGTGTGTCCGTGTGTGCTGTATGTATGTCGTGTGTGTGTGCTGCCACTGGTCCGAATGCCAACTGCCGAGCGAGATAGAGATGGGTGTAGTGTGTGTTTTGTGTCTGTGTATGGTGTGTGTGCTCTCTCTCTCTCTCTCTAAACCGTGTCTGTGTATGGTGTGTGTGCTCTCTCTCTAAACTGTGTGTGTGTGTTGAGTATGTGACAGGAGCTGCTGCTGTGAGAGTGTTGTTTTGTATATGTTGTAGAGAGAGAGACCCAGCTAGTGAGAGAGCTCAGCCAAGGAGGCCGAGCCTCCTGTGTGTGTGTGCTGCTGTGTCTGTGCTATATCTCTCTAACTCGTGCGTATCTCCTCCTCCCCCTCTCCTCTGCCGTGAGTCAGTGTGTGTTATAAAGAGAGAAGAGAAAGCCCATGCATGTGTGCATCGTGTACATGTGCCGTGTGTGTATATCAGAGAGTGTGTGCATGTGTATGCATGTGCATGCTGTGGGTTTGCCGAGAGAGAGAGCTTGATCTCTGTGTGTGTCAATCCTCCACTCAATACTCCACCCAAGAGAGAGATCCATCAGCCCATGTGCTTTGTGTCTTTTTTTATCATTGTATTCTCCCACCATCCACTCTCACCTGCTCCCTTTTTTTTTTTTCAATTTTCACCTGCCCTCTTCTCTTATCTTCCATTGAAAACAAACACCGACCCCATTTTTTTCTTTCTCAATGTTATCTCTCAATAAAACACTCTCCACCTATTCCACTCATCTTTCTTTTTTCTTTTTTCTTTTTGTTTAAAACCGCCCCACTATTTTCTTCTTTTTCTTTATTTTATTTTATTTTATTTTCTATTTTTCTTTTTTCTTTTTTTTTGTTTTTGTTATTTTTTATTTCTAAAATACACCACCTCAAAATATATACACACACATCAAATTATATAAAAACATATAAAATTATAAAATACTACAAAGTAATAAACTATATGATATAAACTAATTTGGCCAAAATAGGTGAGGTTTGGGATTAAAATTTCAATTTGATTTTTTTGGTGAGGGTGGTCAAAACAAAGTGCCCAAGTCTTAGGGCTAGTCAAAATGGGGTGTCTACAGTTGCCCCTCTTTGACAAAGCTCGAAGTCATTTCATGACGTGAGTGAATGTCAAAGCCCGAAGACGACCCTTTTGACAAGGCCGTAAGACTTGGGCAAACAAACAAGATGCAAATGTAAGTGGTTGAACCCGAAGGTTGCCTACGTATCCTTTTGTAAGGAATCAAACCAGCGTAGTTCAGGGGCAGAATGCAAATGATATGTAGGAAGATTTTGAGAATTGGACTTATACGCTACGCGAAGCCGATTATTTTTGAAAACCTTATGATCATGCAAGAGAGGGAAGACCTCAACCAAGAGAAATCGACATCCTAACACGTGTCACGCGAAAGGAAGAAAGATGGTGTAAACAATAGGCGCACCTGATGTTTTTAACCGAGTGAATCAACAACCTAACGCGTCTCATGCGAAAGGAGGAGGGGTGGTGTAAACAACAGGCGCACATACTATTTTTAACCGAGTGAAATCAACATCCTAACGCGTCTCATGCGAGAGGAGAAGGGGTGGTGTAAACAGACAGGCGCATCTGATTGTTTTTAACCGATTTGCAATCCAAACGCGTTTCACGCAGAGGATGAAGGATGGTGTAAACATCAGGCGCACCTGATGTTTTTAACCGATTTGGGTGGTGTAAACAGACAGGCGCACCTGCTGTTTTTAACCGATTTGCAATCCAAACGTGTTTCACGCGAAAGAAGGAAGGGTGGTGTAAACAGACAGGCGCACCTGATTGTTTTTAACCGATTTGTAATCCAAACACGTTTCACGCGAGAGGAGGAAGGGTGGTGTAAACAGACAGGCGCACCTGACTGTTTTTAACCGATTTGCAACCCAAACGCATTTCACGCAAGAGGAGGAAGGGTAGTGTAAACACACAGGCGTACCTGACTATTTTTAACCGATTTGTAATCCAAACGCGTTTCACGCGAGAGGAGGAAGGGTGGTGTAAACAGACAGGCGCACCTGACTGTTTTTAACCGATTTGCAATCCAAACGCGTTTCACGCGAGAGGAGGAAGGGTGGTGTAAACAGACAGACGCACCTGACTGTTTTTAACCGATTTGCAAGCCAAACGCGTTTCACACGAGAGGAGGAAGGATAGTGTAAACAGACAGGCGCACCTGATTGTTTTTAACCGATTTGGGTGGTGTGAACAGACAGACGCACCTGTTGTTGTTAACTGATTTGGGTAGTGTGAACAGACAGGCGCACCTGCTGTTGTTAACCGATTTTGATGGTGTGAATAGACAGGCGCACTTGCTGTTGTTAACCGATTTGGGTGGTATGAACAGACAGGCGCACCTGCTGTTGTTAACCGATTTGGGTGGTGTGAACAGGCGGGCGCACCTGCTGTTGTTAACCGATTCGGGTGGTGTGAACAGGCGGGCGCACCTGCTGTTGTTAACCGATTTGGATGGTGTGAACAGACATGTGCACCTGCTGTTCTTAACCGATTTGGATGGTGTGAATAGACAGGCACACCTGTTGTTGTTAACCGATTTGGGTGGTGTGAACACATAGACGCACCTGCTGTTGTTAACCGATTTGGGTGGTGTGAACAGACAGGAGCACCTGCTGTTGTTAACTGATTTGCGTGGTGTGAACAGACAGGCACACCTGCTGTTGTTAACTGATTTGGATGGTGTGAACAGACAGGCGCACCTGCTGTTGTTAACCGATTTGGATGGTGTGAACAGACAAGCGCACCTGCTGTTGTTAACCGATTTGGGTGGTGTGAACAGACAGGCGCACCTGCTGTTGTTAACCAATTTTGATAATTGGACTTACACGCTACGCGAAGCGGATTTGATGATTGGACTTATATGCTACGCGAAGCCGGTTTGGGTAATTCATGATTTGTGCAATGCAATGCAATGTCATGGAGTGATGATAAAGCTATGAAGATGGCAACATGGGTGGCAAGCTTTGTGTAAAACACATGAAGTAAGCCACATTTCTACCTAGCTATGTTTGCAACTTTTCTTATTCTCCAACAGGGTGACAGACTAGGTTGGTTCAGTTTTCAGAGTTGAGGTGCATACAAGCTATCTCAACCTATGGGGCTGCCATACAGATTTCAAGCCGAGGATACACCCCTGGGTATTTAAACCAGACTTTAGTCTCGAAAATCCCAAACCTTTTGCGTTCTAGGCATCGTCATTCGAACTCTAGTTTCCACCGTCTCAGTTGATCTCCTAGAAACTCATTACAAACATAGTCAGGTGACTATACTAGACCGATTGAAGTCGTTCAGGCACGACAAACACCAAAGGAATTGCACCTCTAAAGGATTTAAGGTCTCCTAGACCATGAAAGTCATTTGGGCACGACAAACACCAAAGGACTTGCACCTTCATAGGATTTAAGGTCTCCTAGACCCGAAAAAGAACAACAAGCAAGCTTGCTGTTTTTAACCGATTGAATGGCCACGGATGCCGCTTTACTTCCTGATCATATTCACAACTTTCCCTATTCTCCAACGGGGTGACAGACTAGGTTGGTTCAGTATCCAGAATTGAGGCGCATATACGCTACCTCAACCTATGGGGCTGCCATACAGATTTCAAGCCGGGGATACACCCCTGGGTATTTAAACCAGACTTTAGTCTCGGAAATTCCAAAGCTTTTGCGTTCTAGGCCTTGGCCATTCGAACTCTAATTTTCACCATCGCAGTTGGTCTCCTAGGAACTCATTGCAAACACAACCAATATAATACACAAATATTTACATATCAATACACACATATATGTGCATATGGTATACACATATGCATATACTGACAACATACAGATAAATATATACAGATATATACACAGACACATACAGTATATATATAGGTATATACGACACAGACATATATGGACCTATACACAAACATATACGGATATATACACAGATGGGGAATATTTCGTTTACAACAGTCAGCGGGAAGATGCTGTTACTAAGAAGGCATATTCCATTTGCTGACGTCAGCACACGTACGGAAAGCACGCAAAAAGAAAGGAAAAACACAAAATGCATGGATGTGGGGATACGGGGTTTCGAACCCCCGACCTTCGGCCTAGTCTTCGAATCGTCGACCACTGAACCACGTCACTCTTGTGACAAGATATGCAAACAAATATATATACATATACGAGACATATATACACAAAATCAAAGCAAAAACAAAGAAACATTTGTTGTGGGTTAGAACCCCTGACCTCGGGCTTAGGCTCTCCGAATCCTCAACCCACTAGGCCAAACCACTGAACCCAAGCCACACTTGTGACCCAAATGTTCAAACAAATATATATATATATATATTACATAGCTATTGTCACGACCCAAACCCGCCCCTATAGGTTTAGTATCATGACCGGCCAGTAACCCTGGGATTACCAAAGGCCTCTGAGACCAATTAACATAATATTAGGGGCTAGCGGAAGCAAATAACAAATATACAACGTCCATTGAGCTGTGTTGACTTATATAAAACAGAAAAATTAAAACTTTATATGCATATCCGATAGTCAACCATACTTATGCCCACACACATTACATAATTTTAAGTACAGCCAACATAATCAAATCAAGTCTTATATATATACAGGACTAATCAAAACTTGAATCCAAGACACGTCGGGAACCTCTACGTGAGGCGCAATGGTTGGCTGACAACAGAAACACAGCCCCCTACAAAGCCTTCGGGTTTGCACTCCAGAATGCTCACCTATATACATATATATACAAACAGTGAGCTAAAACCCAGTGAATAACATTAAGGTAAAGGGGTTAGTGAACGAATTCCGAACATTTCATATGTATAAAACAAATCATAGCTTAATCACAGTCATCTCATATCAGAACATAATAATGGCATATCCCATAGAACATATCGAACATATCACATAACGCCTTCCGACTAGAGTAACCGGTCCCGGACACCGATTAAACACATATCACTACAATGAAGTGGCTAACGAGATCTCGTAAATGTCATGGACCCGCATTTTCATGCCGTCCCCCATGACTTGGGACTATCTATGGATGCCATAATAGATTTCAAACTTGGAATGTTCGTTTACAGAAACATATATCATTTCAGAAATCATAGCATATCTTATCTCATTTGGAACATAGTTTCATATAAACGTATCTTTACGATAACGTTACTCACAGTGGTTCCAGTAAGCGGTCAATCAATCCTCGAGTCTTGACCTACAATCACAAAATACATAACACAAGCATGTCTTATCATTATACATTCAAGTGGCCATTAGGGCTTAGCTTTCATTACATTGGCTCTTATTCTTTCTCATAGAAAATAAACCGGTTTCTTATTTCGCATATTCTTTCATTACTGAGCCCTTCTTTTCCAAATAGAATGATCATTTACTTGGCTTCTTAAACAATTACCACTAGATCAATGATTCATTCTTTAGCTAACTAATCTATGTTGATTGGTAGCTTAATAATCTTCATTGAGTCACAAATCATGTCTAGAATGCCTTGGAAAGAGATGAGAATAAAAATATGAACTAAATGCAACTTTTCCAAAATATGCTGAGAATGAGTCTCCGCTCGAGCGCTACTTTGGTCGCTCGAGCGGACTGTAAAATTTGAAAACTACTGGGAGCTCGATTTTCACGCTCGAGCGGGACTTCCTTCGCTCGAGCGGACAGTGTAAATTCTGCAAATTTCAAAATTGCAGTTTAAATTCAAATATGGTATTCAAAGCCTCAAAACATATATTTTTGGTACACAAAAATGGAGAATCATTGTATGATTTAGTAAACACTTTCAATTAGAAAACATTCATTCAAAATCATGTTCCAATTGCCCAAATTTAGTTTTAATTCACCTTATCAATATCAACCCACAATTCTAAAAATATAAACTAGACTTTCCAACCTCTTGAAATTCCATGGTGTATGTAACACAAATAGATCCAATTTTACTATTAATAACAAAATCAACTTAATTATGAATTACACAAATCAATTTCTTAGAAATTCAACTTAACTCAATTTCTAACCAAAAACTTAATTTATAATCATAGATGTTCTAAAATGTGCTTAAATTGAACAAACCTTTTAAATTAAATCACATGCATGGATTAAACAAATGCCTAGTTTTCATAATAAAATCAAAACTTTAGGATTAGTTCCCTAATTTCCATAGACTTGATTTTAGTTCCAAATCATCATTTTCTTACCAATTTCTTTCTAATCCCATAAAATTGATTCCTAACTATTTTCTATCTCCTTAAATTATGAAATTGAAATTATAAAACTCCTAGAAAAATATTTGCATGGGTGAAAACATAATCAAAGTCAAACCATCTACATCAAAATCTCTTTTATTAAAAATTAAGCTCAAATGTTCATGAATTAATTCTTTGATTTCTCTAAATTACATGCATGCAACCATAAGATTCAAATTCATATAAAAATAATTAATTTCTAAATTAATTTCCATAATCACTCACCTAACCCAAATGTAATCTCATAAATCTTTTTACACATGAATTAATTCTAACCTTTGAAATCCTGGCATGCATACAAGGATGGATCTCAAATTTATGAAGGATAATAAAAATCAATCCCAAACTAATTAATTTCTAAATTAATTCCTATGATCATGTATTTAATTTAATTTCTTGCTCCAAACCCAATTTCTTACAAACCCATGGAATTAGTTCCATCATTACAAGAAAAGGGATCAAAAAACACGGAGCTTTTAGCGACGCCGCGCCCCCCGTCGCGAAAAACGGTTTTTTGCGACGGTAGCGTCACCCGTCGCAAATAATGTCCTTTAGCGACGGTAGTTACCCGTCGGTAATGAAACTTGGCGGAGGGGTCGGAAATGCGGAAGTATTAGCGATGGTAAAAAAAACCGTCGCAAAAGCACCTTTTTTTGAGACGGCATATCTCATTCGCGACGGAAATGTGCCGTCGCAAAAAATTATTAAGTCAAACGGCGCCGTTTTTAGGAAGTTATGCCTTCTATTTGCGACGGCTACAGCATACCGTCGCAAAAACTCAAAATAAAAAAAGCCCCCCACTTCTTTTTCCCTTTGCCGCTCGATCCTTCCTCCCAAATCCCTAACTTCACCCCCAAATTTCTCAAACGGGCTACGAGCAAGACACAGCGGTGGTGCGGTGGTGTGGCTCCGGCGATGACTCTCTCTCGCTCTGCGTATGCTCTCTCTCTCTCTCTCGGTCTCTGTATATATATATATAGATGAATGTCGATATATATATATAAATATGTATATATATGCAATGTATATAAATCTATATATATATAAATCTGAAATCTGTCTATATATATATAAATCTGTCTATATATATATATATAAATCAGTCTATATATATTTTGTTTCAATCTGTCTATAAATCTGTCTATATATATATATATAAGCATTGTTTCAATAATATTTTGTTTTAATTTGATGAATGTCGATATATATATATAAATCTGTATATATATGCAATGTATATAAATCTATATATATATAAATCTGAAATCTGTCTATATATATATAAATCTGTCTATATATATTTTGTTTCAATCTGTCTATAAATCTGTCTATATATATATATATAAGCATTGTTTCAATAATATTTTGTTTCAATAATATTTTTTTTTTGGTTCAAAAAATAAGCATTGAAGAACTCATTCTTGTTGGAGTGAGAGAGGTTTAACTATAAGAAATAAGTAAGTATAATTTAAAAAATAAAAAAATTGCAGACAAAAGATGAAGAGAAAGACCAATTCATGATTGTTCACTACCTTGCATTGCATGTGGAATTATGACAAGAGATGATAAAATATAAATCATTCTTACTCACCATCATGCATAACATGCTACATATCATTCATAGCCCTTATTAATTAATTTTTATTTTTTGTTTAAGTTTATGTAGTTTATTAATTTTCATGCTACTATTAATTTTTTTAATTATTTGTAGTTTATTTAAATTAATAGTTGAAATAATATGCTTAACCAGTCGTACTTAAAAAATATAACATATTTAAGTAGTAGTACTTTAAATAGGATGTCGAGTGAATATTTATGTGTAGGTATTATATTTAGAGTTACTTTGGTGAGATATTTTTGTGGATGTGTACAGATGATGGATAAGAGTTGGATTGATTTGCCAAATAGGATGTCGAGTGAATACATTAATGGGATTGATGAATTCCTTGTGTTTGCCTACACCAATAGGGTTGAAGGTTCGATGATCAGTTGTCCGTGTAGGAAGTGTGAGAATCGATACTATTTTGTACGAGATGGTGTACGGGAGCATCTGATTTTGAATGGGTTTTTTAAAAAATACAAACATTGGATTAATCACGGGGAATCTTATATATCTCTGCATAGTAATTGAGAGAATGAAACATTAGCTAATTTAGACATAGGAGATGATATGATTGGAATGATACAAGGGGCTATGGGAAATCCACATGCCGGTACAAGTGTTGAGGGTGATGAACCACAGGGGCCTGATCCCCATGCATCTGAACCCCAGCTCGGTCCAAATGCAGAGACTGCAAAGTATTTCAAACTTCTTCAAGATGCACAAAGTGAATTGTATCCGGGTTGTCAGAAGTTCACATCTTTGTCATTCATTGTTCGACTTCTACATTTCAAGGTGCTTAATCAGTGGACGGACAAGTCTGTTGACATGTTGCTTGAGTTATTGAATGAGGCGTTTCCGTTGGGTGTGAAACTTCCGGACTCATATTATAAAGCTCAAAAGGTCACAACAGATTTGGGCTTCACGTATGAGACGTGGGATGCATGTCCCAACAGTTGCATGTTGTTTCGAAACGAGGACGCCAATCTTGATAAATGTGTCATATGCAACAGTTCTAGATGGAAATCAAATGGTGATGGTGGTTCAAATGGTCCTAACACAGGTGGCAAACAAATAGCTGCAAAACAGATGAGGTATTTTCCTTTAAAGTCAAGGTTGCAGAGGTTGTTTATGTCATCCAAGACGGCCAAGTTAATGAGATGGCATGCAGAGGAACGAACTGATGATGGTGTCTTCAGGCATCCTGCTGACTCCCTTGCATGGAAAGATTTTGACCGTCGGAATATTGACTTTAGTAATGATTGCCGAAGTGTAAGGCTTGGCTTAGCATCTGATGGTTTTAACCCATTCAGGACGATGAACATAGTTCATAGCACTTGGCCTGTTGTGCTCATTCCATACAACTTGCCACCATGGATGTGCATGAAGCAACCATTTCTAATTTTATCCGTGCTTATTGACGGCCCGAAAGGACCTGGTGACAAGATTGATGTTTATATGCAACCGTTGATTGAGGAGTTGAAAGAACTATGGAATGAGGGTGTGTCAACATTTGATGCATCAACAAATCAAATGTTTCAAATGCATGCAGCTTTACTGTGGACAATTAGTGATTTTCCTGCATACGCAAACTTGTCAGGATGGAGCACTAAAGGAGAATATGCATGTCCTTGTTGCAATAAGGAAACTACATCGTGTTGGTTGAAGCATAGTAGAAAACAATCATACTTGGGTCATCGCAGATTTTTACCTACTGGCCATAAATTCCGGAAGGATAAAGTATCATTTGATGGTAGTCGGGAACTCAAACCAAAATTGTTGTCTGGAACTGAGATGTTGCTACAATTAGAATCTGAGGGTATTTTAACCCAATACAATAGGGATGACCTTAAGGAGAGGCATAGGAGACAGGTCGAGAAGGAGAAAGCTGGACATCGCACCCATAGTTGGAAGAAGAAGAGTATCTTTTATGAATTGCTATATTGGGAGCACAATCTAATAAGACACAACCTCGATGTGATGCATATAGAGAAGAATGTTTGTGACAATGTGTTGTGGACAATATTAGGGGTTGCAGGAAAATCGAAAGATGGTGTTAATGCTCGGCGTGATTTACAAGATATGAATATTAGAAAACCCCTACATTTGCAGTTAAGAGGGTCGAATAAAGCCTATTTACCACCAGCACAATTCACGATGACCAAGGATGAGAAAGATTTGTTCTTGAAAGTGTTGAAGGAAGTAAGAGTTCCCGACGGGTATTCATCCAATATATCACGTCGTGTGCGCTTACATGATAGAAGCGTTGGGGGTCTTAAGAGCCACGATAGTCATATTCTGATGCAACAACTTATTCCATTGGCTATTCGCAGATCGTTACCGAAGAATGTAATTGAACCCTTGATTGAATTGAGCAATTTCTTTAGACAATTGTGTTCGAAAGTGAATCGTGCGACGGATTTGCAATATATTAAAGATCGTATCGCTGTAACACTTTCTCATCTAGAGAAAATATTTCCTCCGAGTTTTTTTGATATAATGGAGCACTTGCCTATACATCTAGCTGATGAAGCGTTATTGGGTGGAGCGATTCAGTTTCGATGGATGTATCCAATTGAGAGGTATCTTCTTACTTTGAAGCAATACGTGCGTAATAGAGCTCGTCCTGAAGGATCAATTGCTAAAGGATATCTTATGGAAGAATGCATGAATTTTTGTGCACAATATCTCAGTGATGTGGAAACCAAATCTAGTCGACCCGTGAGGAACTATAGTGGTGCTGATAATTTGGGTCATGCTACTGGTGAAAACACAAGCTTTTATCTTGATAATACTTCTTGGGTACAAGCTCATCGGTACATCTTATGCAATACAAGCGCGGTTCAACCATTCATAAAGTAGGTTAAGTCACTCACTCAATATTTTATTATGTTTTATTGAATTTTCAACTAAATTTTTTGTATGGCTAAAATTTCAATCTACACAGCAAACACCTTGAAGTACTTAAGCTCAAAATGCCTCGTGTTGACGATCATCAACTTCGGCGTGAACATTTTGAAACATTTCACATTTGGTTCAAGGAACATGTATGTATTTAACTCTATAGATTCTAGTTACTTAAGTCGATCTACATTTTAAATTTTACATTTTCGTGTTAAATAGGTCCAAACTTTGCGAAGGACTACTGATGTCATACTTTCTGAAGAGATTATTCTATTGGCAAATGGTCCTCATAACCTGGCAAGGAGGTTCAACGGGTATATACTGAATGGGTTTCGGTATCGAGTAAAGGCCATGGATGATCGTCGAGCCACACAAAATTGTGGTGTAGCTTTGAAGGCAGATACCATAAGTTATGCTAGTCGAAAAGACAAGAATCCTCGTCTGGGGTCTGTGTACTATTATGGACAATTGACAGATATTGTTGAGATTCGATATTCCAATGAGAAGAAACATGTGTTGTTTAAGTGTGATTGGATTGACAACATTCACGGAAAGAAAGAAGATGTCTTCAATTTCACGTTGGTGAACTTCAATCATTTGTTGTACCGAGATGATCGAATTACCAATGAACCTTTCATCTTGGCGTCCCAAGCAGAGCAAGTTTGGTATGTTGCAGACCCGTTACAACCAGACTGGCAAGTCGTGGTGAAGATGTCTCAAAGAGGTTTATTTGATATGAGTTCGACTGATCCACAAATCGAGCCATACATGAGCCAACAATTGGAAGAAAATATAATGCTTCGTGATGAAGAAGTTGGTTGGGTGAGGGAAGCCGCAGAAGGGGAAACAGTTGATGTTCAAATAGGCTGATATGTAATCAACATTAGTAATTCAATTAAGGCCAAGGTTGTAGTTAATCATCAATTTCTTAATTGTATTAGTTCAATTCATGTCATATTATAGTTGATGACAAACCATTGTCTATGTTTCTAATGTCAATTAATGTTATATTGCTTGCAGATTAGTATGGGAAGAAAGAGGAAGCCTGATCATTCCCAGCGCATGATGTCTGATGTGCTACATAACAGGACATCAGTAGCACCACCATCAGAGGAGGCATCACATCGGCCAGCATCGGAGGGCCCATTAGTGCCACCACCATCTGAGGGGCCATTACCGCCGTATCGGCCACCATCAGTGGCACCACAGCAGCTACCATGTACTCAGCCTCCACGCCTACCATCGGTGCGTCCACCATCAGTGGCACCACAGCAGTTATCATCATCCGCTTATGAGCCATCCGCAGGTATATAAATTTGCTTTGATTTGCATGAAAATTATTTACACATACATTTATTTATGCTCATTATATATAACTTGTTTATTCTCATTGTATTTTGCAGACCCTTCGACTTCTTCACAACCCACATCAGGTTTATTTGATATGATTTGTATTCACATTATTTAAATTTGCATTTGTTTGTTACCATTGCATATTGTTTATTATTATTGTATATCGCAGGTCATGTTAGTTCTTCATCAACCTCGACTAGGCGTGGTAGAGGATGTGCCAAGGGCATTAAAGAGTGGGGTACTGGTAAAAAGCTGGACATACAATTTGATGGAAATTACTGTCCCATAGGGGATAACGTGGCCAAGTTAACTACTCAACTTGGCATTATTGTGCGGAATGGTAACATTGTTCCTCTTACTTTTCTTGACTGGAACAGTGTGCCTGATGATATTGTTGATGCTATCTGGAAGGATGTGAAGGTAAAAGTATAGTTTTGTCCACAAATTCGAATTCCAAATTTGTGTTATACTTAGCCTTAAACTTTGTGTTTTATAGGACAATTTGAATATATGTCCAAAGGAGTACAAGCCAATCTGCATGAAAAACTGCAACAGCATATGGAAGGATCACAAGAACAAGCTTAAGGCTAAGTATTTCAAGCCTAGAAGCTCTGATCCTAATCTGAAGGATGATGTTCCTATAAACGTTGTGCCAAGCCAGTGGGAACAACTTGTGGAGTATTGGCGTACTTCCAATGCTGAGGTATACAATTACGTTATATTTATGATATGTAAACATACAAATCATATTTACATACTTACATTTGTTGAACTTGTTATAGACAATTGCAAGTAGGAACGCTAAAAATCGGCGAGCTCACGGCATAGCTCATACCACAGGGCGTACTAATTTCTCTCAGATACGGCATGAGGTTTACATTTTATTGTTTTATTTTTGTATATAAATAAACATTGTATATTTGCAAATTATTTGGATTCTAATTTTCATATTTCTAAAAAAAATTTAGATGACCAGTAAGGGGGAGTCTACTGATAAGATGAATGTTTGGCTTATGACACGTAGAGTAGATGACCCAGAGGTTATCCAGACCTTGGTAGTTTCCAAAAACCTTTGATTATATTTAAAGTTTATTTTTTGTGTGTCAACCATCTTAATTTGGTGTATACTTGTATGTCTTATTCAATACAGGATGAGTTTAATCGTCAACTCTCTATGCTACCTGAGGATGGTCGGACTTTGGAGGCTAGGAATGCCATTTTCCATGAGTTGATAGGTCATGACACACATGGATATTGTCGCACATACGGGAGAATCGTGCCTCGGAGAGTGGTGTATAAAGATGGTGCTGGGCCATCACAGTCAACACCCCAGCCATCGACTATTGAGCAGATCACGCAGCAGGTTCGTGCTGAGCTAAGGGAGGAGCTGCGAGCAGAGTTCTCTTCACATTTGGAGCAGATGAGAGCTGAGATGATGGCCCTTGTGTCACAGGGGGCGAGTGTCGATCCCAACAGACAGGTTCCATATAAACATCACAATTGTTTGATAGTTCATTTTTCACTCAAGATTATGTATGAAATTCGAATATGATTAACACATTATACACTGACTAACATAGGTTCCTGATGCATCGAGTGGCCATCGGCCATTTAGGGAATCTGCAGAAGACGAGAATCCATATACACCACCACCAGAAGATCAGGCATAAAATGTATCTTTGCATTCTAAGCTAAAATGTATCTTTGCATTCTTTACATTCTAAGTTAAGAGACTTGTGGGAGAAACTTGAATTCGAGGAGTTTAGCACGAAACTTGACACACACGACCTCCTAGGCACGAGAGACTTGTGGGAGAAGACGGGGCTCGAATCGGGTTCCCGGTTTGGGAGTTAGAGCTGTATTTCACTTTAGGCAAACTACTTCCTTAAGAAACTTGAATTCGAGGCGTTAACGCCCCAAAATCACCAAACAGCGTCGGTTAAGCACGAAACTTGGCACACACGACCTCCTAGGCACGAGAGACTTGTGGGAGAAGACGGGGCTCGAATCGGGTTCCCGGTTTGGGAGTTAGAGCCGGATTTCACTTTAGGCAAACTACTTCCTTAAGAAACTTGAATTCGAGGCGTTAACGCCCCAAAATCACCAAACGGCGTCGGTTATGCACGAAACTTGGCACACACGACCTCCTAGGCACGAGAGACTTGTGGGAGAAGACGGAGATCGAATCGGGTTCCCGGTTTGGGAGTTAGAGCCGGATTTCACTTTAGGCAAACTACTTCCTTAAGAAACTTGAATTTAAGGCGTTAACGCCCCAAAATCACCAAACGGTGTCGGTTAAGCACGAAACTTGGCACACACGACCTCCTAGGCACGAGAGACTTGTGGTAGAAGACGGGGCTCGAATCGGGTTCCCGGTTTGGGAGTTAGAGCCGGATTTCACTTTAGGCAAACTACTTCCTTAAGAAACATGAATTCGAGGCGTTAACGCCCCAAAATCACCAAACGGCGTCGGTTAAGCACGAAACTTGGCACACACGACCTCCTAAGCACGAGAGACTTGTGGGAGAAGACGGGGCTCGAATCGGGTTCCCGGTTTGGGAGTTAGAGCCGGATTTCACTTTAGGCAAACTACTTCCTTAAGAAACTTGAATTCGAGGCGTTAATGCCCCAAAATCACCAAACGGCGTCGGTTAAGCACGAAACTTGGCACACACGACCTCCTAGGCACGAGAGACTTGTGGGAGAAGACGGGGCTCGAATCGGGTTCCCGGTTTGGGAGTTAGAGCCGGATTTCACTTTAGGCAAACTACTTCCTTAAGAAACATGAATTCGAGGCGTTAACACCCCAAAATCACCAAACGGCGTCGGTTAAGCACGAAACTTGGCACACACGACCTCCTAGGCACGAGAGACTTGTGGGAGAAGACGGGGCTCGAATCGGGTTCCCGGTTTGGGAGTTAGAGCCGGATTTCACTTTAGGCAAACTACTTCCTTAAGAAACATGAATTCGAGGCGTTAACGCCCCAAAATCACCAAACGGCGTCGGTTAAGCACAAAACTTGGCACACACGACCTCCTAGGCACGAGAGACTTGTGGGAGAAGACGGGGCTCGAATCGGGTTCCCGGTTTGAGAGTTAGAGCCGGATTTCACTTTAGGCAAACTACTTTCTTAAGAAACTTGAATTCGAGGCGTTAACGCCCCAAAATCACCAAACGGCGTCGGTTATGCACGAAACTTGGCACACACGACCTCCTAGGCACGAGAGACTTGTGGGAGAAGACGGGGCTCGAATCGGGTTCCCGGTTTGGGAGTTAGAGCCGGATTTCACTTTAGGCAAACTACTTCCTTAAGAAACTTGAATTCGAGGCGTTAACGCCCCAAAATCACCAAACGGCGTCGGTTAAGCACGAAACTTGGCACACACGACCTCCTAGGCACGAGAGACTTGTGGGAGAAGACGGGGCTCGAATCGGGTTCCCGGTTTGGGAGTTAGAGCCGGATTTCACTTTAGGCAAACTACTTCCTTAAGAAACTTGAATTCGAGGCGTTAACGCCTCAAAATCACCAAACGGCGTCGGTTAAGCACGAAACTTGGCACACACGACCTCCTAGGCACGAGAGACTTGTGGGAGAAGACGGGGCTCGAATCGGGTTCCCGGTTTGGGAGTTAGAGCCGGATTTCATTTTAGGCAAACTACTTCCTTAAGAAACTTGAATTCGAGGCGTTAACGCCCCAAAATCACCAAACGGCGTCGGTTAAGCACGAAACTTGGCACACACGACCTCCTAGGCACGAGAGACTTGTGGGAGAAGACGGGGCTCGAATCGGGTTCCCGGTTTGGGAGTTAGAGCCGGATTTCACTTTAGGCAAACTACTTCTTTAAGAAACTTGAATTCGAGGCATTAACGCCCCAAAATCACCAAACGGCGTCGGTTATGCACGAAACTTGGCACACACGACCTCCTAGGCACGAGAGACTTGTGGTAGAAGACGGGGCTCGAATCGGGTTCCCGGTTTGGGAGTTAGAGCCGGATTTCACTTTAGGCAAACTACTTCCTTAAGAAACTTGAATTCGAGGCGTTAACGCCCCAAAATCACCAAACGGCGTCGGTTAAGCACGAAACTTGGCACACACGACCTCCTAGGCATGAGAGACTTGTGGGAGAAGACGGGGCTCGAATCGGGTTCCCGGTTTGGGAGTTAGACTATCTTTCTAATTATTTACTAAACTATCTTTCTAATTATATAGTAATCAAATTTTTTTTAATATTTTTCTATAATTAAAATATTAACACCATTATATGGTTTTTAATTATTTTTATCTTGTTTTTTTTCAGATATTTCCTGAGTAGCAGTTGGCTTCTTCTGGAATGCGGGCGTATAAAGATTATGACCAATTTTTGTTTTTGTAACCCACGAACGAATCAAGACGAAACTTTTGGTTTTGATTTTGATTTGTGTTATTTAAATTTGTGAACAACATTATGTATGTATTATGCGACGTTATGTAGTGGCATAATTTTTATTGTTATGAATTTTTATTTATGTATTGTTATGAATGGAACAATATTATTAATTTTTATTATTTGTGAACTTTTGTTTATTTATGGATTTATATTATTCTGTAATTTTTGGATTTTTTTATAATTATTTTTAATTTTATACAGGTTATTTTAATTTTTTTAATAATTTCTCAACAGGTTTTTTTTTTTTTTTTTTTTTTTTTTTTTTTTTTTTTTGAGACGGCATAAGAACCCGTCGCAAAAAATAGTAATAGGCTTTTGCGACGGTACCAATACAGTCGCAAAAAGCTGTGAAATTGTAATTGACAATAAAGCTTTAGCGACGGTAGACGTTGCCGTCGCCAATAGTTATAAGCTGCCAGAGTTTTAGCGACGGTAATTCTGCCGTCTCAAAACCCACTTTTAGCGACGGGAATTATGTGCCGTCGCGAAAAATGATATATTCTTCCATTATTGGCGACGGAAAAAGTGCCGTCGCAAAAAAGGCAACATCCCGTCGCAGAAACTAATGGCGACGGCACTTACCGTCGCTAAATCTCTTTTGCAACCCCCTTTGTCGCGACCCTCCATTCCCGTCGCAAAAAGCCAAATTACCGTCGCAAAAGGTATTAGCGACGGGATGCAGGGCATTTGCGACGGCCGCCTACCGTCGCAAAAAACAGTTTTTCTTGTAGTGCATAACTTTCTTAATTTTAACTTTTAACTAATTTACCCACAAAAATTAAGACAAGTATTTACCTAAAATTGTTGAATTCTTGAGCCTTCTTCTTTATCTTCATTTAGATCCCAAAACCCATTTCTCCAAAGATTTTCCAGTACAAGAGTTGAACTTCCCTCTCACTCTCTCGGTTCTCTCTCCTTTTCTCTAACTCTCTGTTTTCCAACCCAGAACTCACCTATTAATGCATATACATCTCTCATTAGTTGCCTTCCCCAATATATTAATATATTTACATATCATGAGTTGCCTTCCTTCCTACACGTACCCACACACACACAATCAGATTGCTCAGTACACCCACCTAATTTTCTTAGTGCGCCCACACCACAATTCTAGTTTAGTCCATAAATCAATTTTTGTCTAGAATTAATTTAATTAGGCACCACTTAATCTTAATGAATTTTGATTAGCATAAAATTAGTTAATTGTAACTAATCTCAAATCCCATATAATTTAATTAGTCTAATTGACTTCCATTAGAGCCTAATTAAATATATTTAAATTTATCAGTTCAAAATCAGATCTTTAATCAATAATCTAAAAGGCTCCAATTATTAAATTGAACTTATTTCCAACCTCAATTTTGGTTTCTTAAATCATTTAGGTCTTCAATTTCTGATTAGACTCGAATTTTCATCAATAAATTACATATTCAAATTGGGCATACCATAATTAAATTTAATTTATAATGACCACCATCCTCAATCCTCATGACTTAATCAACTCCAATTAGGACCTAATTAATCGAATCTCAATTTTACTAAGCTGAATCAAATATTTAATTAAACTCCCAAATGGGTCCGTAATTAAAATTAAATTGATTCAACTTTTTAGCTTCACTTCCTTAAGCCATTTGGACCCTTAATTTCTAATTCCAAAATAAACCTTCAATAAAATCATATACGAGTCAGATTCCACAATTCTCATAAATCCCAAATAAATTATAAAACTTGGCAATTAAATCTCAAATCCTCTTAATTAATCGAGTACTAATCATTATACGTGATGGGGTTGTTACAGCTATACAATACATATACATACATATATATATAACTCTTCCGCCTCTCTTTCTGTTTTTGTCTTACTTTCTCTTTCTTCATCTTTTTTGAGCATTGTGTCTGGCGCGCGATTTCAACAATCGTGGACTTCGTACAGGAAGGCTTCCACGCTACTCGGGTGCACACACTTCAGGTAGGGATCGATGAAAGACTTCTTGTATAAAGCACCTGATGGAGAGAGCCAAAACCGCTCTGACTTCACCCGCATTTTATGTGCTTCCTTCTTGTTGACTAGAAGGGTCCGTTCTTTGAGAAAGAAGATTATGGGGTCCATTCAAAAAGGACCTAGCTCGGCGCAGTGTACTTCAGATTGCCCGGTTTCTTCAATGCTGGGCCTCGGAAGGAATTCAATCAAAAGAGGGTTGGGAGATGTGCTGTCAACCATAGAAGTAAGGCCAGCCAACTCATCTACTCGGTCGTTTTCTTCGCGGCCAATCTGTTGGACCCTGATCGCCTGAAATCGCTTGATGTGGTCCCTGACCAGAGTCTGGTACTTCATCATTCTGTCATCCTTTGCCTCGTAAACCCCAGACACTTGGTTAACCACAAGCTGGGAATCACTGTAAACCATTAGCTCGGATGCCTACATCTGAAGCGCGCTTTTGAGACCAGCCAAGAGCGCCTCGTACTCGGCCTCATTGTTGGATGCTAGAAATCCGAGGGTGATAGAGTGTTCGATGGTCAGCCCGTCTGGCGAAATCAATACTATACCCAGCCCGGCGCCGTGGCGGTTTGAAGCCCCATCGAAAAAAAGTTTCCACATCTCCCTCACAAATAGCTTCCAACATTCTGATGGGTCCTGAGAGGCTCGAAGGTTGATGGGATCACGGTTGCAGGGCTGTTCGGTTTCAAGTTCTGTGCTGAGCGGTTCCACTTTAGCCCCCCTTGGCGATTCGGTGCCGGACTCAGCAAGTTGATTCGTAATGCCTAAGTCCGTAGGCGAATCGCCAGGTTGCGGTATTATACCGGCCGCAGGCTCTGGGCGGAGTAGTTCCATTTCTTTCCCCTGTGGTGATGCGGTACCGGACAGAGGAGGTTGGACGGTGATACCCAATTCCGTCATCGCATCGCCGGGCTGTGGTATCGTATTGTCTAAAGGTGCTTCGGTGGGGCGCGCAAGTTCCGTGTCGCCAACACCACCAAGTTGTTGTATTTCAGTCGGGCTTGCATTCACCTTTTTATCTGCCGCGGCAATATCTACCGGGCAAACCGGATGAGTTCTAGGTGAGAATTTAGCAACGAAGTCGGCCAAAGTCTGGGCTTTTATGGCAGTGCGAGGCTGGAACTTGACGTTAAACTGTCCCAACTCGACCGCCTACTTAAGAATTCGACCGGAAAAGTCCGTCCGCTCAAATAAAGCTTTGAGGGGGAACTCGGTCAGAACGATTATTGTATGTGCATGGAAATAGTGCGCCAACTTCCTTGAGGCCATCTTTAATGCCAACGCAAGTTTTTCCAGCGGCAAGTATCTCGACTCTGTCGGTAGCAAGGTTTTGCTGACGTAGAAGATAGAGAGGTGCTTGATTCCTTCCGAGCGGACAAGTACCGCACTGACTGCATGCTGAGAAACAGCCAGATATAGGTAGAGTTCTTCTCTGGGCACCGGTGTGACCAACAGCGGCGCTGAAGACAAATACTTTTTGAGCTCAGCCAAAGCCCGGTCACACTCTCCATCCCATGAGAACTTTGATTTCAAGGCTTGAAAGAAGGGACGGCAGCGATCTGATGATCGGCTTATAAATCGATTAAGCGCGGCGACCATTCCGGCCAGATGCTGTACGTCCTTAGCCGAGTTGGGCTATTTTAACTCTTGCACGACTCAGATTTGTGTAGGGTCTGCTTCGATACCTCGGTTCATGACTAGGAAACCCAAAAACATTTCGGATCCCACGCCGAAGGCACACTTAGACGTATTTAGGCGCAACCCGTGTTTTTTGAGAATGGCGAACATCTCGGCCAAATCGGACAAATGGTCTGCTTGATATCGGCTCTTAACCACCATATCATCAATATAAGCCTCCATTGTCCGGCCTAGCAGAGGAGCAAACATCTTGGTCACCATCCTTTGAAAGGTTGCCCCGACGTTCTTCAAACCAAAAGGCATGACTCGGTAGCAGAAGAGTCCCCTTGGTGTAGTGAATGAGGTGATCTCTCGGTCGGGCCCATGCATGGCAATCTATTGGTAGCCGCGGTATGCGTCCAAGAAACTGAGCCTATTATGTCCAGCCGTTAAGTCCACAAGCTGGTCTATTCTAGGCAGAGGGAAGCTGTCTTTCGGACAAGCTCGATTGACGGTTTTGTAGTCAACGTAAACTCGCCACTTCCCATTCTTCTTGGGCACCATGACTGTGTTTGAAATCCACCGAGGGTAGTGCACTTCCTGAATTGCTCGCGCCTCAAGCAAGTTCTTTACTTCCTCCGCAACTATCTCGGCGTGATGCAGCGCCGATCTCCTTGTTCGCTGAATGACCGGCTTGGCTCCGGAGAAGACATTGAGATGATGGCATATGAAACTCGGATCGAGGCCGGGCATGTCGTAAGGCGACCATGCAAAGACTTCGATGTTGGCCATCAAAAACTCAACCATCTCGGTTCTTTCTTGGGCTGTAAGGCTTGAGCCGAGCAAGAAGAACTTGTCCGGATGCTCTGTATCAACTCGCACCTCCACCAATTCCTTGACAGCTTTGTCCTCGGCCTTGGTGCCCACATTGTCAAGGACTCCCCGGTCCTCCGGTCCCTCAATCATTTGAACGAAGCCTTTAGCAGCTCGGCTCCCGTTGACTGCCACAAAGCATTGCTTCGACATGACTTGATCGCCCTAAATCTCCTCGATTGCCCCCATAGCCGAGGGGAATCTCATCACCTGATGAAAGGTCGACGCTACGGCCTCCATAGCGTGAAGCCATCCCCTTCCAAGGATCAAATTATAAGTAGATGGCACTTGCAACACCTAGAACTCCACTTATTTGACCACGGATCCCACTTTAACCAGCAGGATAATCTTTCCCAAAGGCCACTCTGGTTGCGAGTTGAAATCAACTAGTGGCGAAGTTGCCGGGGCCAAATTTGTATCTCGGAGCTTGAGCTGTTTGAAAGCGTCGTAGTATATAATCTCGACCGAGCTTCCCTGATCGATCAAGATCCGTTTGACATCAAATTCTTTGACGCGGAGTGTAACCACTAGGGTGTCGTTGTGTGGCATCTGAACGTGCTCCAGGTCTCTTGAGGAGAAACTGATCACATCTTTCTCTTCAGTCTTCCCCCTCTTGATAGCAGGCTGAACCGACAAAACTTCCCTCATGTGTTCTGCCTTCTTGATCATACCTCGGAGATCGCATACACGCGCCGGTTCCACTATGCCGTGGATGACATTAACAACCCCTTGTGGAGGCGCATCTCGGTCATCCAGTCCCCGCGGGTCAACTGGAGCTTGATTTGCCTTTACGCCCCCATCAATGTAAAGGTCTAGGTGTCCGGCTGCGATTAGCTCTTCCAAGTGTTGCCTCAAAGGCAAACAGTCCTCTGTTCGGTGGTCTTACTCCCGGTGAAACGTGCAACGGTACCTCGGATTGAAGCCCTTCTGTCCGTCGCCTAACTTAGCAGGAAACCGGACATACTCCTCGTCACGGATTTCACTTAGTATGCGATAGATTGGAATCTTAAAGACCGTGGTGATGCCTGGCCTGGCCTGGCCTTCAACCTTCTGTTTGCATCAGCTACATCATCCCGGGGGTAGTCATCCCGGTCATTCCGACGACCCCTACCCCGATTTTTGCGATTTGAGCCACGATCTGATTCCTTAGCGCGGTCACTTGTTCGGCTGGACTCTTGTCCGACCGCGTGCACTTTTCCAGCCAACCTCTTGTCTGTTGCTACCGGAGTTGCCTTTGCGGTAGATGCTGATGCATCATCCTCAACTCGGATGTGTTCATTGATGCGTTGCATGAGCTGGCCCATGGATATCGGCTGGTGCATAGTAAGCGAGTCCCGCAGTCTATATCCGACCGAGAGACCACCCTTGTATTGTGTGATTGCCAGGTTGACCGGGCAATCTAAGATCTCATTGAAGGTCTCCTAATATCTGGAGTTGTATGCTTTCAATGTGTCATTCGGTTCCATCTTAACACTCAGTAGGTGGTCAACTTCATTTGGTGTTTTTGTGTTGGTTTTGAAGTGCGTCACAAAGGCTTCGGCCAACTGATGCCATCTTTCTATGCTCCCCTCTGGCAACCTCTCGAACCATTTCAAGTTCCGTTCGCCTAAACTTGACTGGAAGATAAGGTACATAAGTGCGTCATTCCATCTATCTCCGGCCATGACTTGTCGGAAGTGGCTTATATGCATGTAGGGATCGGTTTTTCTGTCGTAGAGCGTGAATTTAGGCTGGTGGAAGCCTGCTGGAAGTGGTGTTGTTTCTATCTCCAGGGAGAAAGGGGTGGCGCTCAGCCTTGCCAAGTTTGTATCTGGAAGGAGTGGCGCTACTAGATGGGGTGGAGGCATTCCGACCTCCTCGCTGGCGTGAACCCCATAGGATAATCGCTGGAACGCCGGCACCCTCTGAGCCTCCCGCTGGCGAGCCCTTTCCTTTAAGACAGCCTGCAAATCTTCTGAACGAGCGGAATAGGAGTACCTCGACGTCGTCGCCGGACGTGAGGGCTGGTAAGTGCTATCTTGCGCGCTGGATTTCTCTGCATGCACGTCGGAATCTCCAACCTTTTAGCTTCTGGTGATAGAAATGGAAGGGGTATGCTGCTGACTTTGACTGCTTGAACGGCGGGGTTGGGTGCCCTCACTGTGGTCTCCCATTCCAACTACACCCTTCCATTTGACATGCCGCTTCAGCTCCTCTATCTCCGCCGCCATTCGCCGGATGATGGCATCCTGGTCCCTTAGCTTGTGTTCCAGACGTCTGGCGTGTGATTCTCTTCGCCGTCGATGACCATCTGGACTTCGTGAATGACCATAACTTCTTCCGCGCTTATCCTGCGCGTCTCCCGACTGTTCTCCTGGGAATGTCTCCAGGTCCGCCATTGGAGGGATGGCGGGATGTCCTTTTCTTCGTTTGCCTGACTCCGGGGTAACTCTATCGATGGCGGACAATGGAATGTCGTCGTTGTTCGCCATGTACGGCGATCAGAAGAGCCTGGAAGACAAGGTTTTGTCTGCAAAGTTCCTACAAACGGTGCCAATTATACGGGGAGAAAATATTCCGGCGAGCCCGTACTTCTTTCTTCCAAGCTCCGTCTCTATCCGATCACCTGCGAGGACATCAGCGGTGAGCTACCCGTCAGTGTGTGGTCGGAAAACCTCTCCGACGATCAAGTTAGCACACACCTTGGGATTGAGAGAGAGAGAGAGAGTTGAGTGTACGTGTTTCTTACAAAATGTTCATCTCCAGCATGGGGGCGCAGACATGCTTATATACCTTCTGCGCTCCTAACCTACTCTCAGTGATCTCTCGACACGTGGTACTGATATCCCATTTGTCAGCACAAATCTTGTTGAACATCACCTAACCCAACTGCCAGCCCACTTTACTGGGAGCTCGACAGCTGGGGTGCATCATCTCGGCTGCTAACGGTCATTCTGCGCCTCATGCCCAAGTGCTCCAATAGCCGAGCTCTGTTCTAGCCGTGCTTGGCTGCATTCCGGCGAAGCTGAGCTTGAGGTTGATCATGCCAGGTAACCAAAGCCTTCCTACCGAGCTATGCATGGACCGCGGAACCCCTACTTGACCGAAGCTTCACTTAACCAGCCTACGTGCCATCAAAGTCAAGTAGCTCGGTTCCACACGCCCTTTGCCATTACCGAGCTAAAATCACTTCTAGGAAGGCCCAGGATACCACGGCCTAAATGCGTACGACCCACAATTTGTCCGGTATTACCATGGCCTAATCTAGATCATAAATCTCCCTCTTAGTGCACTAACCAGATTGAGCTTCAAGCTAGAGCTGTTTAGCACTTTCAAAAGCTGTTTACGACTGAAATTGAGGGGCCTGTTTCTACTCTACCTCAGTCATTGCCCTGTTTAACACCGCAAGAGGTGACTGCGTTAATGCGCCCTATCAGCATCATGGAGGTTAAAAATGCAGTTTTTTCCTTAGGCCCCTTTAAGGCCCTTGGACCGGATGGGATTCAACCTTTTTTCTACCAACGTTTTTGGGATACTTGTGGGCCTGCTCTCACCACCGTGCTTCAGAATATTTTCTAGTCAGGGCATATTCCTGTAGATTTGAATAAAACATTGATTACTCTTATCCCCAAAATTGATCACCCCTCAAGTTTGGCCCATTTTCGACCTATCTCTCTCAATAATGTTACTATGCGGATTCTCTCCAAAATTCTGGTGTTTAGAGTGAGGCCCCTCTTAACTAAGTTAATTAGCCATTTATAGGGTAGCTTCATTCCAGGAAGGCAAGCCACGGACAATATTGTGTTGGTTCAAGAGCTATTATACTCAATGAAGAAGTCTAAAAATACCCATGGAACAATGGCAATTAAAATCGATCTGGAAAAGGCATACGACCGGATAGAATGGAGCTTCTTGGAACAGGTGTTAAATGAAATGAAGTTTCCTATTTCCTGGACCTCTCTAATTCTGCAATGTGTGTCTACAACACAACTTGCAATTCTCTGGAATGGTGAGACTACTTCATATTTTCAATCCTCTAGAGGACTACGTCAATGAGACCCCCTTTCACCTTATCTCTTTCTCTTCTGCCTTGAAAAACTAGGGCGAAGCATTTCTGAGGTAGTTGTCCAGCGGCAATGGAAGCCGGTTAACATTTCTCGAAGAGGGCCTAGCTTTTCGCATCTCTTTTTTGCGGATGACATGTTTTTATTTGGGGAGGCTTCTACTAGGCAAATGTCGGTCATTAAGAAGCTCATGCAATCCTTTTGTGCATCCTCGGGCCAACGAGTAAATTTCTAGAAATCTAGAATATTTTTTCCTCCAGCTGTTCCTAGACAAACTGGGCAGGATCTGAGTTTGGACAGTGGAATCCCTATTGCCTCTCACTTGGGTAATTATTTTGGTGTCCCATTGTTACACAATTGAGTTTCCAAAAGCAAGTATACTCACATTCTTGATCGGGTTCGGAACAGATTAGCGGGGTGGACAGCTCGTCAACTATCTCTAGTTGGACGAGCTACCCTTATTCAATCAGTCACTTCCTCCATACCTGCCTATGCTATGCAATCTACACACTTTCCTAGTTCAGTGTGCTCAACTATTGACAAATATCACCGTCGTTTTCTTTGGGGTGGTGATCAAACGCAGCAGCGCATGTCTCTGGTGGCTTGGGAGGATATGTGTTTACCAAAAGGAGATGGGGGTTTGGGCCTTCGACGGATGAGAGATGTCAATAATGCCTTATTAGCCAAGTTGGGTTGGCATGTGTTACATGAATCCACACCCTGGGCTAGCGCTCTTCGTAACAAATATTTACCAGAAACGAGAAAGTTGTGGGATCCTTGCCCTACCAACTCATCTTACACATGGTGTAGTATCACTAAGGGCGCTTCTGTTATAAGGGATGGATCCCACTAGCGTGTTGGCAATGGCCGAATGATAAATTTCTGGACGGACTTGTGGTTGGGTGACTCCCCTCTTCAACAGTATGTCCTTTCTCCCCTCCCAACACCTGAACTTTTGCTTAAAGTTTGCGATTATTGGATGGATGAATCTGGTTGGGATTGGCAGAGATTGGCTTGTTGGCTTTCTAGTGAAGACTTAGATTCTTTGCGTGTCGTAATAGTTCGCACGGCCAATGACATTTTAAGTTGGAAGCACTCCCTCAATGGAACTTTTTCCACTAAATCAGCCTAGTATCTTATTCAGCAGCATGATCCTCCAAGGGTTGATCACACTGAGGGCTGGAAACAGATCTGGGATATTGTGGGGCCTAATAGATGGAAGCATCTTACTTGGCTTGCACGGAGGGACTGCCTCTTAACCAATGCAATGAAGCATCAATGGCATTTGAGTGTTGATTTATCATGTCCTATTTGTCTGCACCATGATGAGACCTCACTTTATGCACTTCGAGATTGGCCACGATCGAAAAGAGTTTGGTTTGAGCTTATTCCTCCTTTACATTGGTTGCAGTTTTTTTCTCTTCCTTTATCTGCTTGGATTGATGTGAATCTGGGCCAACCCTCTTGGACCGATGGTACCAGCAGTAATTAGGCCCTAATTTTCATGGCTACTATATCATCCTTATGGTTTTGGCGTAATCAACAACTTTATGTTAGTGATTTTCAGGAGCCCTTGCAACCTGTGGAACATATCCATAGTCGGGTTCAGGAATTTCAGCTTCATTCTGATAAGATTTTGCACAAGAAGGATGCAACTACCATTCACGTGGTCTGGCAGTACCCCCCGCTGGGATGGGTAAAGGTCAATGTTGATGGTGCAGTCTGTCGGCGCACTGGCAAGGCTGCGTGTGGTGGTCTAATTCACACTGATCAAGGACGGTGGTTATGTGGTTTTAAGCAGCAAGTGGCCCACTCATCAGTTGTAACTGCCGAATTATGGGGTATCGGGCACGGTTTGCAATTGGCTTAGCAAGAAGGTCATCATCAGATCATTGTTGAGTCGGACTCAACGGAAGCAATATCGACTTTGGTAAAAACCAATCCACTGCACCCTCAGTTTAATCTATTACAAGAAATTTGGGAGTTAATGGCAAGGAGTTGGGAGTGTGACATCCAACGAATTTGGCGAGAAGCCAATGTCTGTGTTGATTTGCTTGCGAAAGGGGCCCTTGGTATGGCTGCTAACAGGGAAGATTTAGTAGATGAGCCCCCTGGCTTGGCTATAACTTTAGATAGAGATATATAGGGGCTTGGTTCCTCTCGTAGTGTTATTCTTTAGTTTTCGCTTCGGCTCGGAGTTTACCAAAAATAAAAAATAAAAAAAAATGAAATTATTATAGAGTTGGATGTGATATTTTGTTTAGATTTGTTTTTTTTTTATTTTGCAAAAAGTTTGTCTTTTAGTGTAAAAAATCAGCAAAAAAAAAAAACTCAACCCACAAACTTCCCAAACACAAAAATTTTAAAAATTAAAACATACATTGTAATATAAAAGATATTATAATATTATTTTTTATATCCATATTACTAATGAATTACGCATAGCAATTATGTTAACATGTTAAAACTTTTTAAAAAAACTCAAGGGCATTTGATAAGGTGCATTTATTATTTATTAATTTGTCTTGAATTTGTTTGGGGTGTCTTAAATAAGTGTATTTTTTATCTTTTTGGACTAAAAAGTTGAGGGAAAAAATATGAATGTTTGGGTTAATTTTTTAACTTTTTATGGAAAAATTTGTATTAAAAAATTGTATAAATTAGTATGTAGAAAAAAATTAGGATTGAGAGTTGTGCAGCTGTACTTTTTGACTTTTGGTGAATAGTGATAACTTTTTAACTTTTTGAGTAACTTTTTGATTTTTTGACTTTTTTTCAACTTGCCAAACTTGGCCTTAATATTTTTTTTTTTAATTTTACTTTTTTAATATGTATTTAATGTTGTATTAAACTACCTTGAGTTTAATAGATTTCTATTTTAACCCATTAATTAAATTAAGGGTGAAAAATCAATAAACCATAAATAGTAATCCTATAAATTATTTAGTTCTCCATTTTTCTTTATGGATTCAAAGGTCCAATTTTAGTGTGAATTACATAAATGATAAAGTATAAATGCGCATGTATTATATGTTGAGAAATAAATATGAGTTTTCTCATAATATTGGAATTAGTAAACGTAACCCTTCAAAAAAAATTTATTTAGTATATTTTTCCTAAACGTAACACTTCAATGCAATATTTTGAAATTATAACACTCTAATATAACACATTAAAAAAATCTTTAGTGCTCTTTTTTCAAACCTAATAACGTAACATTTCACAAAAACTCCTTAGTGTTTTTTTTTTTTTTTTTCCAAACGTAATACTCCAATATAACACACTAAAAAACTACTTAAAGTATTTTTCTTAAACACAATAACGTAACATTTCAAAAAAATTCTTAGTGTACGTTTTCAAAACGTAATATTCCAATTAATATAACACATAAAAGCTCATTAATATACTTTTTATAAACATAACACTTCAATATAAAACACTAAAAAACTTCTTAATATACTTTTCTCGAATATAATAATGTAACATTCAAAAAAAATTATTAATATATTTTTCTTATACGTAACATTTCAAACAACATAACACACAAAAATTCTTTAATGTATTTTTTTTTCAAACGTAGCACTATAATGTAACATTCCAATGTAATACCAAAAAATTACACTAATAGAAATGTAGATTTTCACACTGGACAACCAACACTTCAACTACTAATTTATCAAAAAAAATCTTCCCACCTCACATTTCTATTTCCATCAAAAAAATAAATCAAAAAATTTTAAAAATAAATCACAAAAAGGCATTTACTTAAATTCAAATGGTACAAAATCAAATAAATAAATCTTTTCAATTTTTTTTTTAAAAAAAAAACTAATTAATTCGTAAGAGAACTCTTAAGACTAAATGGGTCAACATTCCCCATATGAGATTTATGGATACAATTTTTTAAAATTAAATCTATTTAATAACTTTCTATTTTTTTGTTTATTATTTAAAATTTAACAAATTTGAAGCTTCATTGGAATGAAGTATTATTAATTGCTCATTATCAAGTGCTTCACGTGTAATTATGTTAATATTATAGAACCTATTGTATTTTTTTAAAATCAGTTCATTATTTGAGATGAGACTATGTGATGATTGGCAGTGAGTACAAAAAAAAAGTGTTTTTGCGACGGCAAACGGCCGTCGCAAATGCCTCTCACGCCGTCGCTAATAGTTTTTGCGACGGTAAATTGGTTTTTTGCGACGGCAAGCGGGGGTCGCGACAGAGAGGGTCGCAAAAGGTCTTTAGCGACGGTAACTGCCGTCGCCATTGTTTTTTGCGACGGGAGGGTGCCTTTTTTGCGACGGCACTATTCCTGTCGCCAATAATGGATAAAAATATCAGTTTTTGCGACGGTAACAAATTCCCGTCGCTAAAGTGGGTTTTTTTAGACGGCAACTTTACCGTCGCTAAAAGGGTTGTAGCTTATAACCTTCGGTGACGGCAAGCTGAACCGTCGCTAAAGGTTTGTTTTCCACATATATTTACATAGCTTTTGCGACGGTATGGGTGCTGTCGCAAAAGCCTCGTACTGTTTTTTGCGACGGCTTGTCATGCCGTCTCAAAAAAAAAAAAAAAAAAAAAACCTATTTTGAAATTATTAAAAAAATTAAAATAACCTGTATTAAATAAAAAATAACTATAAAAAAATTCAAAAATTACATAATAATATAAATACATATATAAACAAAAGTTGACAAATAATGAAAATTCATATTTTTGTTCCATTCATAACAATACATAAATAAAAATTCATAACAATAAAAATTATGCCAGTACATAACGTCGCATAATACATACACAATGTTGTTCACAAATTTAAATAACATAAATCAAAACCAAAAGTTTTCGTCTTGATTCGTTCGTGGGTTACAAAAACAAAAGTTTGTCACAATCTTTATACGCCCGCATTCCACAAGAAGCAAACTGCTACTCAAGAAATATCTGACAAAAACAAGATAAAAATAATTAAAAACCATATAATGGTGTTAATATTTTAATTACAGAAAAATATAAAAAAAAATTGACTACTATATAATTAGAAAGATAGTTTAGTAAATAATTTTGACTGGACCGAAATCCGACTCTAACTCCCAACCGGGAACCCGATTCGAGCCCCGTCTTCTCCCACAAGTCTCTCGTGCCTAGGCGGTCGTGTGTGCCAAGTTTTGTGCCTAAACGACACCGTTTGGTGATTTTGGGGCGTTAACGCCTCGAATTCAAGTTTCTTAAGGAAGTAGTTTGCCTAAAGTGAAATCCGGCTCTAACTCCCAAACCGGGAACCCGATTCGAGCCCCGTCTTCTCCCACAAGTCTCTCGTGCCTAGGAGGTCGTGTGTGCCAAGTTTCGTGCCTAAACGACGCCGTTTGGTGATTTTGGGGCGTTAACGCCTCGGATTCAAGTTTCTTAAGGAAGTAGTTTGCCTAAAGTGAAATCCGGTTCTAACTCCCAAACCGGGAACCCGATTCGAGCCCCGTCTTCTCCCACAAGTCTCTCGTGCCTAGGAGGTCGTGTGTGCCAAGTTTCGTGCCTAAACGACGCCGTTTGGTGATTTTGGGGCGTTAACGCCTCGAATTCAAGTTTCTTAAGGAAGTAGTTTGCCTAAAGTGAAATCCGGCTCTAACTCCCAAACCGGGAACCCGATTCGAGCCCCGTTTTCTCCCACAAGTCTCTTGTGCCTAGGAGGTCGTGTGTGCCAATTTTCGTGCCTAAACGACGCCGTTTGGTGATTTTGGGGCGTTAACGCCTCGGATTCAAGTTTCTTAAGGAAGTAGTTTGCCTAAAGTGAAATCTGGCTCTAACTCCCAAATCGGGAACCCGATTCGAGCCCCGTCTTCTCCCACAAGTCTCTCGTGCCTAGGCGGTCATGTGTGCCAAGTTTCGTGCTAAATCCGGCTCTAACTAGTCCCGTCTTCTCCCACAAGTCTTTTAACTTAGAATGTAAAGAATGCAAAGATACATTTTAGCTTAGAATGCAAAGATACATTTTATACCTGATCTTCTGGTGGTGGCGTATATGGATTCTCGTCTTCTGCAGATTCCCTAAATGCCCGGTGGCCACTCGATGCATCAGGAACCTATGTTAGTCAATGCATAATATGTTAATCATATTCGAATTTTATACATAATCTTGAGTGAAAATTGAACTATCAAACAATTTAATTTATATGGAACCTGTCTGTTGGGATCCACACTCGCCCCCTGTGACACAAGGGCCATCATCTCAGCTCTCATCTGCTGCAAATGTGTAGAGAACTCTGCTCGCAGCTCCTCCCTCAACTCATCCCTTAGCTCTGCACGAACCTGCTGCATGATCTGATCAATAGTCGATGGCTGGGGTGTTGACTGTGATGGCCCAGCACCATCTCCATACACCGCTCTCCGAGGCACAATTCTCCCGTATGTGCGACAATATCCATGTCCGTCATGACCCATCAACTCATGGAAAATGGCATTCCTAGCCTCCAAAGTCCGACCATTCTCAGGTAGCATAGAGAGTTGACGATTAAACTCATCATGTATTCAATAAGACATACAAGTATATGCCAAATTAAGATGGTTGACACACAAAAAATAAACTTTAAATACAATCAAAGGTATTTGAAAACTACCAAGGTCTGGATAACCTCTGGGTCATCTACTCTACGTGTCATAAGCCAAACATTCATCTTATCAGTAGACTCCCCTTTACTGGTCATCTACATTTTTGGGGCGAAATATGAAAATTAGAATCCAAATAATTTGCAAATATACAATGTTTATTTATATACAAAAATAAAACAATAAAATGTAAACCTCATGCCGTATCTGAGAGAAAGTAGTACGCCCTGTAGTATGAGCTATGCCGTGAGCTCGCCGATTTTTAGCGTTCCTACTTGCAATTTTCTATAACAAGTTCAACAAATGTAAGTATGTAAATATGATTTGTATGTTTACATATCATAAATATAACGTAATTGTATACCTCAGCATCGGAAGTACGCCAATACTCCACAAGTTGTTCCCACTGGCTTGGCACAATGTTCATAGGAACATCATCCTTCAGATTAGGATCAGAGCTTCTAGGCTTGAAATACTTAGCCTTAAGCTTGTTCTTGTGATCCTTCCATATGCTGTTGCAATTTTTCATACAGATTGGCTTGTACTCCTCTGGACATATATTCAAATTGTCCTATAAAACACAATTTCAAAGTTTAAGGCTAAGTATAACACAAATTTGGAATTCGAATTTGTGAACAAAAATATACTTTTACCTTCACATCCTTCCAGATAGCATCAACAATATCATCAGGCACATTGTTCCAGCCAAGAAAAGTAAGAGGAACAATGTTACCATTCCGCACAATAATGCCAAGTTGAGTAGTTAACTTTGCCACGTTATCCCCTATTGGGCAGTAATTTCCATCAAATTGTATGTCCAGCTTTTTACCAGTACCCCACTCTTTAATGCCCTTGGCACATCCTCTACCACGCCTAGTCGAGGTTGATGAAGAACTAACATGACCTACGATATACAATAATAATAAACTATACGCAATGGTAATAAACAAATGCAAATTTAAATAATGTGAATATAAATCATATCAAATAAACCTGAGGTGGGCTGTGAAGAAGTCGAAGGGTCTGCAAAATACAATGAGAATAAGCAAGTTATATATAATAAGCATAAATAAATGTATGTGTAAATAATTTTCATACAAATCAAAGCAAATTTATATACCTGCAGATGGCTCATAGCTGATGATGATAGCTGCTGTGGTGCCACTGATGGTGGACGCACCGATGGTAGGCGTGGAGGCTGAGTACATGGTAGCTGCTCAGATAGTGGTGGCACTAATGGTAGGTATGGTCGATACGGTGGTACTAATGGCCCCTCAGATGGTGGTGGCACTAATGGCCCCTCCGATGGTGGCCGATGTGATGCCTCATCTGATAGTGGTGCTACTGATGTCCTGTTATGTAGCACATTAGACATAATGCGCCGGGAATGATCAGGCTTCCTCTTCCTTCCCATAATAATTTGCAAGCAATATAACATTAATTGACATTAGAAACATAGACAATGGTTTGTCATCAACTATAATATGACATTAATTGAACTAATACAATTACAAAGACAAAGTAAATTCAGAAATTGATGATTAACTACAACCTTGGCCTTAATTGAATTACTAATGTTGATTAAATATCAGCCTATTTGAACATCAACTGTATCCCCTTCTACGGCTTCCCTCACCCAACCAACTTCTTCATCACGAAGCATTATATTTTCTTCCAATTGTTGGCTCATGTATGGGTCGATTTGTGGATCAGTCGAACTCATATCAAATAAACCTCTTTGAGACATCTTCACCACGACTTGCCAGTCTGGTTGTAACGGGTCTGCAACATGCCAAACTTGCTCTGCTTGGGACGCCAAGATGAAAGGTTCATTGGTAATTCGATCATCTCGGTACAACAAATGATTGAAGTTCACCAACGTGAAATTGAAGACATCTTCTTTCTTTCCGTGAATGTTGTCAATCCAATCACACTTAAACAACACATGTTTCTTCTCATTGGAATATCGAATCTCAACAATATCTGTCAATTGTCCATAATAGTACACAGACCCTACACGAGGATTCTTGTCTTTTCGACTAGCATAACTTACGGTATCTGCCTTCAAAGCTACACCACAATTTTGTGTGGCTCGACGATCATCCATGGCCTTTACTTGATACCGAAACCCATTCAATATATACCCGTTGAACCTCCTTGCCAGGTTATGAGGACCATTTGCCAATAGAATAATCTCTTCAGAAAATATGACATCAGTAGTCCTTCGCAAAGTTTGGACCTATTTAACACGAAAATGTAAAATTTAAAATGTATATCGACTTAAGTAACTAGAATCTATAGAGTTAAATACATACATGTTCCTTGAACCAAATGTGAAAAGTTTCAAAATGTTCACGCCGAAGTTGGTGATCGTCGACACGAGGCATTTTGAGCTTAAGTACTTCAAGGTGTTTGCTGTGTAGATTGAAATTTTAGCAACACAAAAAATTTAGTTGAAAATTCAATACAACATAATAAAATATTGAGTGAGTGACTTAACCTACTTTATGAATGGTTGAACCGCGCTTGTATTGCATAAGATGTACCGATGAGCTTGTACCCAAGAAGTATTATCAAGATAAAAGCTTGTGTTCTCACCAGTAGCATGACCCAAATTATCAGCACCACTATAGTTCCTCACGGGTCAACTAGATTTGGTTTCCATATCACTAAGATATTATGCACAAAAATTCATGCATTCTTCCATAAAATATCCTTTAGCAATTGATCCTTCAGGACGAGCTCTATTACGCACGTATTGCTTCAAAGTAAGAAGATACCTCTTAATTGGATACATCCATCGAAACTGAATCGCTCCACCCAATAAGGCTTCATCAGCTAGATGTACAGGCAAGTGCTCCATTATATCAAAAAAACTCGGAGGAAATATTTTCTCTAGATGACAAAGTGTTATAGCGATACGATCTTGAATATATTGCAAATCTGTCGCACGATTCACTTTCGAACACAATTGTCTAAAGAAATTGCTCAATTCAATCAAGGGTTCAATTACATTCTTCGGTAACGATCTTCGAATAGCCAATGGAATAAGTTGTTGCATCAGAATATGACTATCGTGGCTCTTAAGACCCCCAATGCTTCTATCATGTAAGTGCACACGACGTGATATATTGGATGAATACCCGTCGGGAACTCTTACTTCCTTCAACACTTTCAAGAACAAATCTTTCTCATCCTTGGTCATCGTGAATTGTGCTGGTAGTAAATAGGCTTTATTCGACCCTCTTAACTGTAAATGTAGGGGTTTTCTAATATTCATATCTTGTAAATCACGCCGAGCATTAACACCATCCTTCGATTTTCCTGCAACCCCTAATATTGTCCACAACACATTGTCACAAACATTCTTCTCTATATGCATCACATCGAGGTTGTGTCTTATTAGATTGTGCTCCCAATATGGCAATTCATAAAATATACTCTTTTTCTTCCAACTATGGGTGCGATGTCCAGCTTTCTCCTTCTCTACCTGTCTCCTATGCCACTCCTTAAGGTCATCCCTCTTGTATTGGGTTAAAATACCCTCAGATTCTAATTGTAGCAACATCTCAGTTCCAGACAACAAATTTGGTTTGAGTCTAACTTCCCGACTACCATCAAATGATACTTTATCCTTCCGGAATTTATGGCCAGTAGGTAAAAATCTACGATGACCCAAGTATGATTGTTTTCTACTATGCTTCAACCAACACGATGTAGTTTGCTTATTGCAACAAGGACATGCGTATTCGCCTTTAGTGCTCCATCCTGACAAGTTTGCATATGCAGGAAAATCACTAATTGTCCACAGTAAAGCTGCATGCATTTGAAACATTTGATTTGTTGATGCATCAAATGTTGACACACCCTCATTCCATAGTTCTTTCAACTCCTCAATCAACGGTTGCATATACACATCAATCTTGTCACCAGGTCCTTTCGGGCCGTCAATAAGCACGGATAAAATTAGAAATGGTTACTTTATGCACATCCATGGCGGCAAGTTGTATGGAATGAGCACAATAGGCCAAGTGCTATGAACTATGTTCATCGTCCTGAATGGGTTAAAACCATCAGATGCTAAGCCAAGCCTTACACTTCGGCAATCATTACTAAAGTCAATATTCCGACGGTCAAAATCTTTCCATGCAAGGGAGTCAGCAGGATGCCTGAAGACACCATCATCAGTTCGTTCCTCTGCATGCCATCTCATTAACTTGGCCGTCTTGGATAACATAAACAACCTCTGCAATCTTGACTTTAAAGGAAAATACCTCATCTGTTTTGCAGCTATTTGTTTGCCACCTGTGTTAGGAACATTTGAACCACCATCACCATTTGATTTCCATCTAGAACTGTTGCATATGACACATTTATCAAGATTGGCATCCTCGTTTCGAAACAACATGCAACTGTTGGGACATACATCCCACGTCTCATACGTGAAGCCCAAATCTGTTGTGACCTTTTGAGCTTTATAATATGAGTCCGGGAGTTTCACACCCAACGGGAACGCCTCATTCAATAACTCAAGCAACATGTCAACAGACTTGTCTGTCCACTGATTAAGCACCTTCAAATGTAGAAGTCGCACAATGAATGACAAAGATGTGAACTTCTGACAACCCGGATACAATTCACTTTGTGCATCTTGAAGAAGTTTGAAATACTTTGCAGTCTCTGCATTTGGACCGAGCTGGGGTTCAGATGCATGGGGATCAGGCCCTTGTGGTTCATCACTCTCAGCACTTGTACCGGCATGTGGATTTCCCATAGCCCCTTGTATCATTCCAATCATATCATCCCCAATGTCTGAATTAGCTAATGTTTCATTCTCTCTATTACCATGCAGAGATATGTAAGATTCCCCATGATTAATCCAATGCTTGTATTTTTAAAAAAAACCATTCAAAATCAGATGCTCCCGTACACCCTCTCATACAAAATAGTATCGATTCTCACACTTCCTACACAGACAACTGATCATCGAACCTTCAACCCTATTGGTGTAGGCAAACACAAGGAATTCATCAATCCCATTAATGTATTCGCTCGACATCCTATTTGGCAAATCAATCCAACTCTTATCCATCATCTGTACACATCCACAAAAATATCTCATCAAAGTAACTCTAAATATAATACCTTTAACTCAAACCTATTCGAAAAAATACTCAAAACTCATCTATTTAAGTTTGACTAAGAAATTCTTCGCCTATTGCCAACTGTCATGTTTTTATTTGTTGCATGATGACATTTAAAATTCCTAGAAATTATATTCAATATATTTCTCAATTTCAAGTATTCATTAAAATAAATAAATAAATAATCCAAAAAGGTTATACAAGTATGACTAATACTACAACGATCATATCTCCTATTTTTTAATTAACAACTTTTACTTAAAAAAATTATAACAAACAAGGCCGATGTTTCTTCTGATAGATTTTAGTTTTGAATATATATATATATATATGATACAATTGTGTGTTAGATTTTAGTTTTGAATATATATATATATATATATGATACAATTATGTGTTTGCTAGGAGTGAAATCGGATTCACATGTCCTTTATCCTTTATAATGATCGCAATGAGTCAATTAAATCAAAACTAAAAATCATAATTAAAACTACTCGAAATGTAATTAAAAATCTCTTCAATTATAATTAAATATAAAAATAATTATAACTGAAATATATAAAACACACTGTTTTTAAAATATTTTTGATGTGTATTGTAAAATTTCACAACAAGAATATGCACCAAACATAGAGTACAATGCGAGAAGATAGAAGCTATGACAAAGAATACTTCCCTTCTTTTTTTTTAAAATCATAGGTTAATAATTAGATATTTGTTTAAATAAATTATTTTCTTGTTTAACCACCCATAAATAATGAATTTTCATTTCCACTGTCATTGACAAATCTAAAATCCAACCATGATTTGATTCATACGATTCGATATGAGTTTCAAACAAAACGATTGATTTGTGCATTTGAATCTTAAATGAGTAAATCTTGAGATGCAATTACAATTCATTACGATTCATTAAGATTCACTGTGATTCAAACAATTCAATTTTGTTTGCATAATGTATGAATTGACATTGTCTTCGCAAATTTTTTATAAAAAATCAAAAAAGAAAACTGATGATATTGATATACATGATTATACATATACATATACATATATACAATTTAGTTGTATTAATATTTATTCATGTTAAACAACATATGTATATTTTTGTTTATGTACGTATATAAATTATATATTATGTTAGAGAAAGTGAATATAACAACAATTTACGATTCAATCTGATTCATGATTTGATTCACAAATGGAAGGTTTAATCTTTATTTACTTGCTGCTAACAGGTTGAAGGAGCCTTTGTACAAGGAGTTGGATTTTTTATGCTTGAAGAATATCTCACAAACTCTGATGGATTGGTTGTTTCGGAAGGCACATGGACATACAAGATTAAAAAAAAAAAAAAAAAAAAAACATTGAGAGAAAATAGTAGCTCCACATACACATATATATCTAATTATTACCACAAATTATCACACAGACAAAACACAAATAATTTATTTATTTATTTATTTTTTTAACAGCTAATACATACATATATATATATACAGAGAGAGATAGAGAGAGAGAGAGAGAGACAGAGAGAGCATACGGTCTGCACGAAACTCGTCGCCGTCGCCGTCGCCGCACCACCGCACCACCGCTAGCCTGCTTCTCGCTCGTCGAGAGAGATGCCAAGTTCGTCGCCCTCGAACAATTAGGGATTTCGAAGATTTAGGGATGATCCAAATGTTGGAGCGCGAAGATGAAAAGCAGAGGGGGGGCAATTTTTTTTTTTACTTTTTGCGACGGTAAATTATACACCGTCGCAAATGATAAATTATTAATCTAAACGATGCAGTTTTGATAAGTTTTTTGGGCGACGGACCTTTTGCCGTCGCAAATGCTCCACTATTTGCGACAGCCAACGCACGCCGTCTCAAAAAAAAAACTTTTAGCGACGGTAAAAAACGCCGTCGCTAATACTTCCTTTTTTTTTCCACTATTCGCGCAGTTTTATTTGCGACAGTAAAAGGCCGTCGCTAAAGGGATTACTTGTGACGGGTTAATCTACCGTCGCAAAAGATTATTTTTTGCGACGGGAACGCGCACCATCGCAAAAGCTTCCGTGTTTATATCCCCTTTTCTTGTAGTGTGACAAAACAAAATTGGAAAGTTTGTTTGGTTCATTTTTCTAAAAATATTTTTTAAAAAGTTTTACTTTTTTATTTTTTGTTTTTATTGTTTTTATTGATTTTTTAAAATATTTTAAGTAATTTTTTTACTTTTTAGATAAATCTAACATAAATACACTTAAAAAGTAAAAAAATTGTAAAAAAAATATTTTAAAAATTCACTAAATACTAAAATTACAATAATTTAATACATTTTTTTTTAATTTTTATGTATTTATTAATTTTTTAAAATATTTTTTCACAAATTTTTTACTTTTTAGATACATCTAAATAAGGTGCATATAAAAAAGTAAAAAAAAATATTTAAAATTTTAAAAATATTCACTAAAAAAAAAAACACGAAAACTAAAAAATTCAAGTTTCAAAAAACGTCTGTTTGGTGGGGTTTTCGAAATTTAATTCTATCCCTTAGTTTGAGTGTATTATTTGATTATAGTTTTAGAAAATTAATTCCACACTTATTTTTCAAAACACTTTTCAAAACATCAACTTTTCAATATCATATGTCACACTCAATTCAAACTCTTTTTAAAATTCATAATCAAACAAATTTTCTATACTCAAATCATAATTTCAAAACTCACAAATTCAAAATACAACTCTATTCTTAAATCATAATTCTAAAATTCTATCAAACGCAATCTTAATTTTAAAAACTCAAACTAAAACACACTGATTTTTCAAATAATAATTATTCATTGTATTTGGCCATTGACGCGGCAATGCTCCAAATGCATCCAAGCCATCCATTGTGTAGACACCACACATATAGGTGACTTGGGGCAATGTCGCATAGAACATTGAATAATTTTGTATATTGTTTTTATTTTTATTTGATAAAATATTTAGAATTGACTTGGGCGACCTTTTATCTATCCGAAAAAGCATACGAAAACAAACGAAACAAACCAGAGGGACACGTGGTGGTCAGCTGATAGATTAGGTCGCTATAACAACGCTTCTAATTTATCGTTACTAGCCTATCACCCGTGTCATGTACGGGATAATTATAAATATTTATATTTATTTTTATTTTTTTAATATATAAATTAAATATATGGGATTTGATCGAGGAGTTTAAAAGAATTTAATAAATGTTTATTTATTTATTTAAGAGGCATTTACACAATAATTACATGGGTCTCTTGGGATACAACAAGTAAGGAAATTAGGATTTCATTTATTGTGTTATTCATTTAATAAGTGTAATTATTATAAATTAAGTGTTTATTGTAATCAATAGTGTAATTATTACAATCTTTGAACCAATCACCAATCACCAAGTCAATTTTTTAAAAAAAAAAATTAAAAAAATCAGGAAATTAAGATTTTTTAATATATAAATTAAATACATGGGGTTTGACCGAGGAGTTTGAAAGAATTTAACTATTTATTTATTTAAGAGGCATTTACACAATAATTACATAATATATAAATTAAATACATGGGGTTTGACTGAGGAGTTTGAAAGAATTTAATAAGTGTTTATTTATTTATTTAAGAGGCATTTACACAATAATTACATGAGTTTCTTGGGGATGCAAAAAGTAAAGAAATTAGGATTTCATTTATTGCGTTATTCATTTAATAAGTGTAATTATTATAAATTAAGTGTTTATTGTAATCAATAGTGTAATTATTACAATCTTTAAACCAATCACCAATCACCAAGTCAATTTTTTTTAAAAAAAATATTAAAAAATCAAGAAATTAGGATTGACATGTTGGAGCTTCCACAAACCTTGGTTTTAAAAGACCCTTTTCCTTAATATATAGATATATGCATCAATTAATATTTTAATATTAATTATAATATTATTATTAATTTTACTTATTATATAAATTATAAATATAAAAAATATCTTAAAATATATTATATCATCAATTAATATATTAATTGGTATATATATAACATTATTCAATCTACAGCCACACGACAAAAATGATTAGGCTGTTTTGGACCGTCCGATTTTATAATCCTAATTCTATTTTGTATCTCACGAGTCATGTGGCATGTTTGGATATCCCCATGCTTATTTATGTTGTTTGGGAAGGAAACAAAGTACTTAAAAGTTTAACAAAAAATTAGGGGTGAAAATTCCCGATATGACACGATAACATTATTTAAATTGTATATAAAATTAACAGGTTAAAATTGAACTTTTTTTTGACACGAATACATATATGACACGATTTATGAACTCATAAAATAAATAGATCGTGTTCGGGTTGAACTTGTGAAACTAAAAAATGACACGCTTAACCCGTTTAATTTAGCTTGCAACCCGTTAATACGAACATGACCCACAACCCAAAAATAACTTATTTATGATATGTGTAACTTTATATATATATATATATATGTGTGTGTGTATATATATAGATAGATATTTATATTAATTAATTGATATATTTGTTCTCTTGATTTTTTTTTCCCCTTTATTTCAAACAATATATATATATTTTTTATTTTCTTTTCTTCTAAACAAAATTTTCCATTTTTGTTTCTCTCACTCAAATAGGTTTTTTGTTGGGTCATTCGTATCATGGTGAATAAATAAGTTTAGAAATTAATCGTGTCAATTATGTCATCCACGGGTTAACATGATTATTAAGAGATCGTGTTAGTTTTTGCATATATGACACGTTTATTAAACAAGTCATGTACGTATTCATTCTTTTGACATACAAATTCAATATGACACGATCCGAACAAAAAACGATACTCACCCCTAACAAAAATACAAAGAAAAGTGAACTAACTTTAAAATAACTTTTATTGATTTCAAAACTTATTTTTATCATTTCGAAAACACTCTTTAACATAATTTTTAATATCATTTAATATCCAAGTAGTGCCCGTTAACATTTGCCTAATGTTTAGTATCTTGTGTTATTTTAACACTTTTACTAATAACCACTAATGTATTGTGTAAATTGTTAGTGAGAGTCTTTAGTATCCTTATTTATTTATTTATTTATTTTATTTGTTTGGTTTTTGGAATCAAAAGTGATGAAATGTTTTTAAATTTTTTTTTATCACGTTCATAATGTTTTTATTTTCATACCAAAGCACTTTTTGAAAAATTAGATAGTAATAGGTATGAAAAATATTTGGGCTTTCCAAATATTTTCCAACAATGAAAGTGGCACATTTGATAGACTTTCCAAACAATTGTTGGTGAGGTGATATGCTTGCTTGGTTATTTCCAGCAACAGCGGTCCCCTTGATATTAGGAATACACATTCCTTTAGTTTCTTGCCCAGATAAATTGGTATGGACCAACACCAAAAATGGAATTTTTTCGGTTAAATCGGATTATTAGTCTGCTATTAAACACAGACAGGAGGGTAATCATTGCGGAAATGAAATTGATCCTTTAGTTTGGAAAAAATTGCAGAAGATAAACTTGCCTTCTAAATTGAGTTTATTTCTTTGGAAATGTCTTTACAACATTCTTCTGGTACAATGGCAGCTTAGAAGGAGAGGCATACCACTCGATACATTATGTGCTAGATGTGGTCAAACTGAGGAAACGAGAGAGCATGTTTTCTTTGAGTCTTTGTGGTCTCAACGTGTATGGAGGGACACAATTTTGGGGTTGGATTTCTCGATAGGTCACCCAGTTGGGTTTACTATCTAGTGGACGGAGTGGGTTAACACTGTTCATGAATACGAGATCATTCTCCATTCCATAGCCATTCTTTGGACAATTTGGAGATAGCGTAATATTAAGGTTTTTGAAAATGAACAATTGTCAATTGAACAGACCTTATGTCTGGTTAATGAATTTAAATTGCAATGGTCCACCGGCAACATAGATGTAACCAATGCTAGCTCAGACTATACGCATTCACAGTTGAATGTTTCATCATCTAATAACTGTTGTGTTATCGTAAATAATTGTGTGGCTTCTAATGATTTTTAGCTTTTTACTTGTGTGGTGAATAGAGCATGGCAACAGGGTAATGGAGCAACAGGCCTAGCATAGGTTTGTTTTGATGAAGATCAAATGCAGGTATACCAACAAGGGATATCCACTTGGCTGTCCTCACCATTATTGGCGGAAGCAAGAGCTCTTTTGGAGGCTACTAAGTGGGCTGCCACGATAAAGATTAAATGCCTATCTATTTTTATTGATTGTAAAGTTTTAGTTGATAACTGTGAACAAAAATGTAGTTTAGATTGGGAGGTAGATTTAGTAGTGCAAGATATTTTGGTTTTAAGTTCCGCCTTTCTATTTCTATGTGTAACTAAAGTGGACATGATGCTGGTCGAACCAGTACACAAACTTGCAAAATCTGTAACTGTTTTACCCTATGGCTAATATATATGCCATTTCGTTCTGTGCAAATGAAAAAGAATAATATTTAACCAAACAAAGTTTCTATTTTAGTTTTTTCTTTTTTAACATAAAATAAAAATGATACCAGTACGCAAGCTGCCAAAGAAAAAAAAAAATATCACAACTAAGAAGTAATACATTTCCTTTCCTTTTTTTTTTTTGTTGTTGTTTTAAATATCGAAATGCTTCATAACACTTTCGAGTTTACAAACAAAATTCATTTCAGAAATCAGAATCTCACGACCCGTCTCTCTCCTCTATCATCAGAAAACTTCATCCTCAGCCGAATTCATTACTGTGTTTTACCAAATATTAAATAAAAATAAAAATAAAAATAGAAATAGCTATTTCTACCTCATCATTCTAACCTATTCCAATCTCAATTTCATTCCTGCACAATATCATTTCAAAACTCAGTTGTGTGCTGTATAGTGGCATAACACATCTTACACAGGTTACAATTACAACAGAAATCCCAGATATTTTAATAAAATTTGAATCACCAAAAAAAAAAAAATATAAAATTTAAAACCAGTCAATCGATTCAAGTTACAACAACAGATGCGCAAAAGTAACTTCAGATCAGATAACCACCACAATACACCTGAAATTGGCAAAGATCTAAAGGACAGTAGTCAAATGTACAAGGAGTGGGATCACTTGCATGTTGGACATTATTTTTCTTGTTCATTTAGCCAAGAAACAATGAAGGCTCGTGACAAGGTATATTGCTTCCAAGAATTCATAAAGAGAGTCACGCTCGCCATGGTTTATCCATTAAATCCGTAGAAAACACATACCTGAACCTTGAATCATAAGGTAACCACTCTATGACTTGCGATGCCTTTCTACTGGTTTTACGATCAATGATTTTCAGTATTGAGTCACGAAGCTTCTTGTCAACATTTTCAGCAACCCAGTTGATAAGATCATCAGAGGCGATAGAGGCTTCCTTCACAAATCTTTCAAGCACCTTCGGCAGAAACACTTTCTTTGACTTCTTGACAACTACCTTGGCTTGAAGAAACTCCCTTTTTGCTACTTCTAGTTCATCTTTAACATTTGATGCCGTGTAGACTTTAAGCTACAAAAATTAAATAAATAAATAAAATTACCAAGTCTATTTTTAGGACATTTTGTATTTGAACTCACATGTATTTTGAAAGAAGTTAAAGGTACCATCAATTATAAATATTGCAATTGTGAGCTAATTTCCTAAAATTTAAAGAATCATACACACTACCAACTACTATTTATTTATTATCTTCTTATTTATTATTTTTATTATTATTATTATTATTATTTTTCTCTGTGTGTGTGTGTAGGTGTTGACATGTTACCCACCCTACTTATCAATCCATGTGGGGCACGTTGGACACCAATAGTCATCAGACATGGTCCAAAACACATATTGGACACACATCCAAATATGTACTTTTATGTTTTTAATCTTTGTAAAACCGCACACAATTTGGACACAGGGGACTCATGCTCCATTACTTTGAAACACAGTGCAAGTTCGAAAAAAATAACTTCAAAACAATGATTACAATCAAAACAAAGTGAATTTGCACCTATCAAGCATTAACCCTCCACCTCTCTGACATTTTAAAGTATTAAGAACCTGAAGCCTACAAATTTAAATACGTTTAGGAATAGTGCTTTTTAAAATAAATATCAGAACTTCCTATTTCACTTGTTTTCCAACAAATAGAATGTGTTTTGAGGTTGAAAAGTTAACCTAAAATTTATAGATTTGCTACTCATTCTGGTGATCAGTAGTAGCAATCAAGGTTGTATGAAACATCCTCAGACTAACAAATCAAATTCTGTTTGAACGTGCAGGCACATCCCATGACAACGGAAAATTTCACATTCCCAATCAAAACAAGAAAAAGAAAAAGGTATGTAATATACATACATCACAATCATTAACTGATACCGTCTGACAAGAAGTTTTAAACTCGTGATATTTTAGACACAATATGATGTGAAAATAAAAGGAACATGTAAAGGAGGCAAGGAGTTACCGCAGGATCAGAAAAAGCTCCAGTACAAAGAGCAAAGCAAACAAGGGATTGGGAATTTCGAAGACCAAATTTTGAGCTGATGCGTTGTCTTTCTTCTCCAGATCTTTTCCTCATGGCACTTGACAGGACAATCTCAAACCACTGTAATTCATGCAAAAGAACAGATATTAATATTAATAATGCACAGATAACTAATATTTTATTTTTCTGCAAATCAAGACTTAAGTTTGTATATGCCTCCATAAAACCCGCAGCACATCATAAAAATGCTAAGTGGGTCAGAACTCAGATAAATCATAAAACCTATAAGATGGCTGGTGCACAAATCAGTTCATGGGAGGTAATTAATGGCAATTCAACCTTATTATTTTTCTATAGACAATAAGGAGATTGGTGTTTTTTCATTTTTGGTTTCTATGTTCTCGAAAATGGAAAAAACAGAAACTAACACGAAAAACTTGTTTGGAAAACTGTTTCCAAGAACTTTTTTCTAAAAACATCACCTTTTGGGAAACACTTTTAATAAGTTTTCTAAATTGTCGAAAACTATTTTCGCATAAAAATGAAAAGAAGATTATGTTTTCGAACTTTTCAGTGTTTTTGTTACGAAAACAAATACATAAAAAATGAAAATGGTACTAAACAGGCGCCAACATTCATGAATTGCCACCACATCTATGTCAGCTTTAGAGGGAGCATGGTAGTACCCGTCCAACTCGAGGTGTACGGAAGCAGAATATTGACTGCTCTATGGCGTTTGCACTTACAATGTGGCCACTGATGTTGTACGCAGCCTGCACTATACAAAAGAAACCTATCAAATTTTAGATATGAACATATAAAGGAGGTAAGACTCAAGGATGGGCAAAACTTAGACAACGATTCCCAGCCCAACAAACACTTTTGAGTGCAGTCTCGTCTTCACAACTTTGGCTCCTGTGGTCCGAAATGGAACTCCAACATTTAGGTCAAAACCCACTTATTGGTGATTCTAGTTCAATAAAAAATTGTAAAATGAAATTAAGGATTCACTTGAAAAGGAAATTGGAGATTCTTGGATGCTGTTCTCTAATAAATGTTGTCAAGATCAAGGCTTAGTATGTAGGAAAAATACAGTTTGAAATGGAAACTTGATAAAATTGAGAAGATCAAAAGCATTTCCTTTTGAAATCAGAGAATGAAAGTATATCATAGAGGAAGAGTCGTCCTCCAATGAAAAGAAAAAGTAATTTTACACAGAGTCAACCAAATGCAACTGAAAGAAAGAAGAAACCCTGCACCAAAATATATTTCAATTAGACTGAGAAAATTTGTTTAAACCTTGTTTCACTAAGCCTGTGGTATTTTGCAGCATTAGAAATAATGCTTGATGAATGGGGAATGAAATAAGACAGCTAAAGAGCCTCATCAGATTTTTGTGACTCTCTTTCTCTGTCCCTGTCTCTCAATACATTATAACAATCTTTTCACCCATGGCCATAATATAAGATAAGATGTGGGCAAAATATAGAAGCCCAATCTCTGAAAATGTATTAAAGAATGAATTTCCAAATGGAAACCAAAAAAAGTGCACTACCTTGTGAAACAAAGCTAGCCTTCTTAAAGAGCTGTGGGGTATACCATATGCTAAATATGCCTGCACAAGTCATACCAGAGAGATATAAAATGATCCATATGAGCATAAATAGAAAAAGCAAACTATTTACCAGTTATCGATCTTTACATGCATGACGAGAGAATTGTAAGTGTTGACCCAAAATGCAATCTTGGCATTGGTTTCCATCTGAGTCACATTCACCTTTTCCAGTTGTTCCACAAGAACTCTGACATAGAAAAGAAGAAATAAATATTAACAACCTTTGCATCCAAACAGTATGCCATAATCATAAGAGTCTCTCTTTTGGGGTCAGGTACGGAGGAAGTTGGGGTTTAGAACCATCTGGTCTGGTCTACTCAACTCAACAAGCTTTGATCACAACCTCTTAATGTCAACTACAAGGGATCATCTTTGTCCCCATGCTCCATGTAAATCCATTTACATAATAAAATCCAAATCATATCCTTTTTCATCGCCTCAACCTATGTTCTTTTGGTCTTCCTCTTGATCTTTCAATAAATTCAACCTAGGTTCATCTAACCTGAACTGCAACCTATGTTCATTTTTCAATAAATTCAATCAGTGTTCCTATAATAAAATCATCTGACCTGAACTGGGACCAGGATCAGCATGAAGCCTCCCACGGATTGGATCAGATCTGGTGAGAACCCTAAGAACTTACAAGTTCAAAATCCTAGGCAATCTAAAAATTCTTCTTTTTACTTCCTGAGCTGCAGGAATTTGTTTGGGAATGGACCGTTCGAAGCCTGGATTTGGACTCAAATGGTATTTATAATTTAAACATGAGGAAAACGGGAGGGTTTTGTTAAGTCACCAAACAGAAGAAAGAATGTCAAACGGGACCAAATGCAAACGGAGAGACTTGAACCCAAGACCTCCCCCCAACCTAGGCTCTAATACCATGTTAAGTCACCAATTGTCTCAAAAGCTTCAGCAATTAGCAAATGGGACCAACAATGTATATCAAGCTATTCAACAAGTTTCAAGTGAACCTTGATTCAATTCACACCCTATTGGACATTTTAAATTCTTCCACACATGGGGAAAGAGAAAATCAACACTGTTGAATTCCTTTTTTTTCCCCACCTTTTTCCACCTCTTTTTAGTAAGGAAGGGTACCTGTAGTTGTTAATGGCATAAGATGCACGAGAGAAGTGGTTCTTATCAGTTGATATTGAAGATATTTCAACCATGGATTTGCTAGACCAGTCCCTATCCTCACTGATACCACTTCGTTTTAATGTTGTTGGATTTGCAGAGACTGAACAACCAAGCCAGCAGTAGACAGCAGCCATACACCTAACCATTTCCTCAGACAACTTGCTTGGGCACTGGTGGAGATGATCTTTCAGGCTTCGCAGCACTGAAGTTTTGTTCATAGTTGGAAGCATTTCTCGAACCTAATACAAATAATTGAGATTACAGATAGAAAAACAAGATGTCACTAGTATTTTGACACTTCAGGAAAATTCATTCTGATTTGTTTGCCCACAACATTCAATGACAGATTAATCTAATAGCATGGAGTTGTTAACAAAAGAATAACAAACAGTTGCAAGAAATGGAGTCATCAAATCATCATAAAGATGGTAATAACTAGATTGGTTGCACCAGCAAGACACTCTCGATCTGATGCTCTACATTTTTTGAAAATGGAACAACAAAGCTAAGGTACATTATGCACACATAACAACAAGAACAACATATAGAAGGCTGAAGCTGTTACAGTCATCAAAAGATAAAAATGGAAATGCCGGAACCACTCAGAGGAGAAGAGGAGAGGAACTTCAATTCCAGCTCTAGTGTTGAGAAATTGTAAAGGAACAGTGGTCTGTTTTCAAGAGGCTAAGATTGAACTTATTAGTTGGGAGGTGAGGAAACAACTTGTATTGGTTAAATTTAAGACATTAGCAGAAACACGAAGCCATCATACAAGACATGTCATGAAAAAGTTTTGATTCAAGATTAAACAATTTATACAAAGAAAAGAGTGTTACTGTAAGAGATGCACAACAGTTCGGAGAAATGCTTGGAGGCAAATATATATCTCAACTACGACCAAGATGTATAAATATTCAGGAAGAAATATCCTACCTTACCGGGGTTGGACCGAGTCTTCTCAAAATGATTGTTGGATTTGCCAGTAAGCAATGGAGCATGTCGTGTCTTAGATTGCAATGGTAAGGTTCTTTTCCCCGAGTCATTTATAGAAGTCAGAGCTTGGAAAGGTCGAAGAGGGAACTTCTTTGCGGAACAAAAAGCACTTGAAATTATACTTGGGTGTTTCCTAGATTCATTCTTTGTATGGGCTGGTGAAGTCATGCCAGAGTTTTTCCCAGAAGTAGGCCGACTAACACATTGTTCAAAAATGCTCCTATAGAGAGAGAGAACATGCTGCTCACGATTTGCAACCTCTTCTTCCAGAAGCTCAATCTCCACTATTAGTTCTTTAGTCTAAAATGAACCAGAATGCAGGGTTACTTTCCACTAGACTTGCCACATTTGTAGCTCAAAATGAAAATTAAAAAGTGACATTGCAAGAAAAAATGAAAATAAAAAATCCACTTTGCAAAATTCTATGAGCATATAAAATAAAAATAATTAATCAATGCACTTATGATAATTGGACTATGCATAGCTAGCAGATTTATGGATATTGGGGAAGAATTCATATGTGATCTGATCTTCACAGGGTTGCCAGACAGGAAAACTAATACTTAAATTGGAAATAGCAATGGCATTAGATATATAGGCATTATATATGTGTAGAGTATGCATAATGGTCAGGATTCACACCACTCAATAGTGCTGAATATTTTGTATAGGTGACCAAAGTGATCTTAATTCCTGGATCACAGCATCTGGTTGCTAATCAAAATTTTCAGCATTTTTTGCATGGTGAATTGCTTTAATTAATATTCGATATTTCAAATAGCAGAAAGGTTGTTCTAGATTCATTTTTCCAGAAGATCTAAAAAATTTGAGGTCTCTAACTCCAGTTACCTGTGCAGCAAAATGCCTGTGTCCAGGAGATAAAGTACTAGAAGCACGACCCATTGCCCTTTCAAGCATCATCCGCATAGATTTCTCTTGCTGCAAACGTAATTGCAGCTGCTCAATCTGCAAATCAGTACATCATTTGTGAAAGAAAGTTGATACATGGATATTATCAAAACATGAAACTGATGCGTAACTGCAGATTAATGCCATAGGCAAAACTCAGTCTATGATAATGTGCTCAAACAAGCCCAGTGTTTTGTCAAGAAAGTTCAGGAGATTTTGAGAAGATCATATCATATCCGTTAATATTATGTGGATTTTTTTCACCCAAAGCATGTTGGAGCATGTGTTCCATTGCATTTGTTTCCAATGGTGATAATTTTTCTAACATTGACACGAAGAAATCAAGGTATTTCTTCCAAAACCAAAAATGGTGGTATTTTGCAAGCAAAAACATAATGGAGCCAGTCAATATATATAGATTGCTTCACAATATGATTCACTTCACAGCCATTATACCCACTCTGTATACATAAAACCATATTGTATCAAATATTTTCAAAAATAGATCCAGCCAAAACTTCAAGTATGGAGTTCCAAGGGACCACACAGGAAAGGATACAACACAAATTCATGTAAGCCTGCATCTAAAAATTCATGAAAGGAAGACATCCCAAGCTTACGTCTTTTTCCAACGAGTCCCGTTGTCTTGATGTAGTAGCAGTGTTAATGTTGATGGAGTATCCGTGATGAGGACTTTGTGCTCCACAAGTCCTTTCCGAAAGTGGCAATGCCTGCTAGAAGAAATTGTAGTTAGAATAGGGGCCAATTCATCCTTTTCAATCTATCTTACCTATCACTACAATGCACGTTAAGTTGAAGAATGTTGGTTGTCTTTAAATTGAAGAATTAACTTGCATAAGAAACAGTCGTACAAAATGACAAGAAAACGAATAATTAAGTAAGATTCATGATATTACATGTGATTCAATGAAGTTGTTCTGCATTGAATGTGAAACTCCATCTCTGGTACTATCCAAGTTCCTGTCCGTAGCACTGAAAAAGGAAAAAGCATAATGCTACTTAGATTGTGAAAAGATATGAGAAACCTCTATGTTACAGTGCAGTGTAATTTACATAAAATAACAATTAGTCAATATTGAAACTACTAAAAGTCCAAAAATACCAACTTAGATATGAACATCTTTTTCCATACAAACTCCATATAGGGACAGTCTTCAATAAAAAGATAGGTTATTGTGGCAAAAGACAAGCTTGGAATGGGAAGTCACTACTAGACCACAATTAGAATGAAAATACATAATAATTATGGGTCGTCCTGCTAACCACAGGTAGTGGTTAAGCTTCAAATAATGTCAAAAATTTACAATTTCAACATACATTTCACATATCCCCATGCACTTTCAATTTTTTTTTATACATTTTACACACTTCAACACACTTTTTACATATTTTCCAGTCCTAACTAACACCCATTAACCGTCTTTAACATTTTCCTATTATTATTGGCAATAAAATGAAAGAATAGCAACAAATTAAAATTATATTGTAATATGCTTGCCACTGACAAATAACAAAATTCATTCATAATTCCTTTTTTAAAAAAGATGAAAAAGAAAAAAAATCTTAAACTTGCTAAAGTCTTTCAAGTTTATGGTTTTTCATCTATCAATAACAATAAATAAATCATGTAAGTAAGAAGCTAAGAAGTGCACCTCTTAGAGCGGTAGTGTTTGGCTTTGGCACGGACATGTGAACCTGTCCCATAATCTCCATTTTCTCTCCTACCACCAGCCTCTTCATCTTCATCTACATCTACAGCAAAACCATCCATCAATTTTATATTTTCTTTCTTTCTTCTATCTTTAAATCTCTACAAGATTTTCCAAAGCTCTCACAATCTTCCACTACACAACACACTTAAACACAACTAACAATCACAAAGGAACAGAATGTGATGATAATGAGAGATAGCCCAAATGGGTACCCATAAAAATGCACAAATTTGAGTATTCCTTAATGGGTTTTGCATTAAAGTGAGTGATTTATTGAGGGGGTTTTTCTTTTTTTTTTATGAAGAATTTGAAATGAGAGAATTGAAGTGAGTAATAGTGGTAGTTGAATTTAAACTGGACTTGCCTCAAAAAAAGGGAGACCAGGTTAGATGCCAGGAATTGAATGCTATCACTTTTGTGTCGTTGAGAGCATTCAATGAGATGAGTTATTGATTGTACCTCCCACTCTCTCTCTCTCAACTCTCAATACTTTTCTCTCTCTTAAAGCTCAGAGAAAGGAAGGGAGTTACAGTAGAAAGAACGAAGAATGAGGCCCTACAAACTCCATTGACAAGACTCGAAAATCGAAACATTGGATTCGGATCATCTCTTCTCCTCTCGAACAGTTGGTCCAGTGCATACGAAGCTAGGGTCCTGCATCGGGCCGGGCCGTGAAAATTGTCTATGCCCAATGGGCTTTTCTTGTTGGGCTGTGTGAACCGTCAAAATTTTAGGGGAAACTTACTGATAAGTCCCATGTAACAAGTTCAAAACCCAGTTAATCCCAAAATAAAATACTTGCACCAATTAGTCTAACATATTTTTAATTGTTACCAAAAAATCTTTTCTTTTTTTTTTTAATTTACAGACACTGTTCACATCTTACTACCATCGGACTTCCGACAAACGGTCGCCGGAGACTCGTTGGAATGTTCAACATCGCTGGGAAGTCGTCGGAATGTTTAAAACATGTTATGAAACTGTAAAATTTTACAGTTCTAAAGCATGTTATAAAACTACAAAATTTTACAGTTTTAAACCATGATTCATTTCAGTACCAAAAAAAAAATTTCAAACTGTAAAATTTTACAGTTTTCACCGCCTGTAACTAAAACTCGAAAATTACTTGTTCAGAATTCAAAAATTTTCTCATTACAAATCTGTGTGATAGCTGTACAAATCTGAGTCATTACAGATCTGTTTCAATGATATTATAGATCTATTTCATCATCAACAACAACAACCATAGATCAACAACTATCCCAAAAAAAATCTGTAAATAGAGAGAGAAAGAGAGAGAAATTGACAAAGATATATACAGAAATCTGTTCAATCTAAGCACAGATCTGAGGATGAGTGTCTTCTTGTTCTTGTTCTTCATCGTCTTCTTGTTCTTCAGTTCTGCATCTTATCAAATCTGGTCACTCTGATCAGATCTTCGGCGTCAATAATCGATCTGCGTGGTGGAGAAAGTGACGACGGTGGTGCCGTAGAGGTTCAGATCGGCATAGACGTTCAGATCGGCAGGTCGTAAAGAGAGAAGCAACACTTGTACCATTGTCTATGACGAAGAGGATGAAAGAAAAATGTAGAAAAAAAGAGAAAGAAGAAAACGTAACAAGAGAGGCAAAAACCAGAGAGATAAAGGAAAGGACTTTTTGGTGTACTCAAAAAGTTTTGGGATTAAATGGCTCCACATGTCTCACATGGGACTTGTGGGTAATTTTTCCAAATTTTAGACTCTTGTTCAACGAACTTGATTCAAATGAACTCGTGCAAAAATAAATAAACATCCATCCCTTTTTCTCATGTATTTACATGCCTACATTTTTATGTTTTTTCATTTTATTTTTTATCGGATTTGCGGGCTGAGCTAGTGGGCTATTGGGTCAAGTGATTTCAAACACTAGGCTTAGACTAAGCCCAAACCTCATTTAAGCCGGGCAACTCGCCAGGTATAGGTTTAAGCTAGGTAAAATCCCAGTGAGTTGCTAGTTTTTAAGTCAAATGATGACATTTAGTGAAAGTTGTAGATAAATTGAAAGAAATTAAATTAGTCAAATAATTTTATTTTAAAATTTATTTAGATTAGATAATTTTAGAATTTTAAATAAATGAATTGAAAAATTTTCATAAAAAAAAATTGAAACAAAAGTAAGCCAAGTTTTTTTTATACATTTTCAATAAAATTTGTATTATTTTGTTTATATTATGTTTTAAAAAAAATTAAAATTTTAAAATTTTGAAGATTGTTCAAATCTAAAATTTTATTATTTGTCTCAAGATAGAAAAAATTACACTAAAAAATAAAAATAATTCAAGAAACAAATTAATTTATAATCTTACTAACAAGTGATAATCATTTTATTTAAGAAAAATTAGTGAAACATCCCTCTCAAACTTTGTGTAGTCAGAGAGGTTCAAGATATTTTGTTTTATTAGTTAAGATTCCTTAATGAAATTTCTCCATGATTATACTAGAGAAATTTCAAAATTTTCTTGTGAAATCGTAGAAATTTCTTTGTGAAAATTGAAATTTTTCTGTATTGGGGCTGAAATTTCTCTGAGTCGGGCGAAATTTTTTTGAGTCAAATTTTTTATGTGAAAATGTTAGTAACTTTGTCTACTACGAAAATATTGTACATTCTTTATTTTATAATATCAGATCTTAAAAAAATATTTTTCATTTCTTTATTATAACTTCAAAATTATACATTTAAACCTATTATTATAAAAAGTGGTATTAAGCTATAACTAAGAAAGTCTCCGTACAAATAATTCTTGTGTAAGTAAATCTATAGTTCAACATTAACAATTTTTTCACATTACTCAAAGGTAAGATGTTTGACTTTTCATATTTATTTGATAGTTTTTTCTAATTATATAGAGAGGAAGAAAAATTTATTTGTAATGTACTTGTATCCAGACAAATTAAATGTAATTTTATAATTATGCGGTCCTATATTTTAAAGATGGGGATCTCAAACCCATTAGAAAACAAAAAGTCGTGGAAAAAGGGATTATAAAGTTTTTTAGGGATTAGGTACCAAAATGGTGCAAACTATTGATAATTCCGTCCTAGTAATAGAATACCTATGTCGGCGCGGGGATAACATATGATATAAAACCTCCACGTCACTATTCAATTTTTATTTAGATGGAAAAGGCCAAAAATATATTTATGCACTCAGCAATACTAAAAAATAATAATAATAAAAAAAAGACTTTCAATTAATTACAGCTCATTACCATCTACTCATACCATCACTCCATGGTATTATCTTAATAAAAGTCTTACACATACATTATTAATAATTAATAGTAATAGAATCATTGTTATTGAATGAAGGCACTTAGGGCACATTTGGTTATTCAAAAGATATGTTTATTTCACATTTGATTATACAATATGACTATCACATTTGATTATACAATATGATTATTCAAAAGATATGTTTATTTCAAAAGATAAAGCAGTATAGTTAGAGACTATGACTCTTCTGTGATTAATTTGGACTATTTTGGAAAAATAGTTATAATACCTTTTGGTTAAAAGTTGATTATAAGCTGATTATAATCAGCTTTTTGTGAGAAAGGAAAGTGGGTTATAATCTGGGAAGTGGATTATAACCCACTTCCCAAAAGACCCCTAGTAAGTTATAAAACAAAATTTTGATTGGTCAATAGATTGTGATAGGCATAGATTTGAAATAAAGAATAAAATTGCATGATTATTTGCACTTACTAAATTATTTTCTAAAATAATTAATAACTTACTTCATCCTATGAACTTGAGATAGAGGAATAGGATTAAAGTTTATTGACAAAATTATCAATCATAATTGTCAACCTTAATCTGGTCCCTCCCAAACATGGATGAGAAAATATACACTATCCTCCACAATCCCTACTTATCCTTCTTATTCTCATTCGTATCTGACAACCAAATGTGACCTTATTATAATTATGGACAAACCATACCAATAATTTTTGTACTTTATTTCTTGTATCAATTTAAACTATGTATTTTCAATTACATTAATTTTACTCTTTAATTTTTATATCGTGTCAACTTAGTTCAATTGATAAAATTTATTAAGAAATTAGACGAAAACTGAAGGCAAAAATCGATTGCAACGGATGAAAGTGGTGGTGTGGAAAATATGAACAGGAGAAAGGGAAATGGCAAATAAATCATTTTGGTGCTAATATTTATTTAACTTTTTAACGATGAAAATTGAAAGTCAAATTAATTCAATTAAAAAAAAAAATACTAACTAAAATAACCATTTGTCTACCTTACCCTACCATTATCATTAGTTAAAGGTTGGAATGTCCTATATTAAAATTGGTATATCTCATCAAACCATTTATAATAATGATTGCAATGGAGCTTGCATTGATAATATATTCCATTCAATCATGGTTATCACCACCACCCTGGTTTTTAAATTCCTTGTTTGTTTGTCTATTAATGTCTCTTAATTAATTAACTTAGTTGTTTCTATGCTCATAATGCCCTATTATATCAAATTAAGGCCGGTGGGGTGGCGCCAATCAGATGGTGCCAACTCAGCCACATGGGTCCCATGGTCGGTGCTTGTTGTGGCCGTTGCCAAAGTTGTCGTGCTATATATACATATCAATACAACACAAAACACTCAAATTGTAGCAAAAGTACAAATTTTTTTGGTGAATTAGTTCACTTGAGAGCTTAATTAGTTCAATCTCTGTGGGTTTTTGAGTGATAAAAAAAAATGGTGAAGTTGGCTTTTGGTAGCATTGGTGAGTCATTGAGTGTTGGGTCACTTAAATCTTATCTATCCGAGTTCATTGCAACCCTTCTCTTTGTTTTTGCTGGTGTTGGATCTGCAATTGCTTACAGTGAGTGAAAATATTTGTCATGATTTTTTTTATTAAAAATAATAATAATATTTCACTAAATAAATTTTACTATCTTTTTTCGACTCTTATGTGAAACACGGGTACAAATAGGAATACTTTTTTACTAAATAATAATACTTTTTTCAATTATTATTGGATATCATTTCTTTTTATGCTACCTCTCAGTTATTACTAGCATTTTATACAGTTTTAACCCCTCAATCCAACAACAAAAAAAAAAAAAAGAAAAAAAGAGAGGAGGGAAATAGCAAATCAGTGACAACTTCAAAAATAAATATCGATTTTATTGTAACAAAGTTTTTCATTAATTTGTAAATATTTTCCGTATTTCACTGAAATGATATTTTCCCCCCCCCCCCCCCCCAAAAAAAATGGCAAACTATAATTTTTGGCTTAACAATAGGTCTTAAATTGAATTTCATTTGTCAAAAGATATATATAAATAAATAGTTATATATAATATGATGATGTGGCAGGTAAGCTGACATCAGGAGCAGCATTGGACCCAGCAGGGCTAGTAGCAGTGGCCGTAGCCCATGCATTTGCACTCTTTGTTGGAGTGTCCATGGCAGCCAACATCTCAGGTGGTCATTTGAATCCAGCTGTCACCTTTGGATTGGCCATTGGAGGCAACATCACCATCCTAAATGGCATCTTCTATTGGATTGCCCAAGTTCTTGGCTCCATCGTGGCTTGCCTCCTCCTCAAACTCGTTACCGACGGCATGGTATCTCTATCTCTCTTAAGAAAATTGTTAAAATAAACAAGTATCATAACATGAATGGTGTAAAACAATACTCCAAGACTTACTCCTATATAGTTAGATGATTAAAAGGGCAAAGGTTTGAGAGTTTGCGTTGAAACTAAGGACAAGATTCTTAGTTATTAATTTTAAATCATTAATTTTTTGTCAAACAAGTATCATAACATGAGCGGTGTGAAACAATACTTTTAAACTTACTCCTATATAATTAGATGATTGAAAGGACAAAGGTTTGAGAGTCTACGGTGAGACTCGGGGACAAGACTCTCGGTTATTAATTTTAAATCATTAATTTTTTGTCATAATGAGACTCGGGTAAGTTATGGTTTAAGTCAATTTTGAGAAAGTGCTTACAGATTCCCTACATTTAGGGATGGTAATAGAAATCCTACTCCATGGATACCCATGAAGATGTGTTGTTGCACATCTTTGTCATTCGACTTGTTTAAAGCCCTCATGTCCAACTTTCAGCTAGTAGAGACTCCTATAGTCATAAGCAAAGAGAGTTGCCACACGTTGATTGCTCCCTCCTACACCCCTTATTTAATGAGAAATAAAAGAAAACTACAAAAAAAAAAAAAAACAAAAACAAAAACAAAAGGGCCGAAATTGATTTCACTAATTTTTTCTTCTCTTCAGAAATTCACACACAGTTAATATCACACCATATTAAAAAAATTAATGGTGAATTCCCCATACTTTTTTGTAAAACAAAAATAATAGACTTCCAATTAGGCAATAGAACTAGTTGTGTTTTCCTTCATTACCAGTTATTTTATATATACAACAGTTGCAGACTCAACCAATGATGACATAAAAAATAAGATAATTACCTAACCTAGTGTCGAAGACTTCTACCACTAATTAATTAATTAAAAGATACATAACATCATACCAGTGAAATTATTTTTAAATCCAATTTTCCCACGTAACAATTTTGTGTGGCATTTCACAGGCAATCCCAACCCATGCAGTCTCATCCGGGATGAATGCATTCGAAGGAGTGGTGATGGAGATAGTCATAACCTTTGCCCTAGTTTATACCGTCTATGCCACCGCCGCAGACCCCAAGAAGGGCTCCGTCGGCATAGTCGCACCCATCGCAATTGGGTTCATCGTTGGTGCCAACATCTTAGCTGCTGGTCCATTCAGCGGTGGCTCGATGAATCCAGCTCGCTCATCTGGGCCAGCTGTGGTCAGCGGAGACTTCTCCGAGATTTGGATCTACTGGGTCGGCCCACTTATTGGTGGAGGCTTGGCTGGCTTGATCTATGGTGATATCTTTATTGGGTCATATGGTGCACTCCCAGCCTCTGAAGATTATGCTTAAATAGCCGAAAAAATGCAGAAATTATCACGTGGATCGGGAACACCAGCGTGATCATGTGCCTGTTTAATTACAAGCATTCAAGTGTTGGGCATAAGGCGACGTGGTGTTTTGGAAACACCAGATAACTTCTCCGAAAAATGGGGACTATCTTCTTGTGCTGTGCTGTGTGTGTCGATTGTCAAATGTTTGTGGTGTCTTTCTTTTGGTGTTGAGGTGTGCTTGTACTTTACACTAATGTTAATAAAAACAGAAGTAGATTATTTCTCAGTTTTGTGTTGACCACTTTTTTGTTATTTTTTTTTTTTATCTAGAATAGGAAAAGGCATCAACCGGGCTGGGTCGGGCTAGCTTGAAAAAGTAAAAAATTGTTATGCCCAAACCCAGGCCGGCTCAACATCAAACTAAAAAATTTATCATAAACCTAATCCCAAAATAATATTACAATCTCAAGCTCATTCAATAAATCCATATATTAGATAAAAAAAACAAAAATTACAAACTAAACATTATTAATTTTTAAGTTGAGTTCACACAGCATCAAGAAACTTCCAGAAGGATCAAATCAAGAAAATGGAAGAATTCTTGATCATCAGAGCATATCTTTTTTGAAACTCATATATGGTTCAGGACTAGCAATGTCATTGTTAAATTCCTGAATTTCATAATTGCTAATAAGGCCAATCAAAATTCTATAATGGCTCAGCATGGAAAATTTGGTATTTAAACAACTTAAAATAATAAATCATATGTACATACAGGTTGTGTGCCTTTTCTCCTTGACTGCTCCTCAGAATACGACAGTCTTGTTTTCCTCGTAAGGCAGCACCCGCAATTCACAGTAAGATTTTATTGCCTTCGTGAGGCACTGTTTCTCAAGGTTCTCTGATTTCTGTATGAAACTCTGTAAATTATCTCTGTGTGAAACACTCTCAACCTGGATGGGGACAATAACGAACTTTATTAAGAAAGTGTGAGACCCAACATGATAACAATTTCTGTTATTATGCATGATTTAAACAGTAAAATTAACCAAGAAAAACAACATTTTCTATGCCTAAAGAGAAAGTGCAGAAAATAGCAAATGGTCCTGCATGCAAGCAGATGAAGTGATCAAAAACAAATTTCAGCAGAGGTGTCAGAAGAATTCAATGTATGATCAAAACTCACCTTAATTTCAAATTTGTATCTTGGAACTCACTTATACAGCAATTTTGTTGAATTTTATAAGAAATTTACTAGGGGAATTACAAACAATCCAGGTTTTAAAACTCTTACAATATACTACAGAAAGAGATTTATGAAGTATTATGACTGTCATAGCATGGCTCATACATCACATTTTTTTCATTAGTGGCTCTGTATTTCATCAGACCAAGCTCTATATAGCATTTCAATTGCTACTTTTGGTGCTAAAGTTGAGCTGCACTGGGTGATTATAGAGAAGCAATATAATGGGTGATGGAAGTATTGAAATTAGGCTTAATTTTAAGAGGATGGACCAAGAGATTCAGTGTCAGGCTTATGTCTTGGACAATTGAAACCATCCCACCCAGAATGATCCTACTTGAAAAGATAAATGATAAATGATCAAGAAAGCAGAGGAAAAAATGAAGACTGATAAAGAAGATCTCCAATAGAATAGAAGCCTTTTAATCACTTTTGCAAACAATTTGGCGGCATCCAAGCCAGTCCCACTGGGTTCCCTAAACCTCCAAGTATGCAACAGATGCCACTTACACATATTCTAACCCTAACTCAAGCATCTTCTCAAGACCTTGTTAGCATTCCAAATCTAGAATTTCTAGGTTAACAAAATAATTGAAGGTTAAATGGAGGTGACATTAATTGCAATGGTAAATAAGAGAATAATCACCATTTGTTCGATAATAGCCCCTGCATCAAGTTCTTCAGTTACAAAGTGACTTGTTGCACCAATTAATTTCACTCCAGCATCAAAGGCCTGAAAATATGATTAAAAAAAAATTAAACATACATAAAGAACCAGGGAGAAATTGAAGGCCCACCACATAATCCATCAGAGTATCAAAATGGAACCTGTTTGGAAGGATTTCCGCCCTTGAATGATGGCAAAAGGCCATGGTGAATGTTAATTATATCCTTTCCATAACTATTTAAAAAATTTCCAGATAATACCTGCATGAATAAAAATTGGTGTTATCAATCTCAAAATGCGATGGTTGATCTAATTATATCATTATATGTGTGCAAGTTATATCAAAAGTGGTAAAGCATCAAGTAGTATGCTATGAATGTTTTGATCATCCATTGATAAATAGGCTGAAAGAAAAAGCAGGGAGAATCTCATTTTCTACTATCAGAGTTCTAAAATTTTAACGGGGGGAGAAAAAATACACAGAATTCATCTTACTTGATAATGAAAAGATATTAGATATTTGTAGGAACGGAATATCTCAACATGTGGTTTACCTGCATGTATCTAGCTAGTACTATAAAATCAGTATCTTGTACCAAATCCAAGATCTCTGCCTCTCTCTTATTCCCTTTAGTTGTGTGCAAATAATGATAGGGGATCCCATGCCTTTCAAGAAATCGAATTACATGGGTGTTTGGTCCTCTATCATGATTGCTGGCAAGTAGATGCATTAAATGTTGTTAGGCAACACATTTGAATCCAAAAATTCAGTGATAACAGGTAGCATTCTTCAATCTTTACCTTATTATGCAAGTTATATCCACCGGAAGTCTTCCATCCTGCCATCCATGCAACAAATCGGCCAGACAATGATCCTGCACCAACATTAAGACAGCTTCAGCAACTGAAAATGTAAAAAGCATTACACCTTATGGTTTTGCATGCTTTAGTTTCAAGTTCTAGTATTGCTCTCTATCACTTTATACAGAGCAAAGTAACGTCTTTAAAGATTAAAACACACCTGCTTTGAAGCAAGAACTGCAATCTTGTATTTGGGTTCAAGAGCGGGCACTCGGACAACAGACTTCATTGCATTGAACATCTTTGACAGCTTCAGGAAGTCCTCTTCCATTTGCACCCGTGGCCATGTAGCAGGATCAAAGACAAATTCACTGTCAAGTTGCAGCAGAATACAGCATAGTTAGATTGTGTGGCATCATATTATCAGATTTTTGTCACGTCAAGCTAATCACTACACTGCAGAGTAAAATGCAACGTCACATCTGCTGCAGAATGTGAAAATTATTAGCAGCAGTCTGCGAGTCAATACCCCTTTCAGTTATTGGCAAGGTTTTAAAAAGCGACCGCAACCGTTACATAACGGTTGTGGTGGTTATCGCCACCTGTTACGGCCGCTATAGCGGTGTGACCGAAATTCACATGTGTAACGGCCATTTCGGTGTTACGTAAAGGCCGTAACAATCTGTTAGACACCGTTACACCCTTTTACAATATTTTGAATAACTTATATTTTCCAAAAAAAAAAATTCAAAAGCTTACAAAAAAGGAACAAATACAAGTGATCTAAGTCCAAAGAAAAAATCTTCTATGAATTTTTTTTTCTTTATAATTTTTTTAAAAAAATTTATGCCACAAAAAAGGAACAAATACAAGTGATCCAAACCAAAAAAAAAAAATCTTATATGAATTTTTTTTAAAAAATTATGCCACAAAAAAGGAACAAATACAAGTGATCCAAACCAAAAAAAAAAAAATCTTATATGAATTTTTTTTCTTTATAATTTTTTTTAAAAAAATTTATGGCACAATTTTTATTTTATAATCTTTTCATTTAATAATTGTGAATATTTTTTATTCAGTTAGTTCAGGTATTCGTAAAAAATAATTTGTAAACATTTAAAATCAATTATTCTTAAAATCATTAACTATTGAAATAAAATGCAAAAAGCTCATTTTATAATGATTTGAAAATATGAAAATATATTAGATCATACTTAAAAATTAACAAAAATTGATCAAAATTTAGTTTAAACCCTAATAAATGTGATTCTGAAAAGAAAAAAAAAAAATACGTGTATCAGTAAGTTTTCTTCATGTTGTGCGAAAAAAAAATAAAAATAAAAAAATCATGGTTCCAGTTACTGCAACCGTTGGGCTACGGCCTTTACACACCGCAACCGCTATCACGTCACCACAACCGTTACGGCGACCGCAACCGCTGTTCAAAACCTTGCTCTTAACTATCTAGACATTTGTAAACTAAATGATCCTTGCTTAAGCAAGCAGTATGTGGATTTTGGCTTATTTCTATATATCCAATGAAAGATATCACTCTTGCGTTGAAGAATCTGGCATTTGAAGAAAGAAACTACCTCACTATTTAAATTCTCCTTTAGTCTAATCATTTGAAGGAAGAGGCCATAATTCATTCTTCAAATTCTTACTTATTTTTTCTCTAGCAAAACTGGAATTAGATGCCAAGAATGCTTTTGCTAGAAAGCCTAATATTTTCAAAACCCACAATTCAAATTTATAATCCCTATCCATTTCGTTTCCAAAAGCTAAGAATTGATACAAAACTGTACAGACTTCAACACAAGGCACAATCTTGTGAGGACTTCAAGTTACAAAATTTGGGCCTCTAGCATTTCCCCATATACTTCAATGACAAATGGATACAATATTTCCCTTATGCACAATCATTTCAAACTACACCTTCTACTTCTTCTTGAAAAACTAATACAAGAAACAAAGACTAATATGATTAAAGATCCAATTCTCAAATTTGAGATTTGTATCTTCTTTTCTTCTTCTTTTTTTTTGGTCACTTTCCCACCCAAATGTGTAGAGCTCACTAGAATAAGTACAACTACGGCATATGTTAGGACACACAATCAAATAACATGTAGTAGGCATTCTAATTCTTTTTGTTTTCTAGCAAAAATATGAATTAGAGCATCTCCAATCCTTCACCAATTCCTTAATGTGAATTTGATGACAAAAGTGCTAAAAGTGAGCTCCAATCATTTCATCAAATTTGTATCAAATCAAGGAAGAGAGCCAAATTTTTCATTAAATCACCAAATTTCCAACAGCCATATTTTTACCAAAATCTCATAAAACTTTAAAACAGAGTAAGAATTGAAAATGGTTTTCTTTCATAAAAATTGTCAAAAGAGGTTTTTTTGGGGATAAAAGCTGTGAATTATTGTAAAGATATCCGATTAAAGAAAAACAAAAAAAGATTTAAAGATTGAAGTGCTCTATATCATATCAAACTTTTAACCAAAATTTCACTCGAATATCTTGATTTGCATATACAATCAATCAAATTCAGAAATATAATTGAAGTTATGGAAAAAAGAAAGACCTTCTGGAATAGAAGACTTGCTTGTTTTGGGGAACAAAGATGTCGGCACTCAGTATGTTCCCACCTCTCGAAGCAATGCATTCCGATAACTTTGCGACAATGCCGAGCTCATCCTAATAACAGAGATCAAAAAAATGAATACAATTGTTATAGATTTGACCTAATTTAGATGCAGAGACACCAAAATGAAGGAGAGAGAGAATGAAGATTTATTTGAAGAATTGAAAGAATGTAAAAATGGAGATAGAGTACAGGGCAATGGAAGACGTGAATGCCATGGATGAGAGCGGGGGCGTCAGAGAGGTCGATGGAGTCGCCGACCAATTTGAGTGATTTGAAGGACCTTCTTGTAAATCCCAAAACTTGAGGGATTCTTGAGTTCACTCTTCTCAGGAAGCTCATTTCTCATGCCTCTCGCTCTCTCTCAGTTTCTCTCTCTCTAGAGTGGTGCGGAGCCACCCACCCACCATAGGTGGGGGGAGTACCTGAGCTTGGAGTAGTTTTGTTACCGGCCAAGTCTACACATTTAATCAAATATTATTTTAATAATAATTATATTTTAGTTTAATGATTATGACGAATATTCACTCACATCTATCATATTATATAAAAATATTATATATATATATATATATATTTGAAAATAAAATACATCTCAATGTGTACCTTTTGTTTCAATCTATGATAAGGGAGTTGAGTTATTTGGAAGGCCAACAATAAATTTTAAAGTTTAATCTATAGTTAATGGATAGTGCAATGTAAGTTGATGTAAATTGATGTTGTTCTAGAAGATTTGGTGGTATTTTGTACAGTTTTACTGACAATGAATTGAATCGGTATTTTTTTTAAAATTTTAAATTTGATCAATTTTAAAAAAAATTTTAAGATACAAAATTTTAAAAGAAAAATAAAAAATAAATTACACCAACTTACTTGAAATTTAAACATAATATAATTATTCTTATTGTGGGGACATATTTTAAGAGTGACAGCACGTTGCCAAGGTGATGCCAAAGTATCAGCCGAAGTGCCACATGGCCTGGTCATGATGCCGAGGCGATCTCGACTAGACTGAGGTTATCTGCAGGGATATCGGAATCCGAGATGAGCGAATAAGGGACAAGAGTCCTAAAATAAGGGATGATCTCAATCTGGATAAAGATAAAGCTCTTAGGGAGTTTATCCCTATCTAGCTGAGAGTTCAGGATGTACATTGAGCCTGAGTCCACAGGAGTGAGGCTTCTGCAGGGTTCATGTTAGTGCTGACTATAAAAGTAAGGCACCCTCATAGGACTGATGTATGTGTGATATACTGTAAGTAGTAAGTTCTTTCTTGTGAGTTAAGCACAATTAGCTATCTTTGAGAGATAATTACTAACTTGATCGTCAGAGTGCCCCCAAGTGGACGAATCACCGCTGGATTCATATCTTTCAGTGACAGGTTGTTCAGGCTTAATCTATTTTGCTGGTGCTCTCCTGCTGAGTTTCCCTGTTTGGTTGTGTGGTAAAAAATCAACGCCCACAATTGACGCCGTCTGTGGAAAACGTAAGGAGAATAGATGGCTAACGGCGGACAGAAGGAAAAGATCGGGGACGACATCCTAAGTAGAAGTGGAAAGCATACCGACCCAAACGTAAAGGAAGAAAACCATAACGAAGGAGCACGAGATCAGAATCCCGAGGAGAAGGACGTTGGCTAAGAGGCAGACGCACTGAAGAAAGTAAGCCGAGATGAGTACTATAACGAAAATGACCTTTAGGTATGAAAAGATAGATGTCTGAGGAGGAATGGTGAGATGAAGAAAATGGCAAACAAGTTGGCAGACTTATAATCGGTTGTCAACTTCATGAAGCAGAACAACATCATGTAACCACCGTTTCCATTGAAGGACACGCTGATTCCAGCGGCCAGGAACGATGCTTAGAAAGAGGGGTTTAAGCCAGTCCCAGCAGTCTTTCAGCATGACAAGGTAAATGAGTGCTCACACCGACTTTCACGTGACACCGAGCGAGCAAAATCAATGAAAGGAGAGTCTCAGAGGACGCCTCGTACCAAAGGAACGTACGTCAAGGAACATCGGTACGTTTAAGGGAAGGAACTTTGTTTTGACACAGTAAACGAAGAAAAGTCCAAGAGGACGCATAACAACACTGGGAACATCGCACCAAAGAGGTTGAAGTCCGTTGACAGCCGAGCTTCCGGTCGGACTAAAGAGGATTTGAGGGACTACTTCCAAAGGAGGCGACAGAATGCAGATGTCACATCACCTATCAAGTCAAGAACACCGTTCTCAGTAAAGTTAGATAGGTTTGAGGCCCCAAAAAGGTTCCATATGTCGAGGTTCCAGATATATGACAGTAAGTCAGATCTGAACTTTTACATCGGCTTATACCTGAATTCAATGGCCTTATATACTGGGAACGAACCGTTGTTGTGCAAGGTGTTCCCCTCATCCTTTGGGGAAATTGCATCGGATTAGTTTCATAAGTTGCTGAAAGGAACTATGAAGAGTTGGGAAGGCTTGTCCAAGATATTTGTGGCTAGGTTTGTCACAAACAAGTTGCAACCATTAAAGGTAGACTCCCTGATGGCTTTGAAAATCTGTGAAGGTGAGAGCCTTAGGGCTTATGCCAAAAGGTACTATGAGTGTTCAACCGAATAGCACGATGCAACCAGGAGTTGGCGGTCATATCTTTTAAGAATAGCCTTGAGGATGACTGCATACTTCAAAAGTCGATGGCAAAGACTCTACCAAAGAGTATGGAGGAGCTCATGGTAAGGATCGAGAAATATGCCAGAGCAAAAGAGGATACACTAGGAGCAAAGACACCAAAGCTGGAAAAGAGAAACGACTCATTGAAGTGAGGCCGAGGTAATACTGGATTCAATAGACAAGAAACAGGATTAAGGGCTGCACAGACAGTTACCACTGTGTTCCGGATCTCGGTTTATAAAGTTCTAGAAAGGATCAAGAACCAGTCGTATTACAGAGCGCCGGAGAAGATCCCTCCTGAATTTATGAGGAGAAGTCTGGGGAAGCACTGTGTCTACCACAATGAAGATGAACACCTGACGCAGGGTTATAGAACACTAAAGGCGCATTTGGAAGATCTGGTCAGACAAGGTCAAAACGAGGGAAGAGTAGGCAAGGTTGCCCTAGGCACTGACAGCACCACCTCTACCAGCACCACAACCATAAACAGACGAACCTCGAGTGATCAATCTGATTCACTCGAGGGTCAATGAGAACGAGGTGCATGGAGAGACTCAGTGGGTGAAGTACTTACAACATATGAATCAGGTCCAGCAAAAGAGGCCTAGGACAGACGAGTACTAGGGACCAATGGTGTCATTTACTGAAGTTGACCTAGACATGGTGCAGCATCCACACAACAATGCTTTAGTAGTAACCCTCAAGATTGGAGAATCCCAGGTGAGGTGCATTCCGATTGACCAAGGCAGCTCTTATGACATCATGTATGTCAGATGTTACAAGGAACTTGGCCTTCACCGAGATGATTTGGAGTACTCCAACAGCCCAATGGTTAGGTTCAATGGAACGCCGACATGGCCCCTGGGGGCAATAAATTTGAAGGTGCATGTAGGCACTAAGAAGGTAAGCATAGAGTTCACAATAATTGATACCCCCTCCCCTTACAATGTTATCCTGGAAAGTCCATGGTTGCACGCAGTGAGGGTTGTCCCTTCGACACTGCACTAGCTGTTGCAGTTCCTAACAGAGCATGGAATTGAGGAGGTCAGAGGGGATCAGGTGCAGGCAAAGAATTGCTCTATGGCAGCAATGAGATCCACCTACAACATGCGAGAAACAGAAACAGTAGAGATTGAGGACAAGGACATGGAGGTCCTGGATGACGTCGGTAAATAGCCAGCCGACAAAAGGGAGGAAGCCTTAAAGAAAATTCTAGTCCAACAAGGGGATGAAGAACGCTTCTTTCTTTTTGGCTCAGGCTTGGCCGAGGAGGAGGAGAAGAAGTTAGAGTCATTCTTGTGAGCAAACATAGTGGTGTTTGCCTAGACGCCATACGAGATGCCTGACATTGATCCCGAGGTCACTTGCCATAGACTAAATGTAGATAGGTTAGCTAAACCTGTCATTCAGCGAGTAAGGAGACCAACGCTGATTCATGTGAAGGCAGTAGAGAAGGAAGTTGACAAATTATTGGAGGCCATAACCATTTGGGAGGTAAACTACCCAACTTGGTTGTCAAACACAGTAGTTGTGAAAAATAAGAATGGGAAGTGGTGGGTCTGCGTGAACTTCACCAGCCTGAATAAGGCTTGTTCCAAAGACAGTTTCCCACTCCCCAAGATCGATCAATTAGTAGATGCCACCTCGGGACATGAAAGGATGAGCTTCCTAGATGCTTACAGAGGGTACTATTAGATAGCAATGTATCCCTCCGACGAGGAGAATACTGTATTTATCACCCCAAAAGGGCTGTATTGTTACAAAGTGATGCATTTCTGGTTGAAAAATATAGGAGCAACTTACCAAAGATTGGTGACCAAGATGTTTAGACATCTGATTGGCAAAATAGTGGAAGTGTATAGTGATGACATGGTCGTAAAGACCAAAGAGCCTGAGAATCACCTGGCCGACTTAAAGGCAATTTTTGACATCCTGGGGACATATTGACTCCGACTCAATGCTTCGAAATGCGCATTTGGAGTTGGGGTCTGGTAAGTTCCTAGGATACTTAGTTATAAGAAGGGATATCGAAGCAAGCCTGGATCAAATTAAGGCCATCATTGACTTAAGAAGCTTGACATCGGCTAAACAAGTGCAGATGTTGACTGGAAGGGCCGCAGCCGTGAACAGGTTTATAAGCAAAAGTTCGGATAAGTGTAATTCATTTTTTAGCTTATTGAAAAAGGCCACAGATTTCTTGTGGACAGAGGAATGTGAAGTCGCCTTGGCCGACTTGAAAAAGTACTTAATAACAGCTCCAATTCTGTCAAATCTAGTACCTGGAGATGAACTATTCATATACTTGGCCGTTTCAGAGCACGTAGTGAGTGCAGTGATAATCAAAGAAGAGAAGGGAGAACAAATGGCAGCATACTATGTGAGTAAAATTTTTGCAAGTGCAGAGATCATGTATTTACCCCTGGAATTCATGTAATATAATTTCAGAGTAATCATACATTCACACATACATACATTCATACACGCATTCATATGTGCATTTGTTTATTTGTTTTGTTCCCGTATATATGTATCCACAATACTTTTTCTAATATTTATTCAATCAACATCGCTCAGCAATGTGATTCGGAAGTAGCATTTGTTTATGCCATGAACTCAGAACAAAAAACTTCCACTTCTTGTGTGAAAGAAAGCGAAAGTTTTGGGGCTATTGTGGGAGCCAGAAAAATATCCTAACTATAAGGGTAAAATATCCTAAACAAAGATGATCTATCTCCTATAAAAGGAGGGAACCCCATACACAAGAGGTATGCCTCATTTTTCTTCCACAGAGCACACACACTCTTTAAACCTTGATCTTCTCTCTTTGATCTATTTTGGCTAATTTTATTATCGAAGTGTCTCCGAGCGGCAACCCCGGTTGGGTAGCGCCAACCATGCTCATCTTTGCAGATCTACAAAGGTAAAGCTTATCTTTTCTCTAAACCTTGATCTTCTCTCTTTGATCTATTTTGGCTAACTTTATCATCGGAGTGTCTTCGGCCGACAACCCTGGTTGGGTGGTGTTGATCATGTTCATCTTTGTAGATCTACAGGGGTAAAGCTCATCTCTTTGCTGGATCTCTATAATTCATATGAGAGGATTTTCCTGGTCTCACATCAATACATACAAAAAATATTAAATTAATGAATAAAATAAAATAAAATATCACATCTTATTCATTAATCAATCATTTTTTTCTCTCACGACTATCTATTCAACTATAAAAAAGATCACAAATCATTTCAAATATAACTTTTTTTTCATCTAAAAAAAAACAAAAAAAACCAACTAAAATAATTAAGTTTTCAAAAGGGAAAAAATGAATAAAAATTTAAAAAGAGAACCAAATTAAAAGTGAATTTAAATTATTTAAATCAAAATAATATAAATTAAAATAAAATTTGAGTCAAACTCGATGAATTTTTTTAAAAAAAATTTGTGTAATTTGCAGGAAAAAAAGAATGAAGAATAAAGAAAGAAAGGGCCCGTTGACAAACCAACCAAGCCTGAATTTGGGAATCAGATGGTCGTCTTCCAGCCATCGCCACACTAGCACTGGAATTCCATCGTCTCTTTCTCTTGCTGTATACACCAACGATGCCTGTAAGTCTCTCTCTCTCTCTCTCTCTCTGTGAATTTGGATGTAGATCTTGTTTGATCAATGTGAGGAGTCTAGGGTTAAATTACGTACATATTGAGTGAGTACATACATGTTTGTGATTGGGTATGTGTTTTCAGTTCAGGAGGGTGATAGAGGTTGAACCACCGAGCCCTCTTCGCTACATAATCGGAGCAGCGATCATGATGATCGGCGTCGTATTACCCGTCGGATTCATGATGTTCCGTAACAAGCGTGTTCCCTCCTCTTCCTCTTACTCCAAACAGACGTAGGTCTATATGTATATATGTATTGTAGTTATTTGTGATTTTGATTTTTGCTTCTTCTTTTTTTTGTTTTTGAGGATTTTTGAAGTGGGTCTCAAACTAAAATTGGGAAATTAAATTTCTTTGGTGATTCAGGAACAAAGTTTTGATGTAAGAGGCGTAGATAATCGCTTTTCATTTGGGTTGTGGAGGTGGTTGAATTGTGATCAAGAAGAAGAAAGAAGAGCCTATAAATAGTTCAACTTGAATTTCTGGCATATGGGTTTTATGGAATTATAGCTTCATATCTATGAATGACAATGCTTGTGATCATTCTCTCTTTTCATTTTCTTTCTGGGAGCTCTATCGATGTTTACTTGGACTCAAATACAGTTTTTTCTTGAAATTTCTTTGAAAGTACACTTCTGCATTTGTGTCGTTATTTGGAATAGAATTCACAAATTAATGTTTTGAGTGATTGCAATCAAAAGGGAGGTCCTTCCAATAATGTGTCTTTGTGCATGATGTTGTAAGGTATGATTATATGTTTTGGTTCTGTTAATTCTTGAATGTTTTCTGTCAAGTTGAATTGTGATCCTTGATTTATGTAAAAACTGGTGGATTATTTGATAGATTTTTATGTTTTCCCATATTACGTAAATTTGATTTTCTTTAACCAAAAATGTGAACTGAGAGACTACTTTCAGTGACTTGAGTTTTTGATAGTGTAATCTTCTAAACAAATGAGCTGTTACGTGGAGCTTATTCTTGATGTTCTATCAATCTTGAAACTCTTAAGATGGATACACGGCAGGCATGCTATTAGAAGGTTTAAGCAGGTTGATCAGATTGCGATGTTTGTGTGATTTCATGATAATTGTAGGCAAATATAGTATGAGATTCTATGTGACAAGGTATTGTGTAAATTGCAAAGATCTTTATTTAACTAAAATTTTGAAGCATGTTAAGAGACACATGATATGACCAAAAGCAAAGTGATGATGGTGTGAGTTATCGAGGATCTTCAACAGTTTGGTATATGGATGTGAACTAAGCACAGCTCCGATGGAAACTAGAACTTTCATGGCAGCTCTGAAAGGTTTTACAGGTTTGGACTTTTATAGATTCTAGTATATACTTGCAGTGGTTGTGGTGGAGGTGTCACTTCAGCTTACAACACTTTGTGTTGGTCATTTGCACATGAAATGTCAGAATTCATAACCAGGGGCACGGTTTAGATTCTATGTGTTAGAATGCAATCACCTTCTCTTATGCTTCTATTAGGTCTTTCCTACAAACACGTAATGCACTTGGATGATGGACACCCTGTTCATGATTGGGGTTTTTGGTTCTTCTCAAATGGGAACAATATGAATTTTGCACTGGATATGACCTATTATTAGTTGATAATGTCAGCATTAGTTGTTTTCATCATTCTAATCATTCTTTTCTTCATACATGATTTGGAACAGCCAAATCATTCTATGGTTGTTATCGAGTTGTACTACTCAAAATCATTTTTCTCAATGCACATAACAAAAATCCAAAATTCAAGCTTGTTAAAATCGCTTGGGAACAAACCAGAATTTTATATAATAGCCTCTATCCTTACAAGTAACGTGAAGCAAAAATTTGATCAGCTCAAAAGATGATTGTCAGCATTTGCAAAATTGTAGCCATACAAAACGAGCCTTTGCTAAATTGTATACATGGGGACTGGTTGCTATGAATCATGCCACCTTCCCAGTGCTTCTCCAACATGGATTCTATCCCCACGTCTGATACAGAACCTGAACTCCGATGAAGCAGAATCATCTTCCAGTGATTTTGATATGGGAGCTTGGAATATGAGTATCACTGTCGATCCCATGTTGAAAGCAGCCACCTGAAACGATGAATGGACACCGAATATAATAAATTTATTATGAACTTCAAAAGACTAAAGCATAATACCAAAACTATTTAGCACAAATAATACATCACACCCCAACTTCAAATGACAGCAGATCTAGAAAAAAAAAGAAAAAAGAAAAAAAAAAAAAAAAAAAAACTATTCTTGATTTCATATCAGTAACTCCAATACTTGAATATGCAATAACATATTTTTTTGTTTTTGTTTTTCAATGAACAGGTTTATGTAAATGTTTGCCTGTGAAGTACTAATCAATACACGAAGTAATTTAAACTACTAGTATTGCTCTTTCATAAAGATGACAAGTTATTAAGTGTGTCCAAATTTTGAAGGCACTAATGTTAATGCATCTCTAACCTCATCCCCTTTCTTAAGCATCACACCGACAGCTTCAGGTTCATAAACCCGTTCTTCAGGTGGCTCTGAGTGCAGTAAATTCTTTCTTGGCTGATTTGTCCAGAGTTCAGGTTCAATGAAAAGCTGTCATGTGCAAGTTCACACAGAAGTCAATAACAACAATGGCAAGTTGAGTAGGAGAACCTAAATACGCAAAATTACAACCATTTCAAATGTGATGGAGCCCATCGAGGGGCAGTGCATATAAGTTTACGACACTTCCAGATTTGATCAGAATATTTTAAAACTGAAGATTGATGTAAACTTAGCAACAGTAATCCAAGTTGATCTCATGCATCAGAATGGGATAAGAATGAGGAATAAAAATAACAAAAATAAAGGTAAATCGTAACAAGAAAGGGACACTTTACCTCAATTGACCCAATAGTTGTTGCACCTATTGCTGCCATTGCCATAAAACCTTCTTGCCATCGGCCTTCAAGCACAATCTGGGAAAACAACAATAAAAATATGTGAAGCACTCAAATCATCCATAGGAATGGACAAACAATAATTAGAAAAAAGGATATTGGCATATAGGATTATGAAATTATATAAAACCTGAGAACTAACGCATTTTGGGAAATTATATCATACTCCCTTTTGATGCTTTTTAAATTAGTAAAAATTGTTTAAACCTCATATAATGCTAATTTGACCCTATGTGATCAGCAATATTTTAGAAAAAATTAGTAATAAGACATACTCTTTCGTTCTCAACATAGAGGTTCCTGATTGTTCTTGAAGCACGTTCATTCAAAGGGAAAAGCCGACCTGTAAAAACAATAACAAGTGTCGAAAATTGGCAAACAAGATTTGATAAATCAGATAAGTAATAAGACTAAATGGATACAAGTGAAAATTTGAAAGCAACTCAGGCAACCGGGTATGGAGGGCTACTCTAGCATTGAAGAAATGTTTATTGATCTATTGATATATTTCTCTGATCGCACTATCTGGACATGAAGGAGCCATCTCTTTTCTTTGGTTCAAAGGGCTTTGAAAAATTGGTATCCAAACATCTCTCTAAAATGTGATATTGTCAAGCGGATAAAGGATGCATTAAGAGGCCCAAGGAAGAGAGAAGCAAAGGATATTTCTACAGATGCTACATTCATGATTGACAAACGTCAAGGAACGCAGCACCATTATCAAACAGAAGTGCATCTCTAGCAAAAACTTCTTGATGGACATGCCACCAGTCTCCATTCCAGTTTCTTACATTTATATTATTTTACTCCCCACCTATTCTGTTCTTCCCTTTGATAGAAAAAAGTAAGTTCCAGTGGAAGCCCCTACTCCCAACAAGTTGAAAAGTGAAGTTCCAGTGTATATTCCCCATTGAATTTATTTAAAAAGAAATGAAGACAAAAAGAAATTCAAGCAAGCTGAATAAAAGTCATTGAAATAGAAATTATTAATCAAGACAAAACAACATAGGCATATGACCATTTCCTAACATACTTGGATATATATCTCTCAATGATTATGACCATGATCCATACCTGAAAAATGCCGACGAACAAGAACATTCCAATCAACTGGAGAGTGTATTCGATGATAATCTCCAGGTTTCAAGTAAATTACACAGTAGAAAAGGCCCGTTGTTAGACTGCAATGGAAATCTAATGTATAGATTAACTTGCATTTTGATTTTTCTCATCTTGTCAACATGCATCATATCACAAAAGTATGAACACAAATCTGCAAAACAAATAGGCTTGATGAATGAAAATAAGTTGGGATACATGTATATAATTACCTTGCTGGTGCTGGGTCCCTAACTTTAGGAGAAGCCAGACTAATTCTCCACCAAGACTTTTTATTCTCATCTCTTGGAATTATTTCTTGTCCCTTACTATCTTGTTGAATATCTTCCTCAGCTATCACAGGAAGGAATGAGCTTGCACCAAGAAGAGAAGATACAGAATAGGAGAATCCTTTAACTTGCTCAATCATGGAACCTGCTCCTTTCAACTCTCCAAATCTTAGAATAGTACCATCCACTGGACTAATCTACAATCACAACAGCAAAGAGTACACAGATATTATACAATTGTCAGCAACAATTTAAAGTGAAAGAGAAATTGGACCAACAAGATGTCCAAGAAGCTGGTTACCAGTTACCAGACAACATGGGTCAGAATCAATTGGCCTAGAACCTTCTTTAAGGGTGCGAACAAAGAACTCTCGTAAAGATGCATATTCGTCCAAAGGTTTTGCTGCTTCTTCTAAATCTGAAATACAAACCAAGTGTCAGTTCTAATAATTTCTTGCTTCATTGTCTTACATATCAAAATAATAATAATAGTAATATCTTCCTTCATGGCTTATCTTGCATATCAAACTACTAACAGTATAAATAATAATAATTTCTTCCTTCATACCATTTTACCAACAATAAATTGGTTGCAACTTATACTACTAAGAGTTTCAAAATCATATCAACCAACTCAATTGCTTGTGTAGCTATAGTATCAAAATCATATCAACCGTCTCAGCGGACAAAAGATAAAAGGGGAAACGGAACATACTTGAATGAAATGCCCGAGCCCAGGATCTATAAACATATGGACGAATCCAGATCGGAAGTTCCTGAAAAACATATTTTAGCAGGCAATAATTAGCACTATGGCCACATTTCAGCAGTTAAAGCCATTAGAACTAGCAATTTGCTTTGAAGGGAAAAATAAAGAAAAGAAAAGAAAAAGAAGCACATGAATATGAGAAAATGTTGAACCATCAACAACCAAAATATTCTATTAGTGATCATATAATGTATGGGACACAGAAACACGCTCCTAAAGCAAAAAATTGTTGCTTCAAAAGTTCTCAGTGGAGAGAAATAAAAAATAAAAACAGGTACCAGACAGGCTACATGAGGACACATAAATTATGCTCTATAGCATAGTGTTTGTTTGTAGATATCATAAAGGGATATCATCAAGAATCCATGAAATTAGGCAATGTAGCTATAAATTTTCTTGTTAAATAACAAAACACGCACCATACTAGCCAGGAAACCCCAAAATCTGGAAATGGAGCGCAGGGGTAGCAATCTCAAGAATGTAGCCTGAAGTTGTCAAGATCACAAGAATACTGGTAAGAAGTCAGAAGTGAAAATGAAAACATCACATAGCCAAATAAGAAAAAATGTAGTGTCAAAAACTTTCAAAATGGTAAACACAGACATATTACTTTTACATCAGGTTGAAACTCAATTTCAATTCCATTCTCCCTTGCCTCTTCAAGCTGTCACGCAAAACACAAAAAAATATCAAACATGTGAATGATCATGAAAGAATAACAATAGCTACACCAATTACCTAGAAAATTCATTTTGATTATCAGACATAAACGAAAATACTTGTCCAAAAAAAAATTCGCTAAGCCACAAAAACATGTATCAATGACACGAGCCAAACATTATGAGTTTGCTACCAATACTTAGTTTGCATGGAACGCAATTCCATTGGCATTTGAATGGGACGCACACTAGTGAACAGAGAGCGCATTGTAATCTATCTATGCACTTGTTGCTGACATTTTGTCAAAAAAATGTTTTAACTTGTGTCAACAAACAAAATTGTATTGCCAAAATGCTACTCAAATCATGCCGTGTATGCATTCATCGACATATGCTAAACATTCCTTTTAAGGTGTGTTTAACATACCTTTTTGTCACCATAGAGACGACGAGCATGAAGAGCACCAAGCATTACAATAGTTGCCAAGGTTGCACCAGGCACCAGAAATGAGTCACCTGCACACCCACCAAAATTGAGCTACCTATGTTTTTTCGTATTGATTGGGTGAAAAAATGCAAGAATTCATAGAAAATTACTCTTAATTTGCATCATGAAAGTATAACTTTTTTCCTCCCAGAATCTCATGTTCAGTTTGCTATCAGATTTAGACAACACCCATTTTTTTTCTTCTGAATATTTCACTATTTTTACAGTCTCAACCAAATATTGACAAAATTTCAATATAATCCATAGAAATATTTGCATTGTATAAGAAAATCCACAAGTAGTCAAACAAGAAAACCCAAGAAAAAAAGAAAAGAAAAGGGAAACTACATGCAGGTGGAAGAAGGAAAAAAAATAACCAACTCATGTGACTTGCACCCCCTACAACCTTTCATTTGCACCGCCCCATATACACACTTGCACCGCCATGTGTTAGTAATTTTTTTTCCCCTTTCTCCCACTTGCATTTAGTTCCTCTAAAAAAACCCCCCTTTTGGTGGATGCTAAGGCGTATAGTTGTGCTAGGTTCAGTTGAGTTCAATTTTTGTCATTAAAAAAAAAAAAATGCAAGTTTAATTTATTTTCTATTTCTGACAGGCACTTTCTCGGCGGGCAAACGGGAAAATAAAAGTAAGGGTTTTGTTGAATAAATTACCTTTGGAACTATTACTTCTTCCGCCATTGATGGAAGATCGGGCTTGGGTGGTCTGAAACTTCCTGAGAAACGAAGTGAAGCAGAGACGTTGCTGATGGAGATGCCTGAGGCGTGTGTGATGATGGGCAATGAGAGAGAGTCTCTGAAAAACCCTAAACTTCATCTTTTACAGCCAACAGAGCGAGCGAGAGAGAGAGAGGGTTTTATTAGGGTTTTTGAAGGTTGGGTTCGTATTCCCACGACGAGACGATTGCTTGTGTTGTGTTGCTGGGATCGGATACGATCGTGCTACGATGTTCGAAACGGCGGTTTGAAATCGCGGCTCGACATCAAAACGGCGTCGTTTTGATGTCGATTTTTTTTTTTTCTTTCTTGGTTTTTTCTAGTTTTTGGTTCAGGGAGAAGAAGAGAAGAAGGGAGGAGGAGGAGGAGGAAGGAGGAGAGGGGGCCATAAAAATGGCTGGAGGAAGAGTCGGGGCCGGAGCTGCGACGATCGGAGCTTCTGTGCGAGGCGGTGACGGCGACGAGGCGAGACGGCGGCGAGGCGACGAGCTCTGATCGGCGATCGGCGAGGCGGGGCGAGGCGAGGCGGTGGCGGTGGTGCCTCCTCTTTCTCTTCCCTCTCTTTCTCTCCCTCTCCCTCTCCCTCTCTTCCTCTCGAGCCATTCGAGCCTGGTAGCTTTGAGCTACCAGGTATTTTCCGATCGGATATCATCCGAAAATATACGCACAATTTGGAAATTTGAGTGTTTTTTATTTTATTTTATTTCTTTATTATTATTTATGAGGGAAAGTAAATAATTGGCAGCCATTAAAAAAATGAAATTGGACAATTACTGTCATCTAATAAAATTTTAATTTATTATTTATTTGTTTGTTTAGAATATAAAAGTATATACCTAGATTATAAAAATAAAAATTTCAAAACAAATTTGAAAGTAAGAGAACGGTGGAAAGTGGTTATCAATTGAATGTGATTGTCTGTAATGTAGAAATGGAAGAAGAAAAAATATATAAGGAGAAGAGTTTATTGGTGCTCTTATTCCAACCCAATAAACTAGTTCTCAAACAATACAATGAATGAATTGGACAATATATTCCCTTCTATATGGACTTTTTTTAAGTGTGCAACCGTTAAGGTTGCACACCATGTGCCACTTACACAAAAAGTGTAAGTGGAAGGTGAAAACAAAAGCAGGACTGCAAACAGAAAAGACGTAAGTGTAAGGCGTAAGTTGCACACCATAACAGTACCCCTATATTTATACACATAACCAACTCCTTACCTAACAGATTTAGCAATTGGAATTACAAGAATAGCCTCAAAAGTAAAAGTAGAATTACAAGAATAGCCTTCCCAATTAATTTGTTCATAACATTCCCTCTTCTTTCAAAAAGCCTTGTCTCAAGGCTAGAAATCTGGAAATTGTGAGTGGAAGTCTTCATAGACCATCCAAATAGTATCTTCAGGAAATGTTTTGGACCACTGAACCAACTATCGTACTACTGCCTTGTTGTTTCTTTTGACCATCCGCCGTTCTAACACAGCCACAGCCTCCATTTACAGCATTCCTACATCACTGACTGGAAGGAGAGTTGAAATATGAATAACTTGTTGGCCTAACTTTTTCTTCAACAATGAAACATGGAAAACATGATGTAATTTGGCTGAGCTAGGCAAATCTAGCTTGTAGGCTACCGTTCCCACCCTTGCAATGACTTGGAAAGGTCTATAGAAACATGGAGATAGCTTCATATTTCTCTGCAAAGCCAAGGAAAATTGTTTGTAGGGCTGCAATCTCAAATACACCCATCACCAACTGCAAATTCTCTTTCACTCCTTAGTTTGTCTGCATAATGTTTCATCATGTTTTATGCTTGCTGCAAGTTCTCTTTAAGCAGTCTCAGAATGGAAGTCCTTTCCCTTGCCCAATTTTCCATTGCTGCTACTGGTGACCCTCCAATGTTCATGAAGTTATGATCTGGTGGTGGCTATCCATAAACTACATAGAAATGAGTTGTTTTGCTTGAGGAGTGATAAGAAGAGTTATACCACCACTCAGCCAAGGAAAGCCAAGTTGACCACTATCTAGGGCAATCACCACACATGCACCGCAAATAATTTTCCAAACACTTGTTCACTATTTCAATCTGCCCATCTGACTGTGGATGGTATGCTGTGCTGAGGCATTGCTCAATTCCCAAAACTCTTAAGTAATTCTTGCCAAAACAGACTTGTAAACACAACATCTTTATCAGAAACTATGGTGCTTGGAAGGCTATGAAGTTTGTAAACGTTGTCTAGGAATAATTGTGCCACATCCTTAGCAGTATAAGGGTGAGATAGTGACATAAAATGGACATATTTGGTTAACCTATCCACCACCACAAAGATAGTGGTCTTTCCATGTGATTGAGGAAGACCCATAATGAAATCCATAGGGATATCACTTCATACCTTCTCAGGAATTGGCAAGGGTTGGAGTAACCCAGGTGGGTGAACATTTTCCCCTTTAAACCTCTGACAAATTGAACATTTAGAGATGAAAAGCTGAACATCCTTCTTCAATCCCTTCCAATAAAAGGTCCTTTTGATACGTCTAGTGGTTTTGTCTATACCTGAGTGGCCCCTCATACATGAACTGTGATAAGTTGCCATGAGTTGCTTCCTGAGATCCGGTGAATTCCCCACTACCAGACTTCCTTTGTAAGTGAGTGTACCATTTGCCCAAGAAAAACCTTGATGAGAGTTGGGGTCCTGCACTAACTTTGTTATAAGTTGTTGTAATGCCAAGTCAGTTTGCCAACTGAGTTTGATTGTGGAAAGCCAAGTACAATCTATTGCAAGCATGGCATTTACAGTGGCATGCTCAAAAAACAAATCATCCCTCCTTTATAATGCATCAGCCACTTTGTTTTCTTTTCCATGCTTGTAGGTTATCTCATAATCATAGCCAAGCAGTTTGGCAATCCATTTTTACTGGAAGGGGGTTGCAACTCTTTGCTCCAGTAGGTACTTCAAACTTTTATGGTCAATCTTGATAATGAAATATCTCCCAAGCAAGTAATGCCTCCATTTTAGGATTGCTAAGACTACAGCCATTAGCTCTTTTTCATAGGTGGATGTAGTCAAATATTTCCCTGACAAGCCTTTACTCCAAAATGCAATTGGATGCCCCTCCTGCATTAGTACTACTCTTAATTGTAACAACCCTCGTACTGATTACCGGTTAACTACTGAATTGCGTACTGATTACTGTTAAACCGAACTGATAATGACTGATAATTGGATTAACCGAAGTACTGAATGGACTGATTGAAATCGAAATGGAAATCGAATAGTTTATCTATTGAATTGCATGTTGCATTGTTTAATTGATTGATTATCTGTTTGAATTCATATGTTTAAACTGTTAATTGAAGGCCTTATCGGCGGCCGAATTAGGAACCGTTTAGAGTTTTGGAATCAGTAGAATATTTAGGATTTAATGGTGTATTTACCTGAAAATTGGTTAGGAATGATTAAATTAGATTTAAACAATTAATTGTCAAGTTTGACTTAATTACACTTTTGCCACCCCTAGTGGGACCTTTGTTTAAGAGTCTTGTAAAGCCTATTGCATTGAATCAAAACATATTCCTCAGCCATCTACTTGCTCTAGCCGACCAAAGAAGAGGTCTAGGGAGAGAGAGAGAGAATTGACTTGGCCTTGTAGAACTTGGCTTGGATTGCTTGGAATTGGTGTATATCTTGGCATAATTTGGCCTCCACACCTTGGAATTGAAACACTAGGTAAGAAATCATCTTCTTCTTGTTGTCATTGAGCCTTATTTTGCATGGTTCATGCCCAATTAGAGAGCTAGGCCATGATTTAGTGCAAGAATGTTGAATTGAAGCTTGAATGTTGCATGCATGGTCATTTGGCATATTTTGAAGTTAAATTCTTGGAGAATTATACATGCATGTCCATGTTTTTATCATAATCCATGTTTCCCACATTGTTTTCAAAGATTGGAGCTCAATAGAGCAAGATTTAAAGCTTGATTTTGGTTTAAAGCTCATGCATTGCATGTTTTGATAGTGTTCTTGAAAAATGGTTTTAATTGACTCACCTTTGGGGCTTGAATTCATAAATTGGCTTTTGAAACTTGTTGTACATTGTCTTAGAATGTATTTTCCAGAATTTAGGCCCAAGAGGTCGAGTTTTGAGTGAGAGAATGCTTGGTTTGAGCTTGGAAGGCAAATCTGGAGATTCCAGATTTGGCTTCTTCGCTCGAGCGAAGGATTCCTCGCTCGAGCGACCAAGGTTTCCTCTGAGCCACGCTCGAGCGAAGGATTGGTGGCTCGAGCGTAAAAATCGAGTATCCAGTACTTTTACTGTTTCATCAGACCGCTCGAGCGAAGGATTGTTCGCTCGAGCGAAGCCTTTGTTTTTGCAACCTCGCTCAAGTGAAGGAAGGCTCGCTCGAGCGAGACCCCTATTTTCAGCAACTTTTGAAAAATGTCTTCCAACTGTATTTTTGCATCCTCATCCCATCCTAGGCATTCTTAGGCCTAGTTTAAGACATCTTAATGAGGATTTAGACATAGAACCACACCGAGGAATTTAGGGATTAATTACCATCCTTTCCAACTGTGAACTTAGTGTGTGTTCTATTTGTTAACTGTTTAGAGTTGGCTCTCGGGGACGCGCTCTAGCTGCTATTAGCCCAATCTCTGTGAGTAACAATTGTGTAAAGATATGTTCAAAATGGTTATCTTTTGAATACTGAACTGAATTGTTTATTGAACTGATATTGTTTACTGAATGAATGTATGTCCTGTATTCTGAACTGTATTGTGGCATCCTTAGCATTGACTGTTACTGTTACAGAGCTCTGTCGGTTTCCTTGTGGAACCATACTGTTTACTGATTGATGGCCATCATTACTGTTTGGGTCTGCTAAGACTCGGTCCTTTGGACCTACTGTTTATAGGCTAATGGATGTACCACATATGACTGATTGACTGAAATACTGAAAGACTGAAATACTGTTAAGTGAATTGTTTCATTACTGTAAGGACATTCATTCATAACCTCTTTACGCATTATGTTATTCACTGGGCTTTAGCTTACTGTTTATATATATATGTAGGTTCTCAACAACCAGACCGGAGCTAGGATTGTGGATCGGTCCCCAGTTTTGTTAAGCCAGCCTATGTGCCTCACTGTGAGGTTCCGTGTTGCCATGCTATGGCTTGGGGTGTTTTTGTGTCCCCCGTCGGTCTCCTTACTGTATTGTACTTTTGTATAGATTGTTTACTGCACTGTTATCGAGGGATTCGATCCCCGTACTGACTGACTGTATATGATTGTATAGATGGTACTGTGTTGAACCGTATGAATGCATAAAAATGTTTTTTTGGCATACAGATTTTCACAGCTCAATGGACACTAGTTATTTATTGTATTGGCTTCCGCCAGGCCCTGTACTCTGTTTAACTGTATTACTGTTCAGCAGGCCTTTGGTAATCTCGGATTACTGGCCAGTTACGGTGCTAAACCCATAGGGCCGGGTTCGGGTCGTGACAGAGTGGTATCAGAGCGATACTTAACCACGAGTTATACCGCACACACGTGTCCAAATGAGCTATAGGGTGTCCTAGAAAAGCAATTAGGGCATCTCATGAACTTGAAAAGTGTGTGCTTAGGACTGACTGATTATATGTTAAAATGTTAAACTGTTTAATCATACAACTGCTTATAATGATAACTGCTATAACTGCTTATAGTGACATGGACAATGCAAATGAAACTGAATCATTATCCTCTGAGGCCAGAATGGCCAGACTTGAACAAATGATGGGACTGATAATGGAAAGACTAGATCAACAACCGAACCAATAGCCCCCACCTCCTCCGGTGCAACCGGAACAGAATGTACAGAATGTGAATGCTAATGAGGTGGACATTATTGCACTGACTCAGAAATTCAGCAAAATGAAACCGCCGTCCTTTCAGGGAGGCTTAGAACCGCTAAAGGCTGAAGCTTGGGTTCTTGAGACTGAAAAGTTGTTTGAGGTTTTTCCGTGCTCCGAAGCCAATAAGGTATTGTTGGCAACCTTCACCCTTCAGGAAGAAGCAAGAAGGTGGTGGATGTTGACCCGTGATGCGAATACTATTGTGACTTGGGCTCAATTCAAGGAGTCCTTCTTTGAAAAGTATTTTCCTCAGTGCATCAGAGACAGAAAAGTGACTGAGTTTGAACAGCTAAGACAGGGCAAAACGTCTGTTGCCGAGTATGAGAAGCAATTTACCGAACTTGCTAGGTATGCACCACATATGGTGGATACCGATTATAAGAAGGCCAGGAGGTTTGAAGGCGGCCTTAATGTTGCTATACAAGACCGAATAAATGTTTTGAAGATGCCAACTTTTGTGGGTGTTCTCGACCGGGCATTGATGGCCGAGACGAATATTGCAGCAGTGAAACAATCTGAAACACCAACAACTGAGTGGCAAGGAAAAAGGCAGGGTTTCAAATTTAAGAAAGGCAAGCATAACCCAGCAACCAAGAAACAGAATACGGGGTCGACGACTAGCCCCAGCCAAGGGAGTGGGTTTACTCCACCCTGCTCCATATGTGGCAACAAGCACAAAGGGGTTTGCTACCAGGTTTCTGGAGCTTGTTTCAGGTGTGGCAAGGTGGGCCACAGAATTAAAGACTGTCCCTCTGCCCCGCAATCCAGTAGTAAAGCTGCACCTAGCGCAGCAGCATCAACTGCAACACCAAAACCGAACCCTAAAGCTACCGGGAAAGAGCCTATGAGGCAGGGCCGTGTGTTCGCCCTAGTACCGGGAGATGTACAAAACACTGAGACTGTTGTGTCAGGTATCCTCTCTATCTATGCTCAAAATGCATATGTATTGATTGATTCGGGGTCTACACATTCTTATGTATCGCATGCTTTTTCGCGTAAATTGAATAGACCCTTAGAACCCATGAACTATCTGCTAGCTGTATCATCACCTGTTGGGGGATCCATGACATGTGCGTATATGTATCCTGCTTGTGAAATTATTGTTGGGGATATGAATCTGTTTATCGATTTACTGCCATTGAACATTGATCATTTCGATGTAATATTGGGGATGGACTGGTTACAAAAATATCATGCCACTATTGACTGTGTAACGAAACAAGTAATTTTCCGTCCACCTGGTTTACCTGAATTTGTGTTTAGTGGAAGTGGAGTAGTACCTCCTCCATATCTGATTTCTTCTGTAAAAGCCGTCAAACTGATTAGAAAGGGGTGTAAAGGATATCTGTGTTCTGTATTGACTGTATCCGCTAATGATAATGTTAAAACTGATGTGAATTGCATTCCTATAGTTAAAGAATTCCCAGATGTATTTCCAGAGGATCTACCAGGGGATTTAATTGACCGGGAGATTGAATTCACCGTTGACGTAGCTTCGGGTACACAACCGATATCTAAAGCTCCTTATAGAATGGCTCCAACTGAACTGAAAGAATTGAAAGTGCAATTGCAGGAACTGTTAGACAAGAAGTTTATCAGGCCCAGTACTTCACCGTGGAGTGCACCTGTCTTGTTTGTGAAGAAGAAAGATGGCTCACTGAGACTGTGCATTGATTATCGGGAATTGAACAAGGTAACTGTAAAGAACAAATACCCATTACCGCGTATTGATGATTTATTTGACCAATTACAGGGTGCACGAGTGTTTTCCAAGATTGATCTTAGATCGGGGTATCACCAACTGAAAGTTAAACCAGAAGATGTCGATAAAACTGCTTTCAGAACGAGGTATGGCCACTTTGAATTTTTAGTTATGCCGTTCGGAGTCACGAATGCCCCTGCTGCATTTATGGACCTCATGAACAGAATTTTTAAACCATACCTTGATGATTTCGTCGTGGTATTCATTGATGACATATTGATTTATTCTAAGACTGTAGAAGAACATGAACATCACCTAAGACTTGCCCTGCAGACCTTAAGGGAACAGAAACTGTATGCTAAACTGTCTAAATGTGAATTTTGGCTTGATCATGTGATGTTTTTGGGGCATGTTATTAACAAAGATGGAATCTCTGTTGATCCGCAGAAAATTGAAGCTGTAGTGAACTGGCCTAGACCAACGAATGTAACTGAAGTTCGAAGCTTTTTGGGACTGGCTGGATATTACAGAAGGTTTGTCAAAGACTTCTCCAAAATTGCCTTACCACTGATTCAGTTGACACAGAAGGGAATATCATTTGACTGGACTGACCAACGGGAATCAGCATTTCAGGAATTGAAAACCCGACTTGTGACTGCACCGATTCTGACTCTACCTTCAGGTACGGATGGTTATACTGTATTTAGTGATGCTTCTCATAAGGGTTTGGGGTGTGTTTTAATGCAGAATGGGAGAGTTATTGCTTATGCTTCCCGGCAGTTGAGACCGTATGAAAAGAACTACCCTACCCATGACTTAGAACTTGCTGCAGTAGTTTTTGCACTGAAAATTTGGCGTCACTATTTGTATGGAGCAACATGTGAAGTGTATACTGACCACAAGAGCCTGAAGTACTTTTTCACTCAGAAAGAACTGAATATGAGACAGCGGAGATGGCTTGAACTGATAAAAGATTATGACCTACAGATTCTGTACCATCCGGGAAAAGCCAACACTGTTGCCGATGCTTTGAGCCGAAAATCGATTAGGAACTTAGTTTGTTTGCTAACTGGACAGAAGGAATTGCTTTATGACCTTGAGAAGTCCGAAATTGAAATTGTTTTGAAAGAACAAGGTGGAACCTTAGCTGCTATTTCTGCTCAACCAGCTTTAATTGAAGAAATTAAAGAAAAACAACAACTGGATGATTTCTTGAAAAAGGTTATTGAAGAAAGAGATTCTAAGCCGAGACCGGGGTTCAAATTTGACAACAATGTATTGAAATTTCAAGATAGACTGTGTGTACCAAATGACGCTGAATTGAAAAGAAGAGTTCTACAAGAAGGCCACAGTTCGAAGTTTTCGATTCACCCAGGGAATACGAAAATGTACCAAGATCTAAAACAGAATTTCTGGTGGCCAGGAATGAAGAAGGAAATTGCTGACTTTGTGTCTAAGTGCCTTCATTGCCAACAAGTCAAAGCGGAACATCAGCGACCCGCAGGCTTACTGCAACCCTTACCCATACCAGAGTTGAAATGGGAGCATATCACGATGGATTTCATTGTTGGATTACCTCGCTCCAGGAAAGGTATGGACTCTATTTGGGTTATTGTTGATAGATTGACTAAATCTGCACACTTCCTACCTGTCAAGACAATTTATAATGCAGACAAATTGGCTGTTATTTATATTGACGAGATTGTGAGATTGCATGGAGTGCCTATGTCTATTGTTTCTGACAGGGATTCGAAGTTTACATCGAGGTTTTGGCAGAGCCTACAGACTGCATTGGGTACTGAATTGAGGCTGAGTAGTGCCTATCATCCTCAGACAGATGGCCAGTCAGAAAGGACCATCCAAACTCTAGAGGATCTGTTGAGAATGTGTGTCCTTGATTTTCAGGGAAATTGGGAAAGTCATTTGCTGTTGGCTGAATTCGCCTACAACAACAGCTACCATTCGAGTATTGGAATGGCGCCCTTCGAGGCATTGTACGGAAGAAAGTGTAGATCTCCAATTTGTTGGGCAGAAGTTGGAGATGGGCCTTTGCTTGGGCCCGAGATTGTGTATGAAACGACTAAAAAGATAAAACTGATACAACAAAGACTGAAAACTGCACAGAGTAGACAGAAGAGTTATGCAGATGTCAGAAGACGGGACGGAGAGTACGAAGTGGGTGATCACGTGTTTGTGAAAGTGACACCAATGAAAGGCCAGACTCCCTTTGGAGTCAAAGGCAAGTTAGCGCCACGGTATGTCGGACCGTATCTGATTATTGAGAAAATCAATCCGGTGGCGTATCAAGTTGCACTTCCTCCTGAAATGGAGCATATGCACAACGTCTTCCACATTTCGATGTTGAGAGACTATTTTCGGGATCCTTTCCATGTGATTGAGCCTACTCGGATAGTGCTTAGTGATGACTACACTTACGAGGAACGACCTATACAGATTGTGAACCGACGGATCAAGAAACTGAGAAACAAAGAGATCCCGCTAGTGAAAGTTGATTGGCAGAACCATGGTGGTGTGTATGCCACTTGGGAAAGGGAAGATGACATGGCAAGGCGATATCCTGATTTGTTCCCGCTGAACCCTGTTTTCTTCCAAACTGAAGGTAAGTCGAGTTTAGAGGACTAAACTCCTTATAAGGAGGGGAGACTGTAACAACCCTCGTACTGATTACCGGTTAACTACTGAATTGCGTACTGATTACTGTTAAACTGAACTGATAATGACTGATAATTGGATTAACCGAAGTACTGAATGGACTGATTGAAATCGAAATGGAAATCGAATAGTTTATCTATTGAATTGCATGTTGCATCTGTTTAATTGATTGATTATCTGTTTGAATTCGTATGTTTAAACTGTTAATTGAAGGCCTTATCGGCGGCCGAATTAGGAACCGTTTAGAGTTTTGGAATCAGTAGAATATTTAGGATTTAATGGTGTATTTACCTGAAAATTGGTTAGGAACGATTAAATTAGATTTAAACAATTAATTGTCAAGTTTGACTTGATTACACTTTTGCCACCCCTTGTGGGACCTTTGTTTAAGAGTCTTGTAAAGCCTATTGCATTGAATCAAAACATATTCCTCAGCCATCTACTTGCTCTAGCCAACCAAAGAAGAGGTCTAGGGAGAGAGAGGGAGAATTGACTTGGCCTTGTAGAACTTGGCTTGGATTGCTTGGAATTGGTGTATATCTTGGCATAATTTAGCCTCCACACCTTGGAATTGAAACACTAGGTAAGAAATCATCTTCTTCTTGTTGTCATTGAGCCTTATTTTGCATGGTTCATGCCCAATTAGAGAGCTAGGCCATGATTTAGTGCAAGAATGTTGAATTGAAGCTTGAATGTTGCATGCATGGTCATTTGGCATATTTTGAAGTTAAATTCTTGGAGAATTATACATGCATGTCCATGTTTTTATCATAATCCATGTTTCCCACATTGTTTTCAAAGATTGGAGCTCAATAGAGCAAGATTTAAAGCTTGATTTTGGTTTAAAGCTCATGCATTGCATGTTTTGATAGTGTTCTTGAAAAATGGTTTTAATTGACTCACCTTTGGGGCTTGAATTCATAAATTGGCTTTTGAAACTTGTTGTACATTGTCTTAGAATGTATTTTCCAGAATTTAGGCCCAAGAGGTCGAGTTTTGAGTGAGAGAATGCTTGGTTTGAACTTGGAAGGCAAATCTGGAGATTCCAGATTTGGCTTCTTCGCTCGAGCGAAGGATTCCTCGCTCGAGCGACCAAGGTTTCCTCTGAGCCACGCTCGAGCGAAGGATTGGTGGCTCGAGCGTAAAAATCGAGCATCCAGTACTTTTACTGTTTCATCAGACCGCTCGAGCGAAGGATTGTTCGCTCGAGCGAAGCCTTTGTTTTTGCAACCTCGCTCGAGCGAAGGAAGGCTCGCTCGAGCGAGACCCCTATTTTCAGCAACTTTTGAAAAATGCATTCCAACTGTATTTTTGCATCCTCATCCCATCCTAGGCATTCTTAGGCCTAGTTTAAGACATCTTAATGAGGATTTAGACATAGAACCACACCGAGGAATTTAGGGATTAATTACCATCCTTTCCAACTGTGAACTTAGTGTGTGTTCTATTTGTTAACTGTTTAGGGTTGGCTCTCGGGGACGCGCTCTAGCTGCTATTAGCCCAATCTCTGTGAGTAACAATTGTGTAAAGATATGTTCAAAATGGTTATCTTTTGAATACTGAACTGAATTGTTTATTGAACTGATATTGTTTACTGAATGAATGTATGTCCTGTATTCTGAACTGTATTGTGGCATCCTTAGCATTGACTGTTACTGTTACAGAGCTCTGTCGGTTCCCTTGTGGAACCATACTGTTTACTGATTGATGGCCATCATTACTGTTTGGGTCTGCTAAGACCCGGTCCTTTGGACCTACTGTTTATAGGCTAATGGATGTACCACATATGACTGATTGACTGAAATACTGAAAGACTGAAATACTGTTAAGTGAATTGTTTCATTACTGTAAGGACATTCATTCATAACCTCTTTACGCATTATGTTATTCACTGGGCTTTAGCTCACTGTTTATATATATATGTAGGTTCTCAGCAACCAGACCGGAGCTAGGATTGTGGATCGGTCCCCAGTTTTGTCAAGCCAGCCTATGTGCCTCACTGTGAGGTTCCGTGTTGCCATGCTATGGCTTGGGGTGTTTTTGTGTCCCCCGTCGGTCTCCTTACTGTATTGTACTTTTGTATAGACTGTTTACTGCACTGTTATCGAGGGATTCGATCCCCGTACTGACTGACTGTATATGATTGTATAGATGGTACTGTGTTGAACCGTATGAATGCATAAAAATGTTTTTTTGGCATACAGATTTTCACAGCTCAATGGACACTAGTTATTTATTGTATTGGCTTCCGCCAGGCCCTGTACTCTGTTTAACTGTATTACTGTTCAGCAGGCCTTTGGTAATCTCGGATTACTGGCCAGTTACGGTGCTAAACCCATAGGGCCGGGTTTGGGTCGTGACATTAATCCTTTATCTGAAGCATCTGTTTCAATAATGAATTCTTTGGTGTAATTAGAGTGAGCCAGGATTGGTAAGGTCATCATAGCAGCCTTGAGAGCATGAAAAACTGATGTTGATTCATCAGTCCAATGACAAGACTCATTTTTCAACAAATTGTTTAATACAGATGAGATCTGCCCATAATTCCTCACAAATCTTCTGTAATATCTAGTTAAACCAAGGAATCCTCGTAACTGTTTGAGGGTTTTAGGAATTGACCAATTAGCCATGGCCATAAGTTTGCAAGCATCTACAGAAAACACCCTTGTCAGAGACCAAGTGGCCAAGGTACTCAACTTCTTGTTTGGTAAAGACACACTTAGACTTTTTAGCAAACAAGCTGTGCATCTGTAAGAGTTACATGGTCAACTTTAAATGGGATAAGTGCTGTTTCAAGTTTGTGCTAAAAATCAGTATATCATCAAAGAAAACCAAGATAAACTTCCTCAAATATTCCTTAAAGACCTCATTCATGAGACTTTGAAAAGTTGAAGGTGTATTTGTAAGCCCAAAAGGCATAGGAACTCATAGTGTCCGTCATGAGTCCTAAAAGCTGTTTTTGGTATGTCAAAGGCATGTACTATAGCGAGCCACCCGACTCTTGTGGTATTCCGAACTCGGGTTTTGATGCTTTCATATTGTTGTTTACCTTTTTCCTCCCTTGTATCTCTTGAATTTGGCCTTTGGGTTGTTGTGGTTGCGTTTGGAACAGGTTGGTTGTTTGTTTTTCCCAAACCTTGTTGTCCAGATTTTTGCTTCTCCGCTCGAGCGGCCTTTCTTGCGCTCAAGTGGGTTGTGTATATTTTGGTCTTCCGCTCGAGTGACCTTTCTTGCGCTTGAGCGGGATTTGCAAAATCTCAGTACTTTGCACGTCTGCAAAAGTGTTGGAAGGGTGTCTTTTACACTCGAGCGGCGTTTCCTATGCTCGAGCGGGTGGGCGCTCGAGCATCATTTCTTGAGCTCGAGCAATTGGTCTATCGTCTGCACAAAAAAAAAATACTAGAGATGTACATTTAACGCTCGAGCGGGTAACTTTCTGCGCTCGAGTGGAACAAATTATTGTGTCTGACACTCGAGCGTCAAATTCTCTGCTCGAGTGAACTGCGTGTATATCAGATCGCGAAAAACACTTTTTACATCACTTTTTCATATATTTTCATCGTAAACCCTAAAGTTGAAAGCCTCTCTCTCTAAAACTCACATTCTCTCTACTTTTCCACCTAGATACTATCCACCCTCCTTCATTTGATAAAAAGATTGAGCTCCTCAAGATCTTCATTTTCATTCGATTAGAAGTTGGTTTCGGCATTGTTGGAGTTTCACCCTTGCTTTGCTTGGTCTATAGCTTGAGGTAAGGATTTTCTACACTTCGTTATAATTTTTAACTTAGTTATTTGTGATTATGTAACAATGGTGGGATTTGGGAGTATTTTAAGCCAAACCTAGGGTTTGAGTAAGATGTAAAAGAGGGATTTTTGGTGGAAATGGAATAAATGAACTTGGGGTTTGAAAATGAAGTCTTGTTGTGTCAAAATAGGTGATTTTGGTACTTGGGTTGATATTTTGAAAAGGGGGAAATTTTGCCCTAAAATGACTATCATATCTATTTTGTATAAATAGTTGAAATTGGTGTTGTAAACACGAAATTGAGCGAGTATTGGAATGGATAGTGGAATTGAATATGAAATGCTTCATATCCTTGGAAATTTTGATTAAATTATTTGTCTTGAGATTGTATATTTGTTTAGAAATATCTGTAATGGGCTATCGGTGGAGGATAACTTTTATTGTTGTGGAAATTTCATGTGGATTGGGTAAATTGAAACTAGTCCATGGTTGATTATCATTGAATATGATCATGTTATGAATACATTGTATATGTATGATTATTTGGGAGGAGATATGGGATGTACTCCATATGTGTGATTATGTGTTTAAATATATTGCATATGTATCATTGTTTGGGAGGAGAAAGGGGATGAACTCCATTGTTTGGGAGGAGAAATGGGATAGACTCCATTATAATTAAGGTGGCCAAAGTGTCTTGGGTGAAAGTCCCAAAATTATACATGGGTGCAGATCCCGCGGACAAAATATTTGTGAAATAGCAAGTTTGAAGTGTTTGTATGTTAATGATGTGATTGTTGAACCATTGAGTTGTAGTCTCATTTGGACTGTTAAAGAAATTATGAAATTGGCTCATATATTGCAATGAATTGGAGGAAAATGAAATGGAATATGGAATTGAAATTCTATAACAATGTAAAAGTATGAATGTTTTATCCTAGTCATTGTGTATACATATGTACTTATACTTTTGTTAAACCTCATATATTGTGTTAGATTATTCCTACTGGGCTGTGGCTCACCCTATTTGGGAAAAATATTTTCAAGTGATGTTGACATGCCTCCACCAAGGCAATAACATCGGAGGCAACTTTTTGGGAAGCAAAAGCTTCTTGTTTTGTTTTATTTTTTGTATAGCCAAGGGCTTGAGTTGTACAAGTTAATCTCATTTTGTTGTAACCAAGTTAAGACTTGGAAAGGTGTAAGCCTATAGGGCATATTATTGTACTAAACTCTTTTGTACCTCTGACTTCATGTAATGAAAAGATTATTTACTCTAATTCGTATAATTAATGACATATGTTTGGTTTGTATTTATTATGTAATTTTGTAGGCATTACATGCACTCTAACTTGGTGATATCTAGCCTTCAAATCAAGCTTAGAAAAGAAAGAAGCACCACAGTGCTTATCTAATAACTCATCAATTGCAGGTATTGGAAACTTATCCTTCATAGTAATGATATTTAAAGCCCTGTAGTCTACACACATACGCCAAGTTCCTTCTTTCTTTTTAACTAACAAAACAGGTGTTGAGTAAGGACTGACACTTGGTTGAATGACCCCGGAATGAAGCATCTCTTTAACCTGTTTTTTTTTCTCATTTTTTTTTTGGAAATACGGATACCTGTAAGGTCGTATGTAAGGAGGTTCTATACCTGGTTTTAGGGGAATGTGGTGGTCCTGGCTTCTTACTGGAGGTAAGTTTTTGGCTTTTTGGAATACTGTTGCAAATTGGGACAACAACTGCTCCACTTTAGGTACATTAGATGTGAAACCCCGCATTTTTATCTAATAAAAATATCATAAGGTTCAGAAATTAATATTGAATAATAATATAAAGTTTAAAATATTTTATTTTATTTTATTTTGAATAAATTTTCAGTATAAAAATACACAGACTATTAAATTCAAAATATTGTGAATAATTATTTAAGAAAGTTAAGTGACGCCCCAACCTTTCTTTTGGAACATCATAAAATTTAAATAACAAATAACTTACTAAATAAACATTTTAACAACTAATTAGGGGAAATTTAGATTTTCTCAAAGTCAAAGTTTAACAACTAAATTACGAGTCCACATACAAAATTATAACAACTTTGTAACATTCGTGATTACTAAGACCAAGGATAATAAAATTTTATTTCGATAGAGTCTTGACTTTAAGTTAGCCAAGGTTCAATATTAGCAGTAGCTCCAAATTTAGCCTCAGTCCTTTCTTCGACATAATTTGGCATGAAACGCCAGGGTAACAAAATATATGCCATGAGTTTTGTAACACAGTAAGAAAACGAAACCAACCTACCATTCTTTTTAAGAGAAAATAATCAAATAATAACAATTAAAATAATAGTAAAATTCAATAGCATGATAAATGTACCAACCATTATAATAATTTCGACAATTTTAATAGTTTGGGTGATACTCAAAATCTCACCAAAGAGATTTTCTTAATAACCACTAAGCATGGCAACAGTTAATTTGAAACCCTCCCTTGGTCAAATATTCAAGTGTTACCAACCGTAACTACCAAGGATGCCCACGTCCGAAGTTATATACCCAAGTAGCGGCATCCATGGTTTGCCCCAAGGAAACGGTCTGCCAAGGGTACGTAACCTCCCTGTGTGCCACCTACACATCCATCCTTATTCTAAAACCGAATACCGAAAAGAGTTCAAATAAGTCCCGTGCCATCTTAGGGTTTCGTGACACAATTTACGTGAGAATTCTCAAAACCAGGGCTCACCCTAAACAACCGCGATTAACCGTCAACCCTTAATTTTGTACATTCTTTAAACCAAGACTCACCCTGAACAACTGGTATTAACCGTCAATTGTTAACTTTGTATATGGCGTTAATCATTTCAATTAATTTTGATATTAATCACAAATAATTCCAATTTTTAATCACAAATAATGTTATACCAACTCATTAAAATTCCCAACATAAAATATTACACATGTCACACAATAATAAATAAATGTTCAGAATTTAAATAAACAATTTATTTAAACCATGGTATAAAATAATGATTTAGATACAAAGAAAATAAACTATAGTCACACGCATGCATGGATTCTTACTTTACAAGATTAGACTACCACAATATTAAATAAACCATAATACACCCATACATGGATTACTAATTTACAATATTTGATGAATTAGATCAACACAATAAGTGATTTTTATCCAAACAAATAATTGAAGTGATGATCTTAAACCTGTCCAGAAATTTTCAGATTATACCTTAGATAATAAAAATTTTAAATAAATTATTTATACAGTTCTAAAATTCATGAAAATGTACAGAATATTCAATAAATATGTTTGGGTCATTTTTCAGAAAGAATTTCCCAAAAATAAGTTATAAATAATTCTGTAAAATTCCCAGAAATTTTATGACACAAATTTATCACATTTTCTTAAATTAATTCCATACTTAAATTCATAAATCAATTCCATAATCTAAAAATTTATTATGAAACTAGACTTCTCAAATTTCATTTTTTGCTTAGAAATTACCAGATTTGGTTTAATATAAAATTTTTAATGATTTTTCAAACACAAAGTAAAATCTTTCTATAGCTCTAGATTTGGTTAAAATTCTGTATAAATTCGTACAAAACTCCATAATTTTTGAATTTTTTTAAAAATGAACTAGACATCATTCTCAACAATTTTATAGAAGAAATATTCTTGAAATTTTGAGTATAAAATTGTCTAAAAATTCGTACAAATTTTTTGACAAATTCAAGGATCAAATAAATTCTTCAATCCTCTCTATAGTGGTATGAACTACACATGCAAGCCTATTTTCACAATAATACCATGATTTTAAGGCTATCAATATCTTCAAATATTTGATATACACATCACAAAATTTACATACATATATATATATAAAATTCTATCTATAAATTATTCATTTTATCATATGAATAAAATTTGAAAATTTTAACAATAAAAAAAATAAGAGGGTTGGGAGGGTTTTCTTACCTAAAATCTTCAATTAATGAATCATTGACAAAATCTTGAACTCCTCTTCAATCCTTCACTTTCCCAAGCTTTTTCCTTAGACTTTCTTTACCATTTCCAGCACATGAGTTCTAAGCTTTGAAATCTCTCTCTCTAAAATGTCTCAACTCTTAAACCCTTTTTTTTTTTTTTTCCAGAAAATGCTCTTGGCGGAAAGATGAGCCATATACACACCCACTTCTCTCTCTTTGTACTTGAATTTTCCAATATACACATAGCAAGATGGACCCCCTTCTTTTTTGACTTTGAAAAATTTCTCACCAAGTGATATACACTCCCAGCACAATGCACAATACATACACCTCATTCTTCCATTTGCACACCACGTGTGCACATGGATACTAACACATTTCATTGAGGCTCCAGCACATCACTCACATGCACACACACACAGTAGATTTCTCAATACACTCACACCCATAAACACTCTCACTTCTAGACTCTTACATAATTCAATTTATATTTTTGCTTCATTTAATTGAGCAACACTTGATTTTAATAAATCTTGATTAACACATAATTAAATTAATCAAACTTAATCACAAATCCCACATAATTTAATTGATCTAATTTGACTTCCATTAAGACTCAATTAATTTTGTTTAATTTATCATTTTGAATCAAATTTCAAATCAAATCCCCAAAAGGCTCCAAATATCAAATTAAACTTATTGAGCTCATCAATTTTGGTTTCTCAAACCTTTAAGGCCTTCAATTTCATATCAAACTCAAAATCTCCATCTATAAATTACATATTCAATTGAGCATCTCATAAATAAATTTAGTTCATAATAATCTAAATTCTCAATTCTCACAACTCAATTAATACCAATTGATCAAACCTTAGTTTTATTAAACTGAATCGAATATTTAATTACACTTTCATAGGGTCCAATACTTGAAATTAAACGGATTTAACTTATCAATTTCACCTCCTTAGGCTATTTGGACATTCAATTTCTAATTCTAAAATAAATCCTTAATAAAATAATTTATAAATAACAAATATTGAACATCTACAAAATTATTATTATTATTATTTTATAATATCTTTGTTAGTGATTGAATTGGGTAAATTTAAAACTAACTTTTACACTAACACATATTTCAGATAGACTATGAATAAAATTAATTAATTAATTAATTTATTTTCTTTTTAAAATAATAAAATGTGGGTTTTCATAATCTACCCTCCTAAAAAAAAAATTTCGTCATCGAAATTAATTCGTACCTTTAGACTCGAAAAGCTGAGGGTGATTAGCACGTATCATATATTCTCATTCCCATGTTGACTCTTCCATCCCATGATGTCTCCAAATTTTGAGTGCGTGAACTATAGCTGCTAACTCCAAGTCATGGATGAGATAATTCTTCTCATGGTTCTTTAGTTGCCTTGATCCATATGCCACCACCTTGCCATTCTGCATCAATACGCACCCCAGACCTTCTTTGGAAGCATCACAATACACGTTGTACCCAACGTCACGTTCTGGCACTATGAGAATAGGGGCACTCGTCAATCTTTTCTTAAGTTCTTGGAATGAATTTTCACAAGACTCGTTCCATTCAAATTTTATCCCATTTTGAGTTAAATATGTCATTGGTTTGGCCAATTTTGAGAAGTCTTGAATGAATCTTCGATAGTAACCAGCCAATCCTAAGAAATTACGAATCTCGAATGTGTTCTTAGGTTGCTTCCATTTTGTCACTGCTTCTACTTTAGTTGGGTCTACTGATATTCCCTTTTCAGATACCACGTGACCCAAAAACTTTACTTCCTCCATCCAGAACTCACATTTACTAGCCTTAGCATACAATTGGTTCTCTCTCAAAGTTTGAAATACTATTCTCAAATGCTGTTCATGGTCTCCTTCAGACTTGGAGTACACCAAAATATCATCTATGAAAACTACCTATAGACACCCCATTTTTGACCATCCTCAAGACTTGGACGTCACCGTTTGAACACTCGGTGATTATCCATGTTTGTGTTCGTCTTGAGTTTCCGGAGGCCTCGGCTACGTGCCTCGCCTCAGGATCTCTTGATTCGACTGTTTAGTGTCTGGTTTTGCACCATACACTTGTGTTTTGCTTTGGAAGGGCAGGGAATGGCTTGTGAGACATCCCCACACATCACCGGCCATGGCTAGAGGCCACCGGCCAGTGTTTAGTTGCCATCGGCCATATATTTGGCCGGTCGGCACTCTGTTTGGTCGGTCGGCCATCTTTATTTGGCCGATTGGCTCTTTTTCTGGCCGAGACCTCTTCTTGGGGAGGCTTGACCCTTTTGACCCCCCTGTTCTAGCTTCTTGAGGAAGCTTGAACCTTTTGACCCTTGGTTCTAGCTTCTTGAGGAAGCTTGAACCTTTTGAACCTTGGTTCTAGCTTCTCCAAGAAGCTTGAACCTTTTTAGCTTCTTGAAGAAGCTTGACCCTTTTTAGCTTCTCTAAGAAGCTTGAACCTTTTTAGCTTCTTGGAGAAGCTTGCACCTTTCTAGCTTCCAAGAGAAACTTGTACCTTTTGCACCTTTGTCTAGCTTCTCTAAGAAGCTTGGCCTTCTTGGCCCTTTTTCCTAGCTTCTCCAAGAAGCTTGGCCCTTTTGTCTAGCTTCTCGAAGAAGCTTGGCCTTCTTGGACTTTTTGCTCCAAGCTTCTAAGAGAAGCTTGACCCCCTTGACCCTTTTTATGTTAGCTTCTCTTAGAAGCTTTGAGCCATTTCCTTGTCTATATATAGAAGAGCTCCTCTTCCATTTTAGGGGTTCTAAGAAATTTGTCTAAGGCAAAAACCATACACTTCCCTCCATATCTCTACATTCCAAGCTCCAAAGTCCATAGTTCTTGGCCCCTTTGCACACCACCTCTCAACCACACCTCTCCATCATCCATCCAAGCTTCTTGGAGGCCATTTTCAGAGGCTAAGGAACTGATTTTTGGGACCAAAGGCTGCTGTCCCCGTTGGTCTGCAAGGGTGAGCATCTAACCCTCTTTTATTCCCCGTTTTTGCACACACTTTTAGCCTATCTTGCTTGCTGATTTGAGCTTTGTATATAACATAAAAAAGTTCTTTTTTTTGTGCTTAAGATACTTCATTAAGGTCACTTTTGTGTTTGGGGTCGTTTACCCCCCCTTAGGCCTTGTTTGGCCCCATTTTGTGCTATTTTTGGTGAACTTCGGGACCACCTTGTTTGGGCCTCCTCACCACTGAAATCTTGAGGGATTTTAGTGGTGAGGATGGTGGTTTAAGGTCCTAAGAAGGAGAGGGCCACCCCCTCTCCTTGTTGTCTTCAAAAAGTCCCATTTTAGCCTCATGTGTGAGCACCATTTTTAAGTTCATGTTGGCCATGTCTTAAGTGTTATTTGTGCTTATTTTGCCATGATATAGCACTGTTTTTAATTGGTTTAGACACACCATGCATGCTTAGCATACTTGTCTTGTAATGCCATGAAATTGCCTTAACATGTATCTAGCATTTGGACCACTATGCTTACTTGTTTTGGCTTAGCTTTGTGAAGCTTTTATGCTTGTTTTGACATGCTTAAGGACTGTTTTGGGTCATTTGAGTCATCCATGCAACCTCTCTTGTATACCTTAAGCGTTGACCCCTCTAGCATGCCATCCTTGCTTTGTTTCAGTGGTTTGGAACCATTTTTCATGCCATTTCAGTCCTCATGGTGTGCCTATATGCTTGCATTTGATGTCTCTTTAATGCTTTATAAGGTTGTCATCTCATGCTCCATGTTTGGCCTCTTTTGTATGCTTGTATGTTTAGACCATTTAGATGCCATCTAGGTGTGTCTTTGGTCTTGTTTAGATCTACATTGGGGCTGTTTGGGGTCCCCTTGGCCCTTTGGGGTTTGGTTGGCATGGCCATGGTTTGAGCCCTTTGATTGGTCTCAAGCTTTGGGCTTGTTTATATGCTTTGATTGCTTGGTTTAATTGGTTTGGCACCATATTCTTGCATGTTTTCAGAGTTTAATATGCAAGCCATATGCCCATGTTGTTCTTCTTTTAAGTGTGCTTAAAAGTTATCTCTATGTGCCTAAGTGTTGGACATTGCATGCATGCCTATTTGTATGTGTTTTGGCTTCCATTCTTGAGCATGTTGGCCACTGTTTTGGGCCTAGTTGAGGGCTGTCCAAATTAATTTAAGTCCACTCTTTACATGTTGTTACATGCCTTACACTTTGCATGCTTTGATTGCATCATGTCTTCCATGACCACTAGCTCGCATACTTGTTCATTATTTGTTTGTTTGCATTGCCATGTTGCATACTTAGTTAACATGCCTAGGTTGCATTGCATTTGGCATGCATGCCTTGCCTCTTGATCAAGTGATAGAGGTTGGGCTTTATATGTTTATTTGGTTTGCATGACATTTGAAATCAAAGTGCATACTTGGTTTCTTTGGGCCATCACGCATCGAAATGCGCGATTGGTGGTCCGAGAATCAAGAAACATACCCCTTTGAGTCAAAAGCATGATAAGGGATGTGTTGGTGCACACATTTGCTTGAAAATTTCATGCCATACACTGCTTGCCCTCTGCTGCTGTCAATTGCAGGTTCTGTAGGAAGTTTTGGCCGGTCGGCTGCATATAGTGCCGACCGGCCATCCATTTTCGGCCGATGGATTAATTTGTGGCCGGTGGTCATTTCCCTTGGCCGGTGGCCATTCCCTTTAGCCGATGGTGTTCCACAACACTCAGAGAAGCAATCCTGGGACTTTGGCAATTTTCAGAGGAGCAGGGCAGTGTAAACAGAGGCAACAGTGCAATGGCAGCGAGTTTCCGGGTGAAGCCAATCCAAGCATGCGTGCATCCCTCTTCCCGAGGCCATTTTACTGCTTTAAATAGCTTAATTAATTTGTTAATTAGTTAAGGGTTTGTAATATTTAATTAGCTAGGGTAGTTAGTTATTTATTCGGTCTGTATATTTATTTGGTCCCTCCGAGTGAGGGCGTATTTGTAATAAGTGTGCGTGGATGTGTGCATGTCTTCCAACCCCACGTCTTTCTTTCCTTTTATTTACCTGCTTATGATGGCAGATTAGGGCATGTTTAAATTAGCATACCTTATGCTATGCATACGTGCATCCATACATTTGTCTCACATGCATCGGGCTCGGCACATCATACAAACTGCATCGTACTTCAACTCCAAATTGAATACATGTTATTTGTAGCATTCCATATACCATGTTTAGGATAGTCGAGCCTGTCTAAGATTGCATCCTTGCTTGTGTTGCATTAGCCACTTAACATGAACTAGGACCATGCATTTGATTACTAACTAGTTTCTGTTTTGGCTTGGAGTACTAGGTAAGCTTTTATGCTTTAGCATATCGCATGCGTGTGAATGTTGCCATAATAGCATGATTACTATGAGGCTAGTTGCTTATGTGATATAACTGCTTGAATGCCTGTGGATGGAGGTCAAATCACTTAAGTTGGAACAATGCATGAAAACTGTGAGTTCTTTTTTAAGCCCACTAAATAGTGGCAAAACTATCTTTTCTAAAGACCACTTGAGGGTGGCAAAACCTGCATTTTAGCCTGCTTGCGAGTAGCAAACCATTTTCAAAACAAACATGAAATGTTTTGTTCCAACTTAGGCGATTTGGTCTATACTTGTTTGCTGTGCGCATAACATAGTAATTCTAGGCTAATAACCGGAATAAGAACACATAATGTTTTCAAAATTAGATATCACGGTTAGTAGAGGCCGATCTTCGGATCGGGCGAGAAGGGGTGCTCATAGCTGACCTGCCTCAATCGTACCCAAGTTCCCGAGCCGAGGCAACTTTGGTGATGACGGACACGTGGCCTTTGGCACAGAGTCAGGGTTTCCTAAATTTCCCCATTAAAATATATTTAGGTGGCGACTCTATATTTGGCAAAGCAGTCCATGTTTGGCACTTCTTTTCAAAATCTGTTTTTTTCTCAAAACAATTTGCCAGAGTTGGACTCTTTGGTTCAAATTTAGAACCGTGACAATTCGAGTCCGAACTGTAGTAGACCCACAAACGAACAGAACGGGGGTTCATCCCCCCGGGGCGTTCGGGGACGTCTACAGTTTCTGGCGACTCCACTGGGGATTTTTAGAGAGCTTGACTCGAACTCATGATATCCTGTTTTGACTACACTTATGTGTTTCTTTGCATTGCATGTGCATTGGTGCGCCTAGGACACCGTGTTGGCCATCTGCTATTCCTGAGCGGTTTGCCGGAGGCTTGACTTTGTCAAAGCATGCCATAAGGCTGACCGGTTGCGGGCTCTGCCAGTATGGGAACACAAACCCCGGTTTTACCGGGGCATCCCTTTTGACCATTCGACCTAGTGCATATCGAAATCCATAGTGACCATTCCAAACCAGGACAGGTTGCTTACCCGATGTTAGGTTGTTTGAAACCGTTGCGTGCGTAGTGAAACCCTAGCTCTTGACAAAATAGGACAGGGAAACCCTACCCGAACATAGGGGTGTTTTGGCTCTTTTTACTTGTTATGTGCTTTTAGAGTGTATCTCTACAGGAATGCATATATTAGTTTGCAAGTTTGAGTATCAGGCCCGAGGGCACCAGTATCAGTATTTTGAGAATCAGTTATATCTGCGGGTATCAGATTTAGATTTGGTGCAGTGATTTCGGGGAACAGTGATCAGTAATAGAATACAGTCGTTCAGCTTTGCTCGTATCCATTCCAGTGAAATTGGGCTGAGATGCTGTCTGTTTTCTCTTTTGCTAGGTAGTCCCAGAATCATAGCTTCACAAGGCTCCGATATCCCCCGGGTACATTGGACTAGTGCTGATAGACTTTGTTAGGTCAGAGATTCAGCTCAAGGGCAATCAGTGTTCCTTTGCTAGAGGCAGAGTAAAAAAGGGCCAGTCAGGCATGGATCACCGGTTCAGCAGTTACCAATCGTACCCAAGTTCCCGAGCCGAGGCAACTTTGGTGATGACGGACACGTGGCCTTTGGCACCGAGTCAGGATTTCCTAAATTTCCCCATTAAAAAATATTTAGGTGGCGACTCTATATTTGGCAAAGCAGTCCATGTTTGGCACTTCTTTTCAAAATCTGTTTTTTTCTCAAAACAATTTGCCAGAGTTGGACTCTTTGGTTCAGATTTAGAACCGTGACAATTCGAGTCCGAACTGTAGTAGACCCACAAACGAACAGAGCGGGGGTTCATCCCCCCGGGGTGTTCGGGGACGTCTACAGTTTCTGGCGACTCCACTGGGGATTTTTAGAGAGCTTGACTCGAACTCATGATATCCTGTTTTGACTACACTTATGTGTTTCTTTGCATTGCATGTGCATTGGTGCGCCTAGGACACCGTGTTGGCCATCTGCTATTCCTGAGCGGTTTGCCGGAGGCTTGACTTTGTCAAAGCATGCCATAAGACTAACCGGTTGCGGGCTCTGCTAGTATGGGAACACAAACCCCGGTTTTACCGGGGCACCCCTTTTGACCATTCGACCTAGTGCATATTGAAATCCATAGTGACCATTCCAAACCAGGACATGTTGCTTACCCGATGTTAGGTTGTTTGAAACCGTTGCGTGCGTAATGAAATCCTAGCTCCTGACAAAATAGGACAAGGAAACCCTACCCCAACATAGGGGTGTTTTGGCTCTTTTTACTTGCTATGTGCTTTTAGAGTGTATCTCTACAGGAATGCATATATCAGTTTGCAAGTTTGAGTATCAGGCCCGAGGGCACCAGTATCAGTATTTTGAGAATCAGTTATATCTGCGGGTATCAGATTCAGATTTGGTGCAGTGATTTCGGGGAACAGTGATCAGTAATAGAATATAGTCATTCAGCTTTGCTCGTATCCATTCCAGTGAAATTGGGCTGAGATGCTGTCTGTTTTCTCTTTTGCTAGGTAGTCCCGGAATCATAGCTTCACAAGGCTCCGATATCCCTCGGGTACATTGGACTAGTGCTGATAGACTTTGTTAGGTCAGAGATTCAGCTCAAGGGCAATCAGTGTTCCTTTGCTAGAGGCAGAGTAAAAAAGGGCCAGTCAGGCACGGATCACCGGTTCAGCAGTTACCAGATCAGTGACCCTTATCTACCCTATCAGTGGACAATCAGGCCGAGGTCTCAGTTTTTATCACAAGGATAGATATACCAGTCATTCAGCCGGGTCAGCAGAATATGGCAGGGATGGAGGAGATGATGCGTTAACTCCAAGAAAGTATGAAACTCATGCAGCAAGACGATGTCCGCCAAGCGGAATTTTCCAAGCAGCAAGCTGCAATCATGGCTCAGCAGGCTGAGCTCATCACCAGGCTGCAACAGCAAAGCGGCGCGTCTGCTTCACAACAAGTTCCTCCCTCAGCAGGAGCTCCAGCACCCGGGGAGACGCCAAATGTCCAGGGAGGTACGGACATTCCGACAGGGCCGGCTCCGCTCCCAATTTTACCCCAGCTGTCTAAAGCACCAATCAACCTGCCAGACTCCCCCTTTGAGTTCGAGGTAGACCATACAGCGTTGAAGTTGAGCAAGCTTGAAAAGTTGTTCAAGAAATCCCAAGGGGTAAAGTCCATCCCGGACATTGAGGATGGGTACACCGACGCAGCTGTGACACTACTAGATAGGTTCAAGATGCCACAAATTGACCACTTGACGGATTCGGGGATCCCATGGTGCATCTCCGTTTGTTTTCAGACATACTAAAGCCGATGGGCCTCACCAGACCGCAGAAGCTTTCATTGTTCGGCCGGACCCTGTCGGGTGTGGCGGCCATCTGGTACGCAAAACTGGAGGACGATGTCAAGAGAAATTGGGATGAGATGGCCGAGGCTTTTGTCGCTCAGTATTCCTATAATACGCAAATCGAGATTACGACCCGTGATCTCAAGACAACAAGGCAGGAGCCTAAGGAAAGTTTCTCTGAATTCGTAACCTGCTGGAGAGCCAAGGCCTCAATGATGACCATTAGGCCAACGGATAAGGATCAAATACGGATAGTTGTGCGCAACCTCCAGCCCAAACTAATGCAGAAAATGATCGTGCTCCTCTTCCCTACCTTCTCAGATTTACATGAGATGGGAGTACAGATCGAGGATGCCATGAAGCAAGGCCTTATTGACCAGGAGAAGGAGCAGCCTAGGCGGGCGTTTTCCCGCAGTTCAAATGTGACCACCAGCGGTGATGCAGCCACAAGATCTTCTGAAGTGGGCATGGTTACCACCACCACATCAAAAAAGGCTACCCCATTCACCGGTGCATCCGGAAGTAGCTCACAGAAAACCAAATATCCGCCTCGAGTCAAGAGGGTTTTTACCCCGTTTTATATGCCTTTGTCAAAGGCTCTAGAGGTCTTAATCCGGAAAGGACATCTGAAACCATTGGAACAACGGCCTTTACCTGATCCTCTCCCTCCAAAGCATGACTAGACTAAGTACTGTGCGTACCATCAACAAACCGGTCATGAGACCGATAGCTACTTTCGTCTGCGCCATGATGTACAAGATTTGTTTGACAACAACGTCATCGCCGCACCAGTCTCACAAGGTCTATCGGCACTGGATCGATGAATGTGGGGGATAATGCGATATGATTGAGGGGAATGAACCACCTGCGGGAGGCACTCAGTTTACTTCAGACGTGGGAATGGCACACACTGTTTTGAGCATTTGCGAATGCTAATTTTGTAGTTTCTGACTTGGGTGTTGAGTCAATTCTGTAGTTTTGTTTTGAGTCTGTCTCTTTGTCTTGAGTCAGTCTTTTTGATTAAGGGTCTGTCTTGTTGTATCGAGTCAGTTCTGTTGTACAAAGGTCGGGTGATTCCGGGGGTGTTACCTCGGGCATCACCATTTTGTTTTATATTTGTCTTTTCGCTTTCTTTTGAGTCTATTTTTGCCAGGGAGCCAATTGTGCCAACAGATTTGAATGAAACAGCAGTGATTTTCACGCTCTCGCGTTTGCTTCTGCCTTGTGCCAGTTATGCCGGAAGTTCTGAATGAAATGATAGTATTTGACTAAGAACTCTGTCTTTTCTGTGCCTTGAAGTCATTGTAATGACCTGAATTTTTCAAAACTTTTTGAACACTGCGGTGAAAACAAAGAGGGAGGAATTCCTCAGGATTTGCAAAACTTTGATCAAACTGAGAGAAAGATAGGCGTGCTAAGCCCTTAATGAATGAAATCATGCTTGTTAGTGTGAGTACTGAGAAGGACCCTAGCTTTGATCCAGATTGGTTCTACATTGTCTTCAGCGCGAGCGATTTGTCGCTTTCTTAAAAACTTTCAAAAAATGTTTTGCGCGGTCCTACGAAGAGTTGTGTGGAATTGCTCTTGAGATTGTGCAGCCTAGGATCGCTCTCAGCCTCGAGACTCCACCCCCCCATGCTTTCAAACCTTGAACTTGCATTCAAAATGTTCAACGGTCAACCACAATGTGAGGCCTGTGTGGCCAGATTCAAAGCAGCCCATGAATTAGAGGCAAGAAAGTCAGATCAAGAAGATCAGATGTCATTAGAAGAAGCTTGTGAAGCTAGAACATAAGCCCCCCGAACTAGGGGCAAAAATGTCAGATGCGTTCGAAGAGTCAAAGATGAGTCACCAAGTTCCTATTCACAACACTAGGGGCAAATTCAGTCCCCCCCATTGGATAGACTCCTGCACCGTCAGCGAACAACAGCCTTTCTCCTGGATTCAGATGACTTCGGGATCTCAAACCGTTCAACATGGACAAAGCTACACTTTTACCCTTTGACAGGCTCGCTGGGCCGAAAACCCGGAAGGGCGACCTAGGCAAAAGTTAGAGTAAGGAAAAATATATACAAAAGAGAAGAAAAGCAAAAAAAGAAAGAGAAAAGAAAAGAAAAAAAGAAAAGAAAAAAAAAGAAAAAGAAAAGAGAAGAAAAAGAGAAAAGAAAAAAAAGAAGCTCGCAAGGTCGAAAACCCGCATCGGGCGCCTTGGCAAAAGTCAGAGCATAAAAAGGAGAGGTTAAATACTCGAGTGTACCTTAACCCCGAACTACGTAAGGCTTGATTCCCATGTTTAGGATACGTAGGCAACTTCACTTTGAAGTCCAGCCACAAACACTTCAAATTCGATTGTGTCCGTGTAATGGTTTTGACCATCCTTGCCTTCTCTGTATCCGAGAGTTCGGTTGTAATCATCGCTCTGAGGACTGATCACAATGCGTCGCGGTGCCATTCACACAAGGGGCAACTTTCCGTTGCCATTCAATGCGCTGCGGTGCCATTCAAACAAGGGGTAGCTTTTCGTTGCCATTCAATGCGCCGTGGTGCCATTCAAACAAGGGGCAACTTTCCGTTGCCATGCAGCTCCCCTCAAGCAAGGGGCAATTTTCCTTCGAATCTGAGGTTGCGCATCTCGAGAGTGGGTTCTACGCTCGTTGAGCAGTGACCGTTTGCAAAAACAGTTTTTGAGAATTTTTACTGAGGTTAACTGATTTTCTCTAGAAAATTATTCCATTTTTCCAAAACTGGACCGTTTTCTTGGATCCAAAAAATGAAAATTTTCAGTGCTCATAGCCTGACTTGCATGATTTTAAATCAGAAAATCGAACAAGCATGTTAATCTAACTCTCATGTTGGTCAAAATTGTTTTAGTAGAAAGCAAAATAAAAAAATGGTCAAAATGATGAACTAGGGGCACAGTTGAGTCAGGTTTCCTGTCTTTTCCCCGTCGCCAGCATACTTGCCAGAAAGGGCACAACTGAAGTCAACAACAAAATGCAGAAAGCTCTCTTATCGTCCGAGCAACGAGGTATCAAGCCAAGTGCGAAGCACGAACTGGAATGGATCAGGATGTTCCACTTCCACATCTGGACAGATCTAACCACGTCCAAACTCCCTAGCAGAGCATCGTCAACCAATGTCAACTACAGATTTGCTACACAACCTGTTGTGGCGCAACCTCTTTGTGGGAAAGTTCACTGCTGTGTGCAGAAGAAAAAGAATCTAGCAGAATGTGTGCAGAAGAAAAAGAATCTACGGATTCATAGCGGCCGTAACGCAGTCTTAAGAATATCCTCCTCCTGAACACGTGAAAAAAAGAAAGGAAAATCTCAAAATGCATGGATGTGGGGATACGAGGTTTCGAACTCCTATCTTCAGGCTTAGTTTCTTGCTCTTTTAACCACTGAGCCACGCCACTCCTATGACAAAATATTCAAACAAATGTATATATAGGTATATGAGACATATATAACAAAAAAAACAAAAAAAAACAAAAGAAACACTCGTTGCTATGGGGGCTCGAACCTCTGACCTCAGGTTTAACCTTTCAATCCTCAACACTAAGCCGAACCGCTGAATCCAAGCCACTCTTGTGACCAAATATGCAAACAAATATATATAATACATAGATATACAATTCATATACATATATGCACACAACTTTCACGCTTCTTTCTCTTCCTTCGAAAATCGCGTTTGACACACGAGCTTGTTTTTGCGTCGACTGGCCGACAAAAGCAAGCCTCATCGATTTGTAAGCTCGCCTCGGCTCTCTTTCCCTCTTTGTTTTCTTCTATTCTGTCTTCTTCTTCTTCATCACTCTTTTCTCTTCTTCTTAATGACTCTCTTCTTCTGTCTCTTCTCCATCACTCTTCCATCCCCTTCTTCTCTTTCTCTTCTATTTTTTGCCATTTCTCTGCGACTCTATTCTTTCCTCTTTCTTCCTATACATGGCTTCGTCTCGCTTTCTCTCTCTCTTTCCGGATCTTACTGATCCAACAATCTCCTCTGGGCCAAGTGCCCCTGCTCTTACTCATCCTAGTCTTCCTACACTAACAGTTGAGCAAGTGATGGCTACTCAAACTGATATTGAGGCCAACCACTACACGTTGAAGTCGTGTATGGAGACAGTGGCCGTGGTCACTAACTTGTCTTACCGTCTGCAAAACAAGACGTGTGAGGTACATCGGGTTAACGCCCAACTTACTTTGCTTCAGCATATGTATAAGGATGCGCGAGCGAAGATTTGCACGCTGAAGGCGGAGAACGAAGAACTGAAACGGAAGGCTACCTCTATGGAGAATAAAGAGGTAAAACGACAGGCCACTTGAATGGCCCGGTTCAGAGCACCGCCGTATTTTGCCTTTGATGGTCGGCGAAGAGTTAACTCTCTTGGTGAAAACACTGAGGCAGGGCCTTCTCTTGGGGAACACATTAAGGCAGGGCCTTTGAAGGTCTCCCAAAACGAAATTGAGATGAAGAAAATGGCAGGAGAGTCAAGCAAATAAGGTCGGCGTATGGCTGTTTGCTAGAGGAGAAAGAAGAACAAGATCCTTCTTCTTTTTTTTTTTTTTTATGAGTCTCTGTAATCGGGGATGTCCTCCCCAGATTGCAATAAAACCAGTTTAGGTTCTGTACATCAATGGCGTGACTGGCACATCACTTTGAATTTGAAAATAATTTTGTTTGATTTGAATTTGAGAATGATTGAATTTGAACTCTGAATTAGACATTGATTTCATACTAGCCTGAATCACAAAATAACTTAACGAAAGAAAACGAAGCAAAACAATCCAAACACATTTATATACACTGACTAGTATGAATACCCTAACCGGTATGAATATACTGACTAGGTGACTCGAGCGGGGGAGAACATAAAATCACTGACTCAACTATGCCCCTAATTAATTGGGCAGAAAAGACAAAGGCTTGAGACTGCTCAGAGTAGGTAGAAAAGCTATGCAGATCAAATGAGAAGACCTCTAGCATTTAAAGTTGGAGATCATGTGTTTTTGAAAACACAGCCTCATCGAGGAGTTGTTCGTTTCGGAAAGAAAGGAAAGTTGTCACCTTGCTTCATTGGGCCTTTCGAAATTTTGGACAAAATAAGAGAAGTGGCGTACCATTTGGCTTTACCACCTCAACTAGCTGGAGTACACAATGTTTTCCATGTTTCTATGCTACGGAAATACGAGCCACACCCTTCTCACATCATCAATTGGGAGGAAGTTAATCTTGATGAAGATATGACATTTGAAGAAAAGCCTGTCAAAATTTTAGATCGTCGCGAGAAGAAATTACGAGGTAAAACTATATCGTTGGTTCGAGTTCTCTGGAGACATCGTGGGACGGAAGAGTCAATGTGGGAACGAGAAGATATGATACGTGCAAATTACTCTCAACTTTTCGAGTCTAAAGGTACGAACTAATTTTGAGGACGAAATTTTTTTTAGGGCGGTAGATTGTGAAAACCTGCATTTAATTATTCAAAAAAAATAAAATAAAAATAAATAAGTAAATAAATAATAATAATAATAATAATAATAATTAATTAATTAATTTTATCCAGAGTTTACCTAAATTATATTAGTGTATAAGTTAATTTTAAATTAACCCAATTCAATCACCAACAAAGACATTAAGAAGAATAATAATTTTGTGGATGTTCAATATTTGTTGTTTATAAATTATTTTAATTAGGACTCAACATGATAATTATTCTTACTAAATACCTTAGTTAAAAATCTTAGTGTATCAATTTTGAGAAACCCATGCAAATACACACACAAAAAAATAAAATAAAATAAAATAAAATAATAATAATTCAGATTTCGGCAGAGATTTGATGGTGGCAAATAAACAACACTTGGATTGCATGCAAATGTATTCATTATATGCATTGGAATTGAGAGATACGATTAGACCACATACAATGATTAAGGGAGACAGAGAGAGAGAAAGCCTCAGAAAATGTTCTATAAATTCATACACTTAGTGTTCATACACAGAGAGGGTTCATATTTTCAAGGCTAATCGGAGGGAGTAAAAAAAAAAAAAAAAGAAAGAAGAGGGAATTTCTGTGGAAGAAGAGGGGGAAATTAAGGTTGCATATTTTCATTATTCCATTTCAATTCTACAATTAAGTAAGAAAACCCTCTTAACCCTGTTATTTCTTTTTATTAACAAAGTTTTCAGATTATATACATGTAATAAAATGAGTAACTTATAGATAGAAATTTTATATATATGTGTAGGAAATTTTGTGATGTGTATATCAAATGTTTGAAGATATTGATAATCTTAAAATCATAGTATTATTGTGAAAATAGGCTTGCATGTGTAGTTTATACCATTAAAGAAAAGATTGAAATTAATCTTTTTGTCCTTGAATCTGCCAGAATGTTTGTGCTAATTTTTAGACAATTTTATACTCAAAATTTTGAGATGATTTCTTCTACAAAATTGTTGAGAATGATGTCTAGTTCATCCAGGAATTTTGGCCACAATTTTTGAGCATTTTATGAATTTTTAAAGTTTTTTAATTAAATCTGAAACAGTGAGACAAATTTTACTATATATTTGAAAATTTATTAAAACTTTTATACTAAGCCAAATCTGGAAATTTCTAACTAAAAGATGAAATTTAAGAAGTCTAGTTTCATAATAAATTTTTAAATTATGGATTTGATCTATAAATTTAAGCATGGAATTAAATTAAGAAAATGTGACAAATTTGTGTTATAAAAATTGCTGAAAATTTTACAGGATTATTTACAACTTCATTTTTTGAAATTCTTTCTGAAAAATGACGTAAAACATCCCTATTGAGTATTCTGTTCAATTGCATGAATTTTAGGATTGTGTAAATAATTTATTTATAATTTTTAATACCTAAGTTACAATCTGGAATTTTTTGGACAGAATGAAATCATCACTTCAATATTGTGTTGGTCTAGTCCATCAACTATTATAAATTAGTAATCCATGTATGGGTGTGTTGTGATTTATTTAATATTGTGCTAGTCTAATTTTGTAAATAAAAAATTTGTGCATGTGTGTGATTATGGTTTATTTCTTGTATCTAAGTTATATTCATACCATGGTTTAAATTAATTATCTATTAAATTTTGTACATTGAATTATTATTGTGTGGCATGTGTAATATTTTATGTTAGGAGTTTTTTTTTTGAGTTGGTATAACATTATTGGTGATTGAGATTCGAATAATTTGTGTCTAATATATAAATTAACCAACATGATTAGTGGTATATATAAAATTAACGATAGAGGGTTAATACCGGTTATTCATGGTGAGTCCTGGTTTTTAATAATTTTTATGTAAATTGTGTCGTGAAACTCTAAGATGGCATGGGGCTTATTTGAACCTTTATCGGTATTTGGTTTTGGAATAAGGGTGGATGTGCGGGTGGCACGCAGGAAAGTTACGTACCCCTGGAAGATCGTTCTCTTGGGGCAGACCACGGATACCACGGCTTGGGTATATAACTCCGGGCATGGGCATCTTTGGTGGTTCTTGAATATTTGACCAAGGGGGGGTTTCCAAATTACCTGTCGCCATGGCTTAGTGGTTAGTAAGTTAAATCTCTTTGGTGAGATTTCATGAATCACCTAATTTATTAAAATTATATGAATTATTTTAATGGTTGTAATTTATGTTACAATTATATTATTATCTCATGTTTCTAATCTCATTATTTTTCTCTTAAAAAGAATGGTAGGTTGGTTATGTTTTCTTACTGTGTTGCAAAACTCATGGCATATATTTTGTTGCCATGGCGTTTCATGCCAGATTATGTCGAAGAAGAGACTGAGGCTGAATTTGGAGCTGCTGCTAATATCGAACATTGGCTAACTTAAAGTCAAGATGTTATTAAAATAAAACTCTATTATCTCTTGTGTTAGTATTTAACAATGTTGTGACATTGTATGTGAACTCGAAATTTTATTTTGTTGTTGGAATTTAACTATGTAAGGATTTAAAATTTTCTAATTAATAGTTAAATTTTTTATCTAGCTAGTTATTGTTATTTAAATTTTATGATATTTCAAAAAAAATTGGGACGTCGCAGTTTGGTATCTTAAATTACAACCCCAATAAAAACTTAAAACTTAGTCTTAGTACATAAAAACAACACGAATATAGCATTAAAAAAAAAAAAAAAAAAACTAGAAACTTAGAAAAATGGTTCATGGATCTTGGGTACTTATCAAGCTAACCAAGGCTGAGTGTCACCTTGTAAGGCCTCGGTGTTTCCTTCGGTTTCTTTGGTACCTGGCATAAAATGCCAGGGCAACGGGAATGCCAGCGAGCGACGAGCTCAATAAGATACTACAACCTGAAAATACCCATCCCGATAATAATACTCACAATTTATGAATAATGTATAGTAACAGAATAACAAGTAACATTTAGTAAGTATAAATGGAATGTTATCAGTTGAAATAATAATAATAGATAATAATAAATCAAATAAAAAAAATATAACAAACGGAATCAGTATTTCATCATAAGGAATATGCCCACATTTTTTTTAAAGTTTCATAGATTTAGTTTATTAGATAAATTTAAATAACTCCCCGCGGAGCACTATTTTTACTCAACTACTAAGCAATGGCCACGGGCAATTCTGACTCCCCATTGGTCAAATATTGAAATGTTACTTACTGTAACTACCAATGATGCCCACACACCAGGGTTGCCTACTCGAGTCGTGACATTACGGTCTACCCCAAGGGAACGGTCTATGTTGTGATATCTGCACCACCAACCTTATATCGCCTCCACCGATAAGAGCCGAAATACCTTCCTGTGCCATGTTAGGGTTCGCAACTCAGTTGCACAAGATTCTAAACTGGGTTCACCCCATCACTTTTAAATTTTAATATATCATTAGTTAAATTTCGTGTTTATTTACTTGTTGAGATATTCCCAATAATTCAACATTTAATTACTAATAATGTTATACCAACTCATTAAAATTCCCAACATAAAGTATTACACATGTCACACAATAGTAAACAAATATACAAAATTTAAATAAACAATTTATTTAAACCATGGTATGAAACAATAATGTAGATACAAAAAAAAAAGAAATAAATCATAATCACACACATGCATGGATTTTTAATTTATAAGATTAGATTAACACAATATTAATTTTTTGTCCAAATAAACAATTGAAGAGATAATTTTTGATTCCTCCTTAATTTGCCAAAATTTTCAGAATGCATAACTCGTAATTAAAGTTATAAATAAATTACTTATATAATTCTAAAATTCGTATAAATCTACAGAATACTCAATAAACATGTTATGGTAATTTTTCAGAAAGCATTTTCCAAAAATAAATTATAAATAATTCTGAAAAATTCCAAGAAAATTTATGACACAGATTTATCACATTTTCTTAAATTAATTCCATACTTAAATTTATAAATCGATTCCATAATATAAAAATTTATTTTGAAACTAGACTTCTCAAATTTCACTTTTTGTTTAGAAATTACCAGATTTGGTTTAATATAAAATTTTTAATGATTTTTCAAACACATAGTAAAATCTGCCTATAGCTCCAGATTTGGTTAAAAATCTGTATAAATTCGTACAAAATTCCATAATTGTTGAAAAAAATTTATGGATGAAGTAGACATCATTCTAAACAACTTTGTAGAAGAAATAAACTTCAAATTTTGAGCATAAAATTGTCTAAAAATTCGTACAAATTTTATGGTAGATTCAATGACCAAATAAATTCCTCAATCCTCTCTTTAATGGTATAAATTACATATGCAAGCCTATTTCTACAATAATACTATGACTTTGAGGCTATCAATATCTTCAAATATTTGATATACACATCACAAAATTTACATACATATATATAAAAATTTCTATCTATAAATTAGTCATTTTATCATATGAATATAATCTGAAAATTTCAACAATTAAAAAAATGAGAGGATTGAGAGGGTTTTCTTACTATGTTAGGTTGCTAACAATTTATCGTCCGAATTTGATTTATGATTCTGATCGTATGATATGACCGTCCTGGCTCCATGATCGTCTTGCTGAAATTTCACATTAATCGAACACGATCTCACCGTTGATCTTCCATTGGATTCTCTTAGAACTTTTAGTTGTCAGAATTTGCAAGATCTAATCCCAAAAATTGATTCTACACGTCGAAAAACCTAGGGGTGGTCATCCCCAAAATCATAGGACCACTCGATTAACCTAAATGTACTAGGATGCACCGTAGCACCATGAGCCAAGAAACGCTGGATAAAATTCAGTTCATCTTCTCCAACAGCCGCAGCATGCACGACAGAAATACCCAGAAATTTAGTTTCAATGCCACCAGTTCAAATACTTGTATCTTCTTCATCGTAACTCTGATTTATCTTATTTTTCTGTCATTAGATTTACCTCACGGCTTAGTTTTTGGTTCACTACTCATACGCCTCATTCCGTTTCTTTTTGCGTGCTATTGGATCTCTAAAGTTTGACGAAAAATAAGATTTTTTTCCTACCTTCTTGGACTTTTCTTCGAACCATCTTTCGGACTCCATAACTTTCTTAATTCTTAACGGTTTTACTTCATTCTTTCTTCAATCTCTTTAACTTACTTTATACTTCATCTTACATAACCTATTTTTCTCACTTCTTCCCGGAATGGATGGTTTTGGCATGCCGAAAGTAAGCCGAAAATCAACTTTTAAAATTCAAAATAAACTTCTCTAATTTTGTTTCTTTCTCCTCCGTCTTTCTTCTTCTTCTCTTTCTTCACCTACAACACTTTGTGAATGTGGCTCTAGATGATAATGGAATTAGGTGATGGTGATGGTGACGGTCTGACAGTGTGCCGGTGGTGGAGAAGTTCACGGTTTGGTGATAGTATGGGTTAAGGCCGTGGCTATGGAGGTTCGGGGGAGGAGGAAAAACATAAATAAAGAAGGAGAAAGAGAGTTTGGAGAATGAGAGGTGGAGAGAAGGATAGAGAACCGAGAGAGATAGAGAAAGATGAAACTGGAAGTGAAGCAAAAGAAGAAAAAAAATGTGAGGAAAAGTTAGGCTCAATGAGAAAGAGTAAAAGAAGATAAAAATGAAGAGAAATTAAAAAGAAGGGAGGTGTATAGCATCTGCATGTCCACCACATGTTTTTTTGTTACATAAAATGATTGCACATGGAAGATGGGAGGTGAGAAAACAGGGGGAGCAAACCCATGGTTTTTGATTGGGTTTTAGTAAAGAAAATATTACGCTTCAGTGTAATTTGATTACAAAAAATATATAAAGAAAAATATAATAAAAATATCATAAGGTTCAGAAATTAATATTGAGTAATAATACAAAGTTAAAAATATTTTATTTTATTTTATTTTGAATAAATTTTCAATATAAAAATATACAGACTATTAAATTCAAAATATTGTGAATAATTATTTAAGAAAGTTAAAAATATATATTATTTTTATTATATAAAAATACGGGGTTTCACGTTAGATACTGCTAGAGAAATGTCTTGTACAGCATAAATATGAGCCACAAACCCCGTGAGGTTTCTTCTGCAGTAATTTCTTCATGTGTTCACCATCCACCAACTTGGATTCCCCTTATTTTCCACCCTCAGAACATGCCTCATATTGGTGAGGGTGAAGTCCATACTGAGATTTTTGAAATCCCATTGCACAGGACCCAATGTAACCAACCATTAAATCCCAAGCACCATGTCACACCCTTTGAGTTCCAGAATCCTCATGTCTATTTGGAAGACCACCCATTGCATCTTTCATTTAAAACCTTTACAAGCTGCAGCGCTGATCATCTTTGTTCTATCATCAACAAACACTGTTAAATGGTTAATGTCAATAGTCTCCACACCTGCTCTCTTAACCACTTCTTGGTTTAAAAAGTTAGGGGTACTACCAGTGTCAATCAAGATCACCACTTTTTGTTTCTTGACCAACCCATGTACCCTCATAGTTCTATAAGAGACTGAACCAGTTATTGCATTAATAGAAATCTGTAAATCACATTCTTGTTCTAGGACTTCCTCACCTTCCTCCTCCTGTGTAGGTTCTTGATTTGAGTCCTCTTGGTCCTCATCCAAACGTATAATTGCTTTTGCTTGCATTGATGTCCCCTTGTGAATTTTTTGTTACACTTGAAACACAAACCTTTTGCTTTCTTTTCGTCCAACTCTTTTGGTAACTCTTTTCGAATGGCAGGAAAAGAATTAGGTCTGGACTGCCCATACGAAATTTTTTCTTCAGTTCTTAGTGGCAGCCTTTTTTTTTGGGCAACTACCTCGATACTGAGTTCCTGTTACTTGGCTAAACCAATGGCTTGCATGGTAGTTGTAGGTTTAAACATCAATATATTGGCTCGTATCTTTTTCTTTAGCCTACTAATGAAACAACTAGTAAAGAAATGTTCAGGTAGGCCTTGGGTTTTGTTAGCAAGAATCTCGAATTGTTCTTGATAATCCCTGATAGATGTTATTTGCTTCAATTTGGTTAATTCACCCATAGTATCCTCATATGCATCAGAACCAAAACGAGAAATCAACCTATTTTTAAACAGATCCCAATTTACTCAAACCATTGATACAATTGCAAAGCCCTATCTTCCAAATGCAAGATTGCCAATTTCACCTTATTATTATCTTCAACACAGTTATACTTAAAAAGTCTTTCGCATTTGTAAACCCAACCTGACGAATTATCACTAAAGAATTTAGGAAAGTCAATCTTGGCATACTTAGTTCCAAACCCAGGGAAAGGTTAAGATTGGGAAGACTCTACTTTGAATTGATTGGAACTCACCCTTAGATTTTCGGGGACCCCCAGGTATAGATTCGCATTGCTTCCCATACACATGAGCTGTCACCTGATCATACTTGAAAGTCACTGCTACCATGAATTCCTTGATTTCTACTAGAGTGTTCTTGATTTCCTCTATTTCTTTTACTGAATTAACTTGTTGTTCTTTCAGAATTTGAAAGGAATCTTCGAGTTTCTTGACTCCTAGTCCCATTTGCCATTGCAAATTGATCACTTCACAGGCCGAAAAAGGTCGACTTTGATACCAATGTAATGACTAGAAATGGAATAAGAAGAAATATAGAAGGAAAAGAGTTTATTAGTGCACTTATTCCAACCCAACGAACTGGTTCTCAAACAATACAATGAATGAATTGGACAGTGCATTCCCTCCTATACTTATACCCATAACCAACTGCTAACCTAACATATTCAGTAATTGTAACCTAACAGATTCAATAATTAAATTACAAGAATAGCCTCAGAAGTAAAGGTAAAATTACAAGAATAGCCTTCCTAATTAACTTGTTCGTAACATTGTCAAGGATGAGTGATCCTTAGAGGTGGTTGCCGATCAAAACATGTTAATATCAAAAATAATTTGTTTGGCAAGTAGGTTTGGACTAAAATAGTCACATACAACAAAATAAGTTATTTTAGTCAAATAGGATAAAATATCACATTCAAGCCATAATTATTTTATTTTTTCTCTCACAAAAATCAAAAAAGTCAAAAAACCTATCTCAAATGAAACTTTTTAATCCCAGACTAAAATAGTCAAAAAGTTTAAAAAATTGACTCATATCCTAAACGAGCTCTTATGATAGAAGATGGTTGGAAGTAGTGAAAGATGATTGTCAATTAGCAGAGATAGTTGTCGAAAGAAGAGGCCAATAATGATTGCAGGAGAGTAGAGTTCTGGAAATTGTTTATAAATTTTCTTTAAAAAAAAAAATACAAAATAGTAAATGAAATTTCATTTACAATTTTTTTATTATATAAACATAGAAAAACAAGTATTTCCACATAACAAATGATAATAAATTAATTAAAATTTTGAATTTAACTTATTGTCCTCAAATCAATTCATATCTCTCAAATTTCATGTTTAATAAGATTGTGAAACATAAAAGTCAATAACATAAACGTCAATGAGTGATACATATTAAACTCAATTTCAGGGAGTATAAGTGTAATTTATTCAAATTTAAAAATAAATTTGAAAGTAAGAGAATAGTGAAAAGTGATTATGAATCGAATGTGATTGTCATGAGCGATCCCTAGAGGTGGTTGCCAATTAAAAAATGTGAATGTCAAAAATAATTCGGCAGTGATTGGTAGCTCGAATTCGAGGCTCGAAATCTGGCTCGAGACCCAAAACGACGTCGTTTTGGGTCTCGAATTTTCTTTTTTTTTTCCGTCTGTGTTGCGAGAAAAACAGGAGAGGAGGAAGAAGATGGTGGAGGTGGAGGTGGAGGTGGAGGTGGAGGTGGAGGTGGAGGGGAAGGGGGTGGGGGAAGGGGAGGGGGAGGGGAAGGGGGGTGGGGGAGGGGGAGGGGGCCCTAATAACAGGAGAGGAGGAGGCGGAGGCGGCGGTGACGATCTGGCGGAGGGAGGACGGCGGTGACGATCTGGAGCTGGGCGAGGACAGCCGGAGGCGAGGCCACGACGATCGACGGTCTGAAGCTCCTCCCTCCCTATGACGATCGGCGACAGTCTGCTGCGACGGACGATCGGCGGCGAGCTCCCTTCTCTTCTCTCCCTCCCACGACGAGCCCTCTCCTCTTTCTCCCTCCCTTCTCTTTCTCCTCTGTTTCCTCTCTTCTCTCCCTCGAGCCATTTCGAGCCTCGTAGCAGTCGAGCTACAAGGCATTTTCCAAAATAATTTAGGGTAGAAGATGGTTGGTAGCAGTGAAAAATGACTGTCAACTACAAGAGACGGATATCAAAGGAAGACCCCAACAATTGGCATGAGAGTGGTGGTAAGAGAGAGTGGAAGAAAATTTATAAAATCTGGAAATTGTTTATAAATTTTCAGAAAAAAAAAATGAAAATAGTAAATGAAATTTTGTTTATAATTTTTTTTTATATAAACATAAAAAAAAAAAGCAAGTATTTCCACATAACAAATGATAATAAATTAATTAAAATTTTGAATTTAACTCATTGTCCTCAAATCAATCAAATATCTCAGATTTAATGTTCAACAAGATTGTGAAACATAAAAGTCAAAAACATAATGCTAACCTATTTTGAAAAGATGGTTATAATCAACTTTTTGTGAGAGAGAGAGAAGTGGGTTATAATATGAGAAGTGGATTATAACCCACTTCTCAAAAGACCCCGAAGTTTATCAAAAGGGATTTAAAACCAAGCCTAATCCTAGTGTGTATTAAATTTTCAAAATAACATGAAATTTGTTATAGTTTTATTCAAAGTTAATGTAGCTTGCAAAAGTTAGTACAACCGATTTTTTTTTTTTTTACACATAGAAAATAGGGTTTAAATTTCTCATTGCACTCATTACATGTATTTTAATACTTGTATTTAGGAAGAAAGTCTTATTCAGCGTGTCACAAAGATTAGAAAAAACTATTTATTTATTATAGCTCAGTGCAAATTACAAAATAGCTTAAAGATACCGATTAAATGGAAAATGTTTCAGATTTCTCAGAAACCAAAAACTTCAACGTCTTTAGAAGAAAACCTAATAATATATCCTTCAAACAAAAACCACATAATGATTTGATGAAACCAAGCAATTTCAGCAAAATCAACGATAGCGACGGAGGGAGAGGGTGTTGCTCCTCTTCCATGTTGCCCTGCGAGAAGGTCGTGCCTTGTGATTCAAATGTCCCTTTCCACGGAGACCTCTGTATTTCTTTCCAGCAGAAGTGAGCCCTCGAAGTTCCCTATGCTTATGAACGGGGTTGCAGATCCAATTGATTCTTGGGTCATTACGGATAGCATTATGTGCATGATCAACAAGGATTACCTTAAAGTACTTATAAGTTGAATCCTACATTAAAAAAATTAAGGCATAAAGAACCATAGTGAATACAAGATGTCAGCAAAGAAAGAGAGGACGGCGAGTGAAGTTTTTGGAGTTAAACAACATACCTCGTTGATCCAGTACGAGTTGAGAACTTTAAGGCCACCCAACTTTCGACCAGCACGTTCCTCTGCAACTGACCTCTTGCTGCGCTGAAACTTCAGTTGAGTAACACCCTGGTTTGTAGGCTTACCGTACACAATACCCTTGGGAACGGGCCTCTTGCGGCCACCTCTTCTAACACGGATGCGGTAGATCACATAACCCTATTAGGATAACCCTATTAGGAGTTTGAGTAGTGTTACACTGTGCATGATATAGCACGAGCAGATAATTGAAGTATACCCTCAATGTCACAGTAATAGGTTTGACAAAACAGGAAAGTGATAAGCAACCCAAGGGATTAGCTGGTAGAATAGCAATATAACAGTAGTAATTCAATAGTTTCATTTACTTGAAATTGGCCCTTTAATTCTGAAAAAACTGTCCAACAAACATGCATTATATTAATAGTTGATTGCAAACTAAGGGGCTGTTTGGACAATCTGACAAATGGACCAAGTCAGGTCCACTCCCATCAAGTTATTTGTGTTTTTTGGAAAATCATCTGCTTGTTAGCTTCATTTTAACAAGGTTTTGGTACTTTGCTTTTACTAATACCAAAGACCCTCCCTCTATCTCAACCTCAAAATTTCGCCCAATTGTATTTAAATCACACTAACTCTTACTAAAATGCCTATGGAACTGTACAAAGAATCTTAATAATACTAATATGACAAAAAAAAAACTAAACATAGGCTGAGCCACCATGAGAACATAATGCATGAAGATCATATGGCAGACAACCTGTGGTAAAAAAAAAACCTCATGCTATCAGAGTGCAATTACTCAAAAACATAAAAACAAGGTGCAACTACGTCATAGATGCAGTTATGATGATAGACCACAAGGACACTAATGCATCATTGCAAAATGAAATGTCTACAGAGCTTCTAAACATTGAAAAACTCAATTGAAAACAACCAAATTTAGCCTTGACCTATGCAGCTATGCCTAGCCAAGAGCCATTATGTCCCTTGAACCCAATATCTTTGCCATCATCTAGCATTTTTCATGCTAATGAATTAAAGTTTTTTTGTTCAGATCATATATGACATAGGATTCAATTACGAGTGCCGACGTCTCAAGCAAGACATTAATGAACATCTAATGATCTATCGAGCAGCAATTAAGGCTGAAATGTAACTAATGCTTACATGTAAAAATAAAAAATACCCTTCATATAATCTCTAAAATCACATGCACTCTACACATTTGTGTATAGTTTATCTACTTCGGACTGTGGTGTGGAGGCAATTGGTGCATAATAATTATAGATAATGAAATGTTAAATCTAACTTTGAAAGCAAAAACTGTGATCAACCCAATACTTTAGACCTATGAAGCACGGATGCTCCGAAATGGCCCTCGTCCACGTGTCGGATACATATCGGATACGGAGACGCGCCCAATACAGTGGGATACATATCAGATACGGCAAAGAAGTATCCCATTTTTTTTTTTAATTTTTTTGAATTTCGGATACGTTTGGGATACGCAAGGATACTTCAAGATACATTCGGGATACTTTCGGGATATTGCAGGGCGAAAAAATAATTTTAAAAACTTATAATGGAGTCAAACTATAAAATAACAAAAGTAATGTAAAATAAACAAAAAAATCAACCAACCTCCAAGCCCTAGATTCGAACAGCAGTAGTAAGAGGAGGAGTCATCGTCAGGTAGAAGCAAGGAGGACGAGGAGGAGTTGTCGATCAAGTTCGTCCTCTCTCTCTCTCTCCCTCTCGCTCGATCTCACGGTCTCTCTCTCTCTCCCTCTCCCTCTCCCTCGATCTCACTGTCTCTCTCTCTCTCTCTTTCTCCCCCAGTTCATGTTTTGATTTTTCTTTTTCTTTTTTTTCCTTGTGTTTTTTGCTTACCCATGTGAGAGTTATTCACGTTTTTTTATTAAGTTATTAGGATGATATTTTGGTTACCCTTTTACTGTCTTTTAATTTAACCAATTTTTACAATTGATCCCTCCCTTTTTAAATAATTACAGTAAAGTCTGCACACTTCCTTCTTATATTTTAATGTACCTCTTCCATCATAACATCATTTAAATTTTAGGTGAAAATTGAAATCCATGACCAAATCAAACCAAAACAAGCCTTAAGTCCCAATCAAATAGGGTTAGGATGATAGTTCTAACTCTTTTTTTATCTTTTTTAAACTCTTTTTTATTTAAAATTTAAATTTTTAGAATTTGTGTTATTAGGTGAATTTTGAATCTTTTTTTTTTTTAAATTTAAATTTTCAGAATTTTTCGTAGCTTTATAGGAATCTTTCTTTTTTATCAAGTTGTATTTTGCTTTAAGTTTTATTTTTATGCATGCTACATTACTAAAAATTGTAAAAATAATATTTTTCACAAGCGTATCCCCGCCGTATCTATATCCTAGTGTTTTAAATTTTTTCGTATCATCGTATCGTATCGTATCGTACCCAGTATTAGTATCAATATCAGTATCCGTATCCGTGCTTCCTACCTTTAAACAAAAACTCATTTGTAACAACATTAGGATGCGACTGTTTTGGAACATTTTTAGAAACTGTAATCAACATTTTATGGTGTTTGGCAAGACAGAAAATGCTTATTTGGGTGAAAACAACAATGTAGATCCCAAATTTAAAAACTTTTTTCTGGAAAAAAATTTCAGTAAACAACAGAGAGAAAGAATTTTCCAAAAATTACAGACAAATATAAATTCATACAAATAATGTGAACATGAAATCCAAGTAATTCAAGATCATTGGTTTACCTGCTTAGCTTTGTAGCCCAAACGGCGAGCCTTGTCGGGGCGAGTGGGGTGAGTGACACGAACAATGGAAGGAAGCTGTCGGTACTCCCAGCACCTCACCCTTTGCAAGAACCTCATCATATCTGATTGTTTCTTCCTCCATAGCTCCGATACATACGTATAAGCCCCTATCAATATATATATATATATATGCAATAGAGTAAGATAGAACTTCGTAGATGAACCCTAGTGCACCGATGGGTGAAGGCCTGTACAAGGAACAAATAGTTAGGCTGCTCGACCGAGGGTTGGTCAGAAACCCCTCCGACGGTCGAGTCAATATCGGGGTTTGGTAGAGACAAGATAGAGAAGACCAATGTGTTTCTAGAGTTAAGAGATTGCCCTTTTCAAAGAGAGTAAGGTTACCTTTCATATGACTTATTCATCAAGCTCCTTCGTTCTCTGCGTGGTCCTCAGCTGTGATGGTAGCACATCCCTTAATAGAGGGGAGCAAGTTCCGTCATTCGCAGGCGTGCCTTTTACTTTACATGGTATCAATTGATCTGTTAGCACTCATCTGTCGTGGAGTGGGAGCCTTGAAGCCCAAGTTATGGACTTACCCATTTCGGAATGGGGAGTGGTGCTAGGGCCAGGCCCATAGTCTTTCCTTCTTCAGAGTGGGGAGTGGTGCTAGGGCTAGGCCCATGGTCTTTCCTTCTTCAGAGTAGGGAGTGGTGCTAAGGCCAGGCCCATGGTCTTTCCTCTCTTCGGAGTGGGGAATGGTGCTAGGGCCAGGCCCATGGTATTTCCCCTCTTCGGAGTGGGGAGTGGTGCTAGGGCCAGGCCCATGGTCTTTTCTCTCTTTGGAGTGGGGAGTGGGCCAAGATTGATCCCTTAGCTCGGCCCATCATAGAGTAGAGAGAGAGAGCCCACTACAGAGTGGGGACCTTCGTCCAGTCTAACGAGGTTCCATACAAATAGGCTTGAGTAGAGAGTGGGGATCTTCGTCCAGTCCAACAAGGCTTCATACAAATAAGCTTGAGTACGGAGTGGGGACCTTTGTCCAGTCCAACGAGGCTCCATACAAATAGGCTTGAGTATGGAATGGGGACCTTTGTCCAGTCCAACGAGACTCCATACAAATAGGCTTGAGTACAGAGTGGGGACCTTCGTCCAGTTCAACGAGGCTCCATACAAATAAGCTTGAGTACGGAGTGGGGACCTTCGTCTAGTCCAACGAGGCTCCATACAAATAGGCTTAAGTACGGAGTGGGGACCTTTGTCCAGTCCAACGAGGCTCCATACAAATAGGCTTGAGTACGGAATGGGGACCTTTGTCCAGTCCAACAAGGCTCTATACAAATAGGCTTGGTACGGAGTGGGGACCTTCGTCTAGTCCAACGAGGCTCCATAGAAATAACCTTGAGTAATTGTGCCCCCTTCATTTGCGTCCCCTTCATTTTCCCCCTGGCTAGCACTAAAAATTATTGAGTAGAAGCCATTATTTGTATTTTGGCCCAATTTGCTTAAACTTTACGTCAGCCTTCAAATTTATTTATATATATATATTTTATAATACCGTATACATATACATACCATATACAAAATACAAATATGTATACATGCATACGCAGGCAAACTCTACATATACGGAGACACAAACACAAATATACGGTATACACAGATTTATTTACAAATAAAATACATACAGATACGTACATACGGTATACATATACACATCTGGGAAATATTCCGTTACGGAGAAGAAATATTCCGTTTGTTGACGTCAACAAGAAAAAGAAATGTGTTGATCCGGGGGTTCGAACCTTTGACCTTAGGCTTAGTCTCTTGGTCCTCAACCACTGAGTCAAACCACTGAACCAAGCCACTCTTATGACCAAAATATTCAAACAAATATATATATATATAATACATAGCTATACAATATATATATTTGCATGCATACACATACAAATCTCTGGCGTCTCTTTCTTTTTTGATAACCAGGTCTGACACGTGGCCTGCTTTTGCGTCACTGGCCGACAAAAGCAGGCCTCGAATGACGCTCGCCTCGGCTCTCTCCCTCTTTGTCTTTTTCTCTTCAACCTTCTTCTTAATCAGTCTTCTCCATCTTCTTTATCACTCACCACTCTCCATCTTCATCACTAACCTTTGTTTCTTCTTCCTCTCATCGAGAGACAAAAAGAGAGACTGAATGAAGGAGGCTCTACTATTTCTCAGCAACTCAGTTCTTTTACACCTATCACCTCTAATCCATGGCCTCCTCATCTCGTCCTCTCACTTTGTTTCCAGACCTGAACAATCCCATAAACTCTTTTGGTTCGGGGTCGAGTGCCCTACTCCTACTCTTCCCATCACTCCTCTTACTGACCTTCCTATGCTGTCGATTGAGCAAATAGTGGCCGCTCAATCTGACATAGAAGCCAACTACTTTACATTGAGGTCCTGCATGGAGACAGTGGTGGCGGTCACTAACTTGTCTCACCGACTGCAGACCAAGACGAGTGATGTATACTAGGTCAACGCCCAACTCTCCATGCTCCAGCGTATGTACAAAGATACGCGAGCAGAGATTTGCACGCTGAAGGCGGAGAACAAAGAGTTGAAACGGAAAGCCACCGTCGTGGCCAGATTTGGAGCACCTTCTTACTTTGCTTTTGATAACCAACAGGGAGCCAACCCTCTCGGTGGTCCTGTAAGAGGAAGAGCTTGGCGGAGGAGCCGAGTAAGTGAAGTCGGCTTGTGGCCGTCATCGGAAAAACAAGATCCTTTTCGTTTTTTTTTTTTTTTTTTCAAGTGTTGGAGTTCGCCTAGTTAGACATCGTCATTTTGTAAAGTCGAGCTCCTCTTTTTGTAATGGATGCTTTATAGTAATGCCATGCTTTGTTGCATTTTTGTATGTCTTGAACTTCAATTTCTAATTTTTGCTTGCATGTGTTATGCTTGCCCCCGGTCGAGCAGGGGTTTTCTAAAGAAGGAGGCTGCCTGCTCGGTCTGATTAGGCTCCGTGCCGTAGAAAAATTGGAAGAAATAACTTTTGATGCCCCAATCCGAGCAGAGACACCGTAGGGAAGGAGGCCATTTGTTCGGTAAAACTCAGCTTTGTGCCTCAGAAAAATTTGAGGAAAGAATTTTCCATGCCCCCAACCGAGTAGAGGCTCCGAGACTATATAGGGTGTCTAATCGAGCAGACCAGGCTTTGTGCCTTAGAAATGTCTAGTTGGATTCGGCCGAGTATTTCATTGCTCTACTTTTACTTGATTCAGTTAAGCTTAACTCATCGTAGAGTGTAACTCAGCTCTTCGTTGAGCGCAAGTTGTTACCATGGACCATGCTTTCAAGCAATGATACTTGGCACAAATTCCACCAAGCTATACCACTTAGTGCCTTACTCCAACCGAAGGGCCGAGTTTGTAGGCTAGGGTGTAGGTTAAGACCTGTAACCCGTTCTTGCTCAATTGCTGAACGAAAATATGCACGACACATATGAAAAAGAACACAATTCATAAGGAAAAGGTGATTTCATTAATACTTAGAGAATTGCAATTACATTCAAAAGCTGCTAGGTCATTACATCACTGATCGTATTTCTTCAAGTTGGCAACATTCCAAGGACAAGGAATGGGCTTGCCTGCTAGGTCAGTCAAGTAGTAAGCTCCGTTGCCTAAGGCAGAGGTAACTCTATAAGGCCCTTTCTAGTTAGGGCCAAGCTTTCCTTCACCAAGGACCTTCTTATAATCCATGACCTTCCTTAGCACCAGATCTCTAGGTAGAAATTGACGAATTAACACATTTTTATTGAAACTTTTAGTAAGTTGTTGTTGGTATGCTGCCAAACGAATGAGTGCGGCTTTTCTGCGCTCCTCTATCAGGTCAAGAGCTTGGGCGATAGCTTCATCATTGTTTGTTGGTTCAAAGATTTCAGACTGAATAGTGGGAAGGCCGATCTCCAAGGGAATGATGGCCTCCATCCCATAAGTGAGAGAGTAAGGTGTCTCCCCTGTTGATCGCCATGGTGTTGTTCTGTACGCCCACAGAACGTTTGGCAGTTCTTCCACCCATTTGCTTTTGGCCTTCTCCAGTCGCTTCTTCATCCCATTGATGATTGTCTTGTTAGACGCTTCAGCTTGACCATTGCCTTGAGGGTAGACTAGAGTAGAATTTCGGAACTCAATTTTTAAGTCAGAGCAGAACTTCCTGAAAACCTTTCCATCAAACTGGGTGTTGTTGTCAGATAATAGGGCCCTTGGGATACCGAACCAAGTAATGACGCTCCTCTAAATGAACCTTTTTATGTCAGCTTCCTTTATGCTTGCCAAGGCTTCAATCTCCACTCACTTAGTGAAATAATCAGTAGTAGCAACGAAGAACCTTTCATTAGCAGTACCCCTTGCTAGAGGTCTAACGATGTCCAGACCCCATTGTGCAAATGGCCATGGATTAGTGAGAGAAGTTCGGTTCGTGGCTGGTTGATGAATGAGTGGGGCAAACCTTTGGCACTTGTCGCATTTTTGGACATATTGTTGGACGTCTTTCTGCATACACGGCCACCAGTACCCATGAGTGAGGGCTCGGTGTGCCAAGGACCGACCTCCAGTGTGACTGCCACAGATCCCCTCGTGGATTTCATAAAGAAAGTTCTCTACAAGATTGGGGTAAACACAAAGAAGATACGGACCGAGGTAAGACTTTTTGTAGAACTTGCCCGAAGGTGAGACCCAAAATCGCGCAGCTCGGTGCCTTGTTTTATGTGCTTCTTTCTTGTCATCTGGAAGGGCACCATTTTTTAAGAAGGCAAGAAGAGGGTCCATCCAGCTCAGACCAAGGTTAGTACAAAGGATCGAGCTGGGTGGATCGATAGTCGGTTGAGGAACAAATTCGACCCATATCTTGCGACCATTTCTGGAGTCCACCGAAGAGCCAAGACAAGCTAAGGCATTAGCGTGGCTATTTCCATCACAGCCAATTTTCACAGCCCTGATAGCTTGAAATTTGCGAATCAGGTGCTTAGCTTACTCTGTATAAGATGTCATCCGGTCATCGCGAGTTTCGTATACTCCAGTCAATTGGTTCACCACAAGTTGGGAGTCGCTATAAACAAGCAACTCCTCTGCATTAAAGTGTTCAGCGCTGCATAGACCAACTAGCAGAGCCTCGTACTCCGCTTCGTTGTTGGAAGCCTTCCATTTCAGTCTGACGGCTTGCTTCCAAATAAACGCCTCTGGTGAAATAAGGACCATTCCTACTCCAGAACCCTTTTGGTTAGAGGATCCATCAATGAACAGCTGTCAAATGTCTCCAATGAAAAGTTTTCATCTCAGCGGGGGTTTGATGAATGTTGTGGATTTCGGTTGCTAAGGCTGAGCTCCCTTCGGAGAGGCCGGTCGGTCTTAGAGTGAACTCAGGTACGAAGTCTGCTAACACTTGAGCTTTGATAGCAATCCGTGTGTCACGACCCAAACCCGCCCCTATAGGTTAGGCATCGCAACCGGCCAGTAATCCGTGGATTACCAAAGGCCTCTGAACAGATAAGCATATAGTAAGTGGCTGTGGAAGCGATAGTACAAAATAAATAAGGTCCAATGAGCTGTGATAACGTATATGGGACATAACACTTCAAAACTTATTTATATAGACATAAACATGCCAGTCAAAGGACACCACTATTTACAAAGTATTTACAGAATGTACTTCTCAAGACCTGACTTTACAAAACAGTCACAGAGACTAGCATGAATACAAAAACAGCCATATAATGAGACTTTAATCGGAACCTCCTCGGGAGGCACAACGGTTGGCTGACAAAAACAGAACAGAAGGCCGTCAACTCTGGCCTTAGTCACCGGCCGGCCCACCTACATACATAATATAAATTGTGAGCGGAAGCCCAGTGAATAATAACAGAGTAAAAGGGTTTTATGAATGATGTCTAGCACAAGTTAGGATCCAGTATTTAAATTAGAACATATTCAGACTTCAAAACAGAAATAGATTTAGATACATACTCATGTTCATATTCAGATTTTGCATAAGATCATACGCGGTACACCCATTAGCTATCAGATCAATTTGGTCCAGAGACCTACATGCATAGTTGGTACCAACGACCATAAAGGTCTATATCTTGCGCGCAAGTAGCCATGGTATTGTTACCCCCAGGCAAGGGCCACGTGCAGATTGGCCACGATATTGTTACCCCCGGGCGAGGGCCATGTGCAGATTGGCCGCAGTATTGTTACCCCCGGGCGAGGGCCACGTGAACTAAGGGTGCCACAAATACTTTTTAGAAAATTGGACATTCATTCATAATTCGTAAGATAGCATTTCAGAAAACAGATCATACCATACCAGTTAGAAAATACTTAAGTTAAACATAACTTTACAGAGTTATTACTCACAGTGGGCCTTAAGACATATAGACGGAATAAGCTTGGTCAAACGGTACGTGGTACGTGACCTACACAACACATAACAGATGCACACTTGAAACACACGTTCTAATTGTACAAAACTTATTTCGTTGGCACTTAGTGTGTTTCTAATCTCTTATCCTCATTATGGGGTCTTAAACATGGCCTAGGAATGCCTAAGATGGAATGAGGATGCAAAAATGCATTGATAAACATTTCTCAAATTTTGCTGAAGATAAGGTCCACGCTCGAGCGTGGCTTTCCCCGCTCGAGCGAACATGCAGACAATGAAGCTCCGTTTGAGTGTGGACTTCCCCGCTCGAGCGGACTGCAAACTTATGAAAAAGTGCTGGATGCAAGAAATTCACGTTTGACGGGCACTCGACCCCCGCTTGAGCGTGTGACACAGACCTTCGCTCGAGCATGGCTTCCCTCGCTTGAGCGGACTGCAAAACACACAAACTTTTGGGTATACGCATTTCATGCTCGAGCGTGACCCTCGTCGCTCGAGCGGAAGTGCATTTACTCAGGCTTGACGCTCGAGCATTAAAGTCCCTGCTCAAGCATGGGTCAAATTTTTGGAAAATCCAGATTGACCTCCAAGCATGAAACTCAACCTTTAAGCCTTCAAAACTCATTTTTCTGAGCCAATATTTGAGAAAACATATAATAACTCAAAAAGAACATGTATTAAAAATCATATCAAGAAATCATGGCCCAAGAGCAACCCAATTTGTGCAAAATCAACATGAACTTTATGAATATGCTATTAATTCAACATGCAAGAACCTCTTTGAATTCAAACCCTCCAAAACATAATCAAACTTGATAATTTGATGGAAAACAAGTTGAATGACCATAATGTGAGTGAAATTAACACATGCATGGAAGAAATCTTAGAATTCAAACTCAAAGCATGGAAATTTATGCATACATGCATGGATGGACTCTCAAAACCACACTTTGAGCTAAATCTTGACTTTAAATACCAATCTCACCATGACCCCAGCAAGAACAACTCATATTCATAATTTAAAAGGAGGAATTCTCTACCTTTAGGTCTTCAATTTCAAGCTTAGTAGCCTAATCTTCCAAGTTGCCTTCAATTCTTCTAAGTTCAAGCAAAATTCTAGATGAACACAATCTTGCTCTCATACTCTCTCATACTCTCTCTCTCTCTCTCTCTCTCCTACGGTTTGGTCTCTCAATGGATGATAAAAAGATGTAACCAAATGTATGAATCAAGTCTCAAAGTTGCCTTAGGTAATGGGCCACCCAATGGCAATTTGGTAATAAACTTAACCAATGCAATTTAATCTAATTTAATCATACCAAATCAAATTTTAATTAAATCTACCATAAAATCACATATATTCTAACTAGTATGAAACACTAATCAATTTCGAAATCGGGCGCCGATAAGACTTTCAATTCGCAGTTCAAAGTCTAAACATGAACAGATCATTTTATGGCAAACAGATAGAAACGCAAAGATAATGCAATACATATGCAAATTAATTTCGAATTCCTTCTAAATTACTGTTAGGCATAAATAATCATGGTTTAGCATTAATCGAAGGTCGGGGTTATTACACCGTGGCTGGAATTTAATGTCAAACTCCCCCAATTCTACTGCCTACTTTGTTGTTTGGCCCGAGAAATCAGCTCGACTGAACACAAACTTTAAAGGGTACTCTGTGAGGACATTGATAGTGTGTCCTTGGAAGTAGTGAGCAAGCTTCCTAGAAACTATCAGTAGGGCGTATGCCAGTTTTCTAGAGGTAGGTACCTGGTTTCGGCATCCAAGAGGGTTTTGCTAACGTAGTATACTGGCTTTTGTTTTTTCTCTTCTTCTCTAATCAAGACAGCACTCACAGCGTGATCGGAGACAGCCAAGTAAAGAAAGAGCTCTTCGTTTGGGACTGGAGTAGACAAAAGAGGAGGGGAAGAAAGATACTTTTTCAACTCTGTGAGTGCTTCGGAGCACTGGTCATCCCATTCGAAGTCTGCCTTCTTCCTTAGGAGTTGGAAGAAAGGTCTCATTCGATCGGAAGACCGACTAATGAAACAATTCAATGTTGCAGCCATATCAACGAGCTTTTGGAGTTCCCTAGCCTTTGTAGGTGCCTCGATGTCTTGGAGGGCTTTGATCTAGTCAGGATTGACTTCGATACCTTGCCTGGTCACCATATATCCCAAGAACTTCCCTGAACCGACCCCGAATGTACATTTCGAGGCATTCAAGTGAAGTTTGTGGGCCTTCAGGATTTGGAACACTTCCTCCAAGTCTCTCAGATGATGTTCGGCCAATTTACTTTTGACCACCTTGTCATCTATATAGGCCTCCATAGTCTTGCCTAGTTGGTCCTTGAACATTTTAGTGACCATCCGTTGATAGGTCGTACCAGCGTTCTTCAGGCCGAAGGGCATCACTTTGTAGTAGTAAGTGCCCCTTGGGCTAATGAATGTTGTCTTCTCCTGGTCAGGGCCAAACAGGGAGATTTGATGATAGCCACTGTAGGCATCTAGGAAGCTCATCCGTTCATGTTCAGCAGTTGTATCTACTAGTTGGTCTATCCGTGGGAGGGGAAAGCTGTCCTTAGGACAAGCTTTGTTAAGGCTGGTGAAGTCAACGCACATCCTCCATTTTCTATTCTTTTTCTTCACCACGACGGTGTTAGACAACCATTTCGGATATTGTACCTCCCGTATGACCCCTGCCACTAGAAGCTTGTTTACCTATTGGATGACTGTTTCTGTATGTTCTGCGGATGATCGTCTGCTCTTTTGGACTACAAGCTAAGCTGCTGGTTGGACATTGAGTTGGTGACATACAAAGGCTGGGTCCAACCCAGGAGTCTCGTAAGTAGACCAGGAAAATACTTCTATATTTTTGCAGAGGAGAGTTAGCAACTGTTTCTTCTCTCAGCAAAGTGCCGAGGAGAAAGAACTTGTCTGGATCTCCTCCGCCCACCAAGATCGTTTCGAGGTCCTCTACTATCTTCTCTATTGGCACTCTACCAACGTCTTCCAGTATAGGCTGATCAGGCAGTTCGACCATTTGGACTTCCTTGCATGCTTGTTTAGACTTCATGGCGGCAATGAAGCAGTGCTTTGCCGCTACTTGGTTACCCTTGATCTCCTCCACCCCATTCTTTGTTGGGAAACGGACTACCTAGTGGTAAGTGAATGACACTGCCTCCATTGTATGAATCCAAGGTCGATCGAGTATTGCATTGTAAGGAGATGAAGTGTTGATCACCAAGAAGTCCACAGGGACCGCTTTGGACTTTGCTGTGACGGACAAGGTGATCTGGCCAAACGGCCACTCTGCCTGTCTATTGAAGCCGACCAAAGGGGAGACTGTAAGGATTAAGTGTTGCTCATCAAGACCCAGCTTTTTGAAAAGGTCATAATACATAATGTTAGCGTTGCTCTCTTGATCAATTAAGACCCGTTTCACATCAAATTTGTTGGCCACACTGACGGTGACGATCAGGGCATCAGTGTGAGGATGTTGGATCCCTTCTAGATCTTTCTCGGAGAACACAATGTTGAATTGAGAAGGCTTTGCTTCCGTCCTAGACTTCTTGAGCAATGGTCCTACTGACATGACTTGTTGCAAGTGCGTGGCTCTCTAAATCTCGCCACGAAGGACATTCTCCCTTTGGGGGTCGGTCATCCCATGGATAACGTTTATCACTAGCCTTGGGGCTTAGTCCTTTGGTAGAGGGATTGGGGGTTGTCCCTGTTTTGCCCTTGTCTTTTCCACATCGATCCATTGCTAGAGGTGGCCGGCAGTGACCAAGTCTTCGAGATGCCTCTTAAGGTCTCTGTAGTTTTGCGTCTTATACCCTTTGTCACGATGGTAGTGCACCGCCACTCCTGGTTGCGCTAAGTAGGGTTCTCCATCATCTTAGGAGGCTAAACGAAGTAGGGTTTGTAATAACCCTCACCACTGTTTACTGATAAGACCACTGCTTACTGCTAAATTGTGACTGAACTGGATAAGTAACTGATTAGACTGAAATTCTGAATTAATTGCATGAATATATTGTGTTAATTGCATTTCTATCTGTTGACTTTTAAATACATCTGTTCATGTTTCATGCTTTAAACTGCAAATTGAAGGCCTTATCGGTGGCCGAATCTGAAATTGATTGATGTTTTGTGCTAATTAGAATTAATGTGATTTTATGGTATATTTATCTGAAATGTGATTTGGTATGATTTAATTAGATTAAAATAAGTTTTATCCCACAAGTTACATTATTTACAACCTTGCCCTATTAGTGGACCACTACACCAAACATTTTAAGGCTTGGTTTATTTCATCTTGGCATCATTTTGATCATCTCATTTTGAGACCCTTAACCGACCAAGAGAGAAGAGAGGGAGAAAGTGAGAGAATTTGATTTCCATCTTGTGATTTGCTTGGTGAATTAAAAAAATTGAAGGTTGATTTCATAGTTGAGCTTCCTACACTTAATATTCAAGGTCTAAGGTAGAAAATCCACCTTCTTAAACTTGTCTTTGAGTTAATTCTTGCTTGATTCTTGTTATATTGAAGATTGGAGTCAAAATTAGCTTAATACATTGAATTGAGTAGGAATTCATGCATGCATGTTGCCATTCTTAAGTTTTGAGGATTTTTGTCCATGAAATTGTACATGCATGTTCATATTATAGTTCTAGTTCATGAATTCCTCATGTTTTTGAAAGGATTGGCTCATTTAAGCAAGTGATTAAAGTTTTGAATTGGTTTAAATTCACGCATGTTATGTTTTACATCATGTTCATGAGATTGGTTTGAAATTGTGTTTAATTGAACTACCCTTGGGCTTTGATTTCTCAAATTCAGCTTTGAAACATGTTATACTATAAGTTTACAAGTGTTTTCTAGAAAATTAGCCCAAGAGGATCAAATTTGGTGCCTTGAAACTTGGTTTTGAGCTTGAGGTTCAAATTTGGAATTTCCAGAATTTGGACTCACGCTCGAGCGTGAAATACGTGCTCCCAGCACTTTGCATTGTTTTACAGTCAGCTCGAGCGGGAACCTGAGTCACACGATTGAGCGGGTGTCGAGCACCCGCTGAGCGTGAATTTCGTGCATCCAGTACTTTTGCCATATTTTGCAGTCCGCTCGAGCGAGGAAAGTGACGCTCGAGCGGGGAACCTTTGTCTGCATATCCGCTCGAGCGGGGAAAGACACGCTTGAGCGGGACCCTGTTTTTCTGAAAATTCTGAAAATATTTTTAAAGTCCATCTTTGCATCCTCATTCCATCCTAGGCATTCCTAGGCCTAGTTTAAAGCATCTTGATGAGGATATTGAGATAGAACCACACCGAGGCAAATTAGGGATTAAGTTATTATTTTCCCAACTGTGTAGCTTAGTGTGTGTTCATCCTGTAACTGTGTAGGGTTGGCATCCGAGGACGCGCACTAGCTTATCTGTAACCCAGAATTCTGTGAATAACAATGTTGTAAAGATATGTTCAAAAATGATTATCTTCTGAACAATTGAACTGTACTGTTTTCTGAAATGATACTGTTATTGAATGAATGATGTCCTATTTGTAAACTATATTCGTGGCATCCATAGCAACCAACTGTTACTGTACTGTACTGCTACTGTTACAGAGATCTCTGTCGGTTCCCACGTTGGAACCACTACTGTTTACTGATATGATGGCCATCAACTAACTGTTCGGTCTGTTTAGACCTACTGTACTGTTTTGCTATTGGATGTACCACATATGATTGCCATGACTGAATAACTGATATACTGATTCGATTGACTGTTTTCAATACTGAAAGGACATTCATTCTTAACCTCTTTACGCATTATGTTATTCACTGGGCTTTAGCTCACTGCTCATATATATATGTAGGTGTACAGGCACCGGAGCGAAGCTAGGAGCATTGGGTTAAACTCTTGTTTTGTCAAGCCAACCTATGTGCCTCACTGCGAGGTTCCGAGCCTGTTAAAGCCAAGGCTGTTTGGGGTCTTTTAGTTTTCCCCTTTCTGTTTCTGATCTGTATAGACTGAATGTTTTTGTACTGTATTGTCTTAATAGGGATCAAGTCCCTGATCTGGATAATTGTTAATACTGTGCATACTGTTCTGGTATTGACTGTATATATGTATGAAAAGTCTTTTTGGATACAGACTGTCACAGCTCATTGGACATCTTTTAATTACTGTTTTGGCTTCCGCCAGCCCCTGTACTCTGTATTACTGTTTTACTGTTAAGCAGGCTTTCGGTAATCTCGGATTATTGGCCGGTTACGGTGCTAAACCCATAGGGGCAGGTTTAGGTCGTGACAGAGTGGTATCAGAACGTTATTAAACCACGAGTTATACCGCACACACGTGTCCAACTGAGCTATAGGATGTCCTAGAAAAGTGAATAGGGCATTACATAAGCATGAAAAGTGTGTGTGACCATAACATGATTATATGTGCTAATGTGTTAATATGTTTAAAGTATGCAACTTCCTATGTTTATTATTACTGTGTTGCATATAGTGAAATGGATAATGCAAGAACTGCCGATGAAACTGAATCATCTGACGCCAAAATGGCGAGATTAGAAAGAACTGTTGAACTACTAACTGAAGCCTAAAGGCAACAGCAAGTTAGAGATGGGTCGTTTCGTCAATGACTGCCTGAGCTTATGGGAAGGCGGGAGGCCTTGTTTAAAGTATAGAGCTGTCAACAGCTCACTACAAACATCTTCTTCTAAATCGCCATATGCCTCTCAATATCGGCGAGCGTATTCGCGCAAAGACTCATTTTTATCCTTCCGAGTATTGAACAAGGTATCCAATCCTTTCGTGATTCGGCTATTAGAAACAAACCGTGCGAGGAAGGCTTCGGAGAGCTAAGCCCAATCATAGATTGATTGAGGAAGAAGCTTGTCATATCACCGGAGGCCATGCTCACCAAGGCTAGAGGCAAAAACCTTACACATGAACGCATCGTTCTGATTCCAAAGTGACATCATTTGGCGGTAATGGTTGATATGAGTTAGGGGGTCTGCCTTCCCATCATAGAGGACGAACTTCAATGGACTGTACTTATGAGGAGCTTCCACCGCTTCAATCTCAGTGCAAATTGGGGAAGAGACTAGTCGATCCAGAGCACGACGCTCTATCTGATGAATGGACCGATCTAGATGCTCCTTTTCCCTTTCTAATCGCCGTTCTGCTACTTTGTTCGACTGTCGGTCATCCCCTTGGTTGTCGTTCAACCATGTCCTCAAGTCATGTGGTCGCTCGTCACGACGGCACGGAGGAGGAGAGATTGTTGAATAATGATTTATGGACTTTTGTCTCTTGTGAGAGTTTTCTCAAGGATTCTTTGTCCTACTACTTGCTCCCTTACTGCGTACCAGAATCAATAGGCTACGCTCACCATGAGTAGGACTATATTTAGACCGTTCACGTCGTAGGGGTGGCGGAGGAATGTGCGTCTGTTGCTGCGACAGTCCCCCTTCGGACTTCCTCGATCACCCTGAGGTACTATTTGCTTCCTCAATTGAGCACGTAGCTCCTCAATCTCCAGAATCATCGAGTCAATGACACAATCACGGTGGTCCTTCTCAACAAATAGCCGTTGAGATGACTGATAGGCGGCGACATGACATCGCTCCGCCGTATGGAGGGTCGGACTGTCGTGGTCCATTAGGCTGTCGTTCCCGGTAGGGAAGGCCAGACCCTTGTCTCCGTTTCTAGAGTCTTCTCTCTAATCCCTGGTTGCAAGCTTCCTTCAATATCCATCGTCGGAGTTCGTCACAAAGCAATCAAAGAACGTTTCCCACAGACGACGCCAAATATGCGGACCTGTTTCTGTAATAGAGTAAAATGGAACTTCGTGGATGAACCTTGGTGCACCGATGGGTGAAGGCCTGCACAAGGAACAAATAGTTAGGCTGCCCGACCGAGGGTTGGTCGGAAACCTCTCCGACGATCGAGTCAGTACCAGAGTTTGGTAGAGACAAGATAGAGAAGACCAATGTGTTTCTAGAGTTAAGAGATCGCCCCTTTCAAGAAGAGTAAGGTTACCTTTTATAAGGATCGTATGACTTATTCATCAAGCTCCCTCATTCTCCGCCTGGTCCTCAGCTGTGATGGTAGCACATCCCTTAATAGAGGGGAGCAAGTTCCGTCATTCGCGGGCACCACGTGTCTTTTACTTTACGTGGTATTGATTGATCTGTTAGCATTCATCTGTCGTGGAGTGGGAACCTTGAAGCCCAAGTTATGGACTTACCCACTTCGGAGTGGGGAGTAGTGCTAGGGCCAAGCCCATGGTCTTTCCTTCTTCGGAGTGGAGAGCGGTGCTAGGGCCAGGCCCATGGTCTTTCCTCTCTTCGGAGTGGGAAGTGGTGCTAGGGCCAGGCCCATAGTCTTTCCCCTCTTTGGAGAGGGGAGTGGTGCTAGGGCTAGACCCATGGTCTTTCCCCTCTTCGAAGTGGGGAGTAGGCAAAGATTGATCCCTTAGCTTGGCCCACCATAGAGTAGAGAGAGAAAGCCCACTTCGGAGTGGGGACCTTCGTCTAGTCCAACGAGGCTCCATACAAATAAGCTTGAGTAATTGTGCCCCCTTTACATATATAGATCCAAATTTCAAATGCTGTTATAGAAAATGAATCGATCTACGAAGAATATAGAGATCATACCCGTGGGATCAGAAATAAGACTGACAGTCACGAACCTCCAACTGCTAGGGTTTCTTGTTGAGAAAGAGAGAGTAGAGAAACCCTACATTAAATATATATATATATATATATATAAATGCCCCAAATTAGTTATTTAACAAAATTAATTTTAAAAAATTAAATTTTTAATTACTAAAATTAAAATTTCAATTACTTTCTTATATAAATTTTTGACATCATTAAAAAATTTCAATTACTTCAATTACTTACAGTAGATTATTAAATTTTTGACATCATTAAAAAATTTTAAGTGACTTAATATTTATTAATAAAATATATCATTTGTTACGAAATTATAAAGGGAAATTTTTTTTAAGATTCCTAATAATAGTAATTTAGAGGATAAAGGACACCAAAAAAATGGGTGATGGATCAAGTCCCTCAACTATTATCGCGCGCATTTTTAATTATCTCATGGACCAAAATACCCTTCACAAATCAACACAGAAACTGAACTAAATTCCAACAACTGAGTTCCATTCCAAACATCCAACCATCTTCACGAGCAAGAGAACACCAAAATTAGAGTTTCAATATCATCTTCACCATCGACATTAGAGCTTCATTATCTTTTACAAAAATCATTCACATTCCTTCCTCACAAATTTCTCTGACCCCGTTTTCATTGTTCATCGTCATCTCAATTCATCTTCGTCACGTCGCATCTTCATCTCATGGCATATCAGCTCGTCATTAAAGTTTCATCTTAACTCTGGTAAGTTTTTCTACAATACAATTAGATTTTCTCTGAAAACACAGTTAATTGCATATTATATTGACCTTCCATAAATTAGGGTTTCAATTTCATAATAAAAAGCTACATGAATTTGAAAAAAGTTATTTCTCTGTATTTTGAACTTATTCTTGAACATGTTTGTGTGATTTTATCTGCAAATTTCTCTGGCATTTGAATTTCTCTGATTTTTGCTTGATGTATGTTTCTTCTTTGAATTTTCTCTAACATGTTTATTTTGAAAAAAGTTATTTCTCTGTGTTTTCATCTTATTCTTGAACATGTTTCTGTGATTTTGTCTATAAATTTCTCTGCTCTGTAAATTACTCTATAATATGTATTTTTAATTGGAATGTCCATCTTTCTCTGAAATGTCTATTACTCTCTTGTCTCTATCTAAGTTTCTCTGGTATTTATAATTTTCTCTAACCACATCACTTTCCTCCCTTGTGTGTCTCTATCATGTTTAATTTTCTCTGATTGTGTATGTAAATTTCTCTATCATTTTAATATTATGGACTGGAATGTATGTTTCTTCTTTGAATTTTCTCTGGCATGTTTATTTTGAAAAAAAAAAAGTTATTTCTTTGTGTTTTGATCTTATTTTTGAACATGTTTCTGTGATTTTGTCTATAAATTTCTCTACTTTGTAAATTTCTCTAGAATATGTTTTTTTCTCTGGAATGTCTATTACTCTCTTGTCTGTGTTTAAGTTTCTCTGGCATTTATAATTTTCTCTGGCAACATCACTTTTCTCCCTTGTGTGTCTCTATCATGTTTAATTTTCTCTGATTGTGTACGTAAATTTCTCTGGCATTTTAATATTATGGACTTGAAATTTTCTCTGGAATGGAAGTTTTCTCAAGAATGTGTAATTTTCTCTGGTATGCTTATTTTGTTCAATTCTTGGTTTCAATGTTGTGTAATTTTCAGTGGCATGTTTACGTTGCTTTGTTTATTTTATCTTGCTAATTGTCGAATGGAAATTTTCTTTGGCTTGCCATGTTTACTTTTTTTTGTCATTCATTTTCTGTGCTTGCTAGATATATGTTTCTTTTTTCAATTTTCTCTAGCTATATTTTACTTCTATATGTAATTTTAACAATTATTGAAAATTTCTCTGTCATGTTCATGTTGCTTTGTTGATTTTCTCTGGGAATGAAAATTTTCTGTGGCTAGATATATTCCACAGGAAAACAATTAGTACTCTGACATTTAATTTTGTCTGACATTTACAATTTTCCCTAGCTACCTTAGTTTTCTCCCTTATGTCCAATTTTCTCTGGCATGTTCAATTTTTTCTGGGATTTAATGTTGACATCTTTATGTTTTCATCATTGTCTAGAAATGGCAAAATGTAAAAGCAACAAAACATCGGAAACACCAAACAAGAAACAGAAACTCTCTCAGTCTTCTTATGATCTAAGATCAAAAACCAGCAAAACACCACAAACTCCTTGCCAAAACACACAAGTCCAAAGTGATGAAGCAACTAGCATCAAGATGAGTACCCTAACTTCAAAAGACTCAAGCTCAAGGGGGAAAAAACCTGTTAAACTTGAAAGAAAAAGAGCTCATTACAGCATTCAATATCGATCCAACCTCTCATCTGTTGTCTCTTTTTTTCAAACACTTAAATTCAATTCAAATTAACTTGTAGAGCTTCAAAAGACCACATTTTGATATTTGATCCAAGTTCTAACCACTGGAAGGATGGATCCAAGGAAATCTAGAAAATCTGATGATGATGTAATTGCAATAATCCAATTTTACAATGAAAAAACAAAAGCATTCACAGTTGGTAAAAAGAACTTGACCTTTACAACCAATGACATGACTTTGATTTTTGGTTTGCAATAAGGTAAAGGAGCCATGTCATTAAGATACTCTAAAAAGTTAAAATCTGCATTCCTAAGGAGATGATTCCCAAAGGACACAAGGCTCACTAGTCCTGTTCTTAAAAATGCCTTGGTTAAAGCAATGAAAGGCAAGCAACCAACTGACTACAAAGATGTAGCAATCATTGTTACATTGTACTTGTGTTTGACCCTATTTTTTGCAACAAGTGGGAATTCAATAGGGTGGGTTTTTATAATGTATGTGGAACTTCTTGAATCAATGAAACAGTATGATTGGCCAGAAGCAATCACATCAACATTGATTGATTCTATCATAGCATTGCACAAAACTCCAGAAAAAGTTACGGGGTGTGTCATTGCATTGCTAGTAAATATAATTTCCATTCAAATTTGCAGTTATCATACTTACAAATTTGTGTGTTTAGCAAAATTTAATTACTTTAATTCCCATCACAGTATTGGCTATGTGAACATGCAAATATCATTGATTTGGAAGACAGTAACACAACTGACTTCCCAAGATGTGCCAAGTGGAACCTGCAAAGCTTACCAGTCCACTCCCTTGCACCTCGACAGGTTAGATTTCTATCGCCACTGAAATCTCAGTGAAATTCCAAAATTTCTTTGACCACTAGTTTGTTTCCTTCCTTGTGCCTTGATTGATTGAAATCAATTTTCTCTGAACTATCAATTTATGTTTCTTCTTTGATTACCACTGGTTTATTTCTACCATTGTAATCAATTTTCTCTGCAATCCAAATTTCTTTGACCACAATTGTAACACATTAACTTATATGCCCTGATTGATTTACTCTAATATCTGAATTATGTTAGTTGTTTCATAATTTTCTCTAGCCCATAAAATTATTTCTCCTTGTGTGTAATTTTCTCTGGCCCATAACTTATGTGCCTTGCATCTTTGATTAACACTGTTTATTTCTACCATCCTAATGAATTTTCTTTGGAATTCAAATTTCTCTGACAAAATTATAGTAAAACATTAACTTATATGCCTTGTTTGATTTTCTCTGATATCTAAATTATGTTGTTTGTTTCATAATTTTCTCTGGCTCATAAAATTAACTCCTTGTCTGTAATTTTCTCTGGCCATTACAATTTTCTCTGAAGTTTGTTTCCCATTAGTATCATTTAGATGAATTTTATTTTCCTTATTTGAATTTTTTCTCTCAGTGAATTTTGTAACATTTCTCTAATAAAAGAGTCTCCTGTTACAGATAGATAACAAGTAGCTAGTTAAAAACCCATTAGAGAAGTTTTGTCTTGGTAAAAAAAAGAAGAAAGATTCAAAAAAGGCAATTGTCAAATTCAAGGAGACATTAGAAGATTCATCTGAGGAACCAGGGAATGAGGAAGGAGAAGGCAACATAGAAGAACACGAAACCAGCAATGGACAAGAAGGTCAAGCAAGCAGTGGAGAAGTGGAAGCCAGAGAAGAAAGTGAAGAAATTGAAGTAGAAGACAAAGAAGAAAATGAACAGAAAGAAGAAGACAGTGAAGAAGAAGATGAAGGCACTCAATCTAAACAGCAAGAAGAAAACAATGAGGAAAGTGATGAAGAAGAACATAATGACTGATGGACCAACATCATGATAGCATTTGTGGCTCAACAATGCATCAGCCTCAAGAATCTGAGGAATTAAAGGATGCCCAAATTGCTGATTTACATCAAAGACTAAAGGCACTTTCTAAATCTAAAACAAAAGAAGAGAGAAATTGGAATGAATTACTTGCAAAAAAAGGATATTGCAATAAGAACCTTGACATCACATAACTCGAAACTTCAAGAAAGAAACAGCACAATCCAAATGAAACTAAGGATGTTGGAGGTTCAAAAAGAAGATGATACAAAAACAATTCAACAGTCGAGCTATTCAATTTCAAAGCTTGAAACTGAAAATGCTAGATTGCATGAACAAATTCAAAAACTATCCGTCCAACTGGCAATACAACCTTACCGAACACCAACACAAGTTCAACCACAAGATCAATGAAAATCTTGAGCCACAAAAAGTTATGTCCTTATGTCAACATAACTCAGAGAAATTTCTATTTATTATAATTTTCTCTAGAAGTTAAATTTCTTTGACCACATTAGTTTCTGCTGCTTATTTCTATTGATTTCTATTGCTTATTTGATTTTCTCTGTCTATTTGCTTATTTGATTTTGGGGGCTTATTTGATTTTCATTGTGTATAGTTGGAATAAAAGTGGAACAACAACCAACAACCCAACAAGAATAAGTGGCACACAAAGAACAACCAAAACAAAAAACAAAATTCTATGGTAACTGGAAAATATTGAATCAAATAAATTTACATATTGAAACTGCAAAGCAAACAGAGCAAACCACCAAAAACAAAGAAGTACTTGATGCCAATACATACGTCTTGCCTCTATCAACAAACATCAAAAAAATTTGGGTTTTTCCACAAACTCTACCAGTTTCAAGATTGATAAAAGAACATGTAAAAGACATCTTGCAGCACATATCAAATGTGTCTGGACTTGAGTAAGTACAACAAATAAAAAAGAAGATAACAAATAACAATTTACTAACTTATATTGCATTAACAACTATTAAATCCCTTCTTTGTCGTCTTGTAGGGCTTTAATCTGGACAAGTGAGTTGAATCTCATTACCTTTGAAGATATTGGAAACCTAACAAAGTAAAAAGAAATTACCAACAATGTAAATCTTTCATCAAAATTTTTCTACAGTGTTCCATCAGCCTTTATAAACCAATGTTATAATTATAAATGAAATTTTTCAGGTCATTGATGGCTATGGAGAGATCCTATTTGCTAACCAAAGGAAAAAACGACAACAACCAACTTCATATTTTTTCACATCCACGAGCTTAGTATGTTACTACACTTTTATTTGATTTTCTCTGGAATTTATTTACTACTTTCTCTTGTTAAGATATTTCTTGAAGCCAGTTGTGTCCCTGATCTAATTTTCTCTGGTTAGTTGTGTGCATTTAAAATTTCTCCGTGTGTATATTTCTTAAATTCCTGTCATTTCAACTTTCTCATAACATAACCATTTTTTAATTTTATCTGACCGCAGAACTTCATCAAGATAACGGAAAATCAAACTTTCCGAGTCTCATTATTTGACAAGCATCTTGAAACAGCATGGAGGAACTACATGTTCCTCTATTTCCCAATAAATACTGGGGGTAATGAGAAGTTAACAGATGGAAATCACTAGACCTTACTAGTCTTGGACAAATAAGACAATTTATGGAGGTTCTACAACTCACTAAGGCCAATGAAAGATGATGCTGTAGACACCCCATTTTTGACCGTCCTCAAGACTCAGACGTCACCGATTGAGCGATTGGTGATGTTGCATACTGTGCTCGTTCAGAAGTCTCAGAGTCGCGGCCGTGCGCCCTGCCTCCGGACTTCCGAACTTTCTTCTCTACCTTGTCTCGGTTTTCGAACCAGGCTCGGTTTTCTCTGTTTTCTTTCCTGAGGGAAGGGAGTGGTCCCGTAGATTATCTCCCGGTGGCCGTGAGCTACTTTTCGTGGCCGTAGGCCATTTTGCCCATTTCGGAGCCCGGTTCCCGGTTTTCGGGACCGTTAGGCCGTGTGCCTCGGCTTGGGACCGCCCAACCATCTCCGAGTTCTCCGGTTTTGGGCTTGCACCACTGCTTTGTAGTTCCGAGGAACACTGGGGTCTCAGAAACCCACTTCGCAACCGAACACCACTTCCGGTGCCCGGCAACCCATTTTCGGGACCCCGAACTGCGCGGTTTTGGTCCCGAGCTTTCACTTCGCATCCGTTTCCTCCGGTTTTTGGTAGAGACCTCTGTTTTAGCATTCCGAGGAACACTGGGGCCCCTGATGCCCACTTCGTGGCCGTATGTCACTTTCGGTGCCTGTAGCCGGTTTTCGGGACCCCGAATCGCGCGGTTTGGGCCCCGAGCTTTCATTTTGCATCAGTTTTCTCTGATTTTTGGCAGGAACCTCTGTTTTGTCATTCCGAGGGACACTGGAGTCGCAGATATCCACTTCGTGGCCGTATGCCACTTCCGGCACCCGCAGCCCATTTTCGGGATCCCGAATTGCTCGGTTTTGGCCCCGAGCGTTCATTTCTCATTAGTTTTTGTTCAAATTTGGCAGGTACCTCTGTTTCAACATCAGGAAGATCACTGGGGGGTGGGAGGCCAGTAATTATCCCAGATAACCAGTTTCGCTCCTCCGGAGCCCGTTTTTCTCACTTCCGGGCCAATGTTGAACACCCTGGGGGTATTTTCTTCCAACCAAAGCTATATATCTGTGATCAGGGGACATGGGAGGACCCTAAAAATGTATGGTCGGCCAGCAATTCCTATTTTCATTTTTGAGCCTCTTCTTCAAATGCAATGTTGTGAATCCTGCTTCAATGTTGCCAAATTCCGACCTTGGAACCTTGTTCTACACACATGGGAGGACACAAAAAAGTGGTGGTCGGCCAGTAATTGTGAATTTCATTTTTGAGCCCCTCCTTCAAGCTCTATGTTGTGACTTCTGCTTCAGAGTTGCCAAATTCCAACCTTGTTCTACACACTTGGGAGGACCCTAATGTATACTGGTCGGCCCGAAATTCAACACTTCATTTTTTGGGGGTGGCTGGCCGGCCACAAGGGGTGGCTGGCCGGCCACCTTGCAGAGAACCACCTGGCCGACCGGATTCTTGCTTTCCAGCCTGTCCCAGCTGTCCGGATATCTTCCGACATATCCCGGGGCATCCGGGGGATATTTCGGGAGGGAAAGATTGGGTGCTTTCCCTCCCCTTTTACACCCTATTTCTTGTCTATTTAAAGGGCCCTCCTTCTCCTTTGCTGAGGTTGGAAAATTTTGCTTCAAGAGCTCCTCTTCCAATTCTTCCATTTCCATAGCCAAAAGTCCAAGAAAGCTTCAAGTGTCAAAGGCCATTCCTTGATCAACCCTTAGCTCCACCATCCTCACTACCCTTTCAGCAGCAAGGAGGTGTTCTTTAGTGGCCAAGAAGCAACAAATCAAAGCCAAGAAGCAAAGAAAGTTAGGTCTTCAAGGGTGAGTTTCAAAATCCATTTTTATACCATTTTCTTGGATCAAGTTTCTACCCTATTTCCTTTTCTTTTTGGGGCTCCGACCCCTAATGATTTTATGCTTATTTTGAGCCCCTCTACAACTTTGTAGAAGGGCTCAACTTCATTTGATGCTTCTATGATATACTTGTTTCAATACCTAGCTTTTATGCCATTATCTTGCATGCTAGTTTTGGCCTATTTCCTTTTGTTTTTGGGGCTCCTACACATACTGGTTTTGTGCTTATTTTGAGCCCCTCTACAACATTGTAGAAGGGCTCAACCTCATTTGGCCATTCTATACACCACCTCTCTTTGAAATCCATTTTTAGGCCCTAAATCTTGCATGTTTTGTAGCCTTTTGTGCTTGTGGTTTTAGCTCTTGGTCAGAACTGAGAGGGGTCTTATTTTGACCCCCTTTACATGTTTCATGAAGAAAGTTTTGTCATTTGGTGTGTGCTTTGCATGTCTCTTGTTATAACCTCTTTTGAGCTCCATTTTGCATGGAATCGTTAGCATGATTTTATTCTAATTTTGGGGTTGCCATAAACTGAATATATGCTTATTTTTGGGCCCTCTTCAGTATTTTAGAATAAAGTTTTTCCATTTGAATTTTCTATATACTGCTTGCTTTGTAAATCCTCTCTTTTACCGTATTCTTGCGAGCTAATGTTGCCATGTCTATGCTTACATTTTGGCCATGTTTGTTACTGAAAAATGCCATATTTGGGACTGCCTTGCTACTTTTATTTCTGCCATGATCATATTTTGCATGTATAGCATGGCTATAGGCCATTTCGGGGCTTAATTTCACATTTTCGGGATGATTGCATGCTTCGGTTGTCATTTCGTATCATTTCGGGGCTGTTTTACATCATTTGCGAGTGCTGAAATTCCATGTTGCATGTTTGCATGTCATTTTGTGCCTTAATGCTTTGCCTCGGTTTGCGTGCCCGCGGGTACGCATTTCGAGGCACCTTCGTTTTTATCCGACGGCCTCCTACGTGAGTGAGCTGAGGCTCTCCCATATTGGTGTAAGCCCATCGTTGCATTCCGTATGCCATCTCGTCTCATTTTATCATTGCCTCGGTTTGCGTGTCCGCGGGCACGCATTTCGAGGCACTTCGGTTTTATCCGATTTTCTCATTTCATCACCGCCCTGGTTTACGTGCCTATGGGCGCGCATTTCGCGTCTCATTTTATCATCGCCTCGGTTTGCGTGTCCGCGGACACGCATTTCGAGGCACTTCGGTTTTATCCGATTTTCTCATTGCATCCTCGCCTCGGTTTGCGTGCCCGTGCGCACGCATTTCGAGGCACTTCGGTTTTATCCATTTTCTCCATTTCATCATCGCCTCGGTTTGCGTGCCCGTGTGCACGCATTTCGAGGCACTCTGTTTTATCCGCTTGGCATTGCGTATGCCTCCGTCTCGGTTTGCGTGCCCGTGTGCACGCATTTCGAGGCACTCTGTTTTATCCGCTTGGCATTGCGTATGCCTCTGCCTCGGTTTGCGTGCCCGTGTGCACGCATTCCCAAGCACTCTGTTTTATCCGCTTGGCATTGCGTATGCCTCTGCCTCGGTTTGCGTACCCGTGTGCACACATTTCGAGACATTCTGTTTTATTCGGTTTGCATTGCGTATGCCTCCGCCTCGGTTTGCGTGCCCGCGTGCACGCATTTCGAGGCACTCTGTTTTATCCGATTTGTATTTCGTCATTGCCTCGGTTTGCGTGCCAGTGGGCACGCATTTCGAGACACCTCATTCTTATCATTCCGGCATCCTATGTGAGTATGGCTGAGGCCCCCTTCATGTTGGTATAAGTCCATCATTACATTTCGCATGTCATTCCGCATCGCCTCGGTTTGCGTGCCCGTGGACACGCATTTCGAGGCATCTCATTTTCATAGCCTTGAGCATGCTAGGTTGTATATTAGTTGCATTTCATGCATATCTTGCATTTTGCACGGGAAACGAGGCACGTTTCACACTCCGAGTAACGGAACGAGTCTCAATTCCCAAGTCACCGACACTCCGGATTACCCATGATGGAGTTAGGTTTTGTTGTAGCATTCATATGCATTCATCCCATATTGAGTTGTGCAATTCGATTCCTCTGCCATCATGCATCGGTATGCGTGATTGGTGGTACGAGGATCGAGGCATGCATATATTTGTGAAAATACATTGCTATGCCCTTTTCCTGCTCTCTGTTACAGCAAAACCGAGGATCAACAACTTTTCGGAGTCCGGCGCGCATTTCGAGAAATACTGCAAACAGAGGCTAATTAGGGCATTCCAGTGGATTTCCGCGCCAAGCAGCCTAACATACAACATCTATCAGAAGCGAGGCAGTCCCTGGCTTGCACGCCAGTTTTAATTCTTTTGTAATTAATTTGTTAATTAATTAGAAATCTGTATATTTATTCGGACTGTATATTCTTTTATTCGGACTGTATTATTATTTTATTCAGACCCTCTGTGCGAGGGCATAAATGTAATAAGGGTGTGTGAGTGCGATGTATGTCTTCCAACCCCCATTTCTTTCTCCCTTTTATTTACCCGCTTTGAATGGTTAGATATAGGGCATATTTCAATTAGCATAACAGTATGACAGCATGTTTGCATCATTCATCTGTTTTGCACGCACCGGGCTCGGCGCATCATACAAACTGCATCTGTATTTCAATTCCAAGTTGAGTACTTGATAGCTGTTGCATCTCATATGCCATATTTAGAATAGCCGAGCCTGCTATCTTAGTTGCATTTTGCATGTGTTGCATTAGGCATTTCAGCACATCTAGGATCATGCATGGATTTCTAATGAGCTTTTGTTTTGGCTTGGAGTACTAGGTGAGTTTTATGCTTTAGCATACTTGCATGCGTGTGAGTGTTGCCATGATTGCATGCTTACCATGAGGCTAAATGCTTATGTGATATAACTGCCTTGAATGCCTGTGGGTGGAGGTTGAGTTATCTGAATTGGAGCAATTCATCAATTGTTTGTTAAGCCCACTAGATTGTGGCAAAATCTGTATTTTAAGCCTACCTGCGGGTAGCAAACCATCTTTCACAAACAAACATGAGATGTTTAGTTCCAATTCAGGCGATTCAGTCTATACTTGTTTGCTGCGAGCATCACATAGTAATCTAGGCTAATAACCGGAATAAGAACTCACAATGTTTTCAAAAACAGATATCATGGTTAGTAGAGGCCGGTCTTTGACCGGGCGAGCGGGGGTGCTCACGATGTGACCTTCCCCAATCGTACCCAAGTTCCCGAGCCAACTTTGGTGATGACGGACACGTGGCCTTTTGGCACCGAGTCAGGGTTTCCTAAATTTCCCATTTTTAAAAATATTTAGGTGGCGACTCTGTTATCTGGCAAAGCAGTCCATGTTTGGCACTTCTTTCAAAAAATCTGTTTTTCTTCAAAACGATTTGCCGGATTTGGACTCTTTGGTTCAAGATTGAGAACCGCAACAAAAATCGAGTCCGAACTGTAGCGAGGCCCCCCCCCCCGGCGGGCGTTGTTACAGATGCACAAAACAAATATATCAAAGATGCAAAACAATTGGTAACTAGTTCAAATTTCTCTGATGCACCATAATGTTTATGTGATGATAATTTTCATAGAATCCCATTGATTTGTCTGTAAATTTCTTTGTTATTTAAAAATTATTTTTTTGCAGCAAGATTATGTGGAGAATTTTTTGAAAGCTTGCCTTGAAAGAGAGACACAATCATAACCCTCTTTCAAATTGATGGACTCACTAAACACAAATTACGACTTTGAATATGTCAACAATGCTCCACAACAAAACAGTGATTCATAAGTTTCATACAACATCTATAAATAAGATAATCTAATTAGAATGTTTTTTAAAACTAACTACACCTATAATTTGTATGCAGTCTGGATTGTGGCGTCTTTGTATACTACATAATGAGACAATATAGCAATCATGAACCTATCAGCTCTAAATTGTCCATACAAGACGTAAGGTTGATGAGGGTATAAATCGTAGAGAGATTTGTGACCGAAGTCTGCCAGTCATGGACAGAACCAATTCAAATACCACCAGAAGAAAAACCAAAAGTATAATAGTGAAAGCACACTAGTGAAAGGAAGACAATGTATACAATGTAATTAGGATTAACCATTCAATTTGTTTTTTCATACATTGAAGGAATGATGATGTTTGACATATATGTATATATCTTTTTTTAACTAATGTAAATTTCATAGCTATCAGTGGTTAAATATATATTTTGTTATTGTGATTGTCAACACAATCCATATAGAGAAAATTGTCTGCAGAAATTTCTCTGGTATGATGTTACCAGAAATTCACAGAGAAATTTAACTCGTATTTTGCCAATCGCAGAAATTTCTCTGGTATGATGCGTATATGATCATGTAATCTATAATACTATGTATTAGTACAAAACAATCATCAAATTCAGAAAACACAAAGCAAACAGTAATTTTCTCTGCTACTGGCAAATTTCACTAGATGAATTCGAAACTTCAAAACACAATGCATAGATAATTTTCTCTGCTATTAGCAAATTTCACTAGATGAATTTGAAGCTTCAAAACACAATACACAGATAATTTTCTCTGCTAGTGGCAAATTTGTCTGGATGAAATTGACTGGTATTATAAAGACAATGCTCATAGTATGTTTCAATAAACACAATGCACATTGTAATTTTCAATGCTATTGGCAAATTTCTCTGGATGAATTGGACCTCACAAAACACAATGCTCATTTCAACAAACACAATACCCATAGTAAATTTCTCTTCTGTTGGCAAATTTCTATGGATAAATTTGACTGGTATGAAGTTACCAGAAATTCACAGAGAAATTTAACTCGTATCGTCTCAAAGAGGGTGCCTATATAATCATGCAATCTGTAATGCACTATGTTGGTACAGAACAATCATCAAATTCAAAAAACACAGTGCACACAGTAATTTTCTCTGCTATTGGCAAATTTCTCTGGATGAATTTGAAACTTCAAAACACAATGCACAGAGAATTTTCTCTGCTATAGACAAATTTCTCTATATGAATTTGACTGGTATTATAAACACAATGTCTATAATATGTATCAATAAACACAATGCACACTTTCACTGCTATTGAAAAATTTCTCTGGATAAATTTGATAGGTGTTATTATATACACTGTCCAAAAAATACATTTCACAAAACAAAATACACAAAGTAATCATCAAATGTATTATTCAATCAATAAAATGTGTTATCTTTAACTATTTAACAAAGGTTCCTTGCATGTCCTCTTATTATGGTGACCAATACTCTCACAACGACTATACTTAATCACCCTTTTAAACTCTCTAATAGAAGTAATTCTATTCTTTTTTGGCCTCCCAGCGGGTCTCTTACTCAATAGAGGTAAAATCATAGCATCATCAATGCTACACATAGGTTTTTTAATAGTTAAAACTGGGCCAATAAAAAACGAGTATACTTGACGATACATATCAGCATTAAAAATGGTTCAACAAATGAATTTAAATTCTTTCCACTCTTAAAAATTGCAACAATAGCATATTGACATGGATACCCATTTATTTCTCATTTGCGACATAAACAAGTTCTCAACCCAAGATCAACCATAACCGAAGGAAAACAATGCACTTCAAAGACATTATCAGATGATAAACTCACATTCCATGTCCTCCCATCCAAGAAAGCCTTCTTCAATACACTATCCAAGAGAAATTTATTCCATTTACTAGAGAGCAGCCTCCTATTAGACCTCATATTCATGATTTGCAACCGTATCATATCCACCAAATTTGTTATTGGCAAGTGCCGAGCGTCTCGTTTCCATGAATTGAATGACTCAGCAACATTTGAATACATCTCACCATAACGTTTCCTCTCAAAATATGCATCACTCCAATTTTCATAAGGTAAACTTCTCAAGAAAACACTCACAATGTCTCCTCCCTCACTTTTTAATTCATTTAACTTGAAATGAAATGATGCCTTTGTTGGCGCATATGCACATTCTGAAAACTTGAACACAATTGTCTCCCTAACCAAATTTGTGTTTCTACGCGACAACTTATCCCTCAAATTTCTCTTTAGATGTTCAAGACAAAATCCATGAAAGCAATTAGGAAAAACCTAACAATTCCTTCCATAATACCACAATGTCGATCTGATATGAAACTTATCACCTTCTCCGATCCCAATACTTCACATAAATATTCAAGGAACCAACACCAATTGTCTTTATTCTCAGCATCAACAACAATAAAAGCTATAGAAAAAAAACCTACAAAACAAATAAGAACTAGCATATTAGATATATACATGTAGAGAAAATTAGAACAATAAACAACCACAGAAATTTGACACTGCCAACATCCAGAGAAAATTCACACAATGGCAACCTCCAAAGAAAATTCACTTAGTGACAAACTCTAGAGAAAATTCAATACTGACCAACTACAAATAAAATTCACACATTGGTAACATCCAGAGAAAATTCACTTAGTGACCAACTATAGATAAAATTCACACAATGACAACATCCAGAGAAAATTCACACACTGATCAAAATTCAGAGAAAATTCACACTGGCCACAACTAGAGAAAATTCACACAGTGGCTAAAACCAGAGAAAATTCAAAGTGTCAGAGAAAAATCACATTCACTCAATTCCTACATGTATAGAAAATTCACATACTTAGATAAAATAAAATATATTTACAATTACCTTCATTCTCATCTTTCCCCGTCGCAGCAAGCATAACTCCTTTGTATCGTCCTTTCAAAAATGTTCCATCAAGAAACAGCAATGACCGACAATATTTGAAACCAGCAATGCATGCATGAAAAGCCACAAACACTCTTTTGAAACGCTTGTTATCGTCAAAATCTAACTTAAAACGACTACCTAGATTGTTTTTCAATGCCTCATAAAAATACCACCATAATTGATCGAATAACAAACAAGAATCCCCATATGTACTACATTTTGCTTTTTCAACCCCCAACCAACCACAGTTATAACTGATTGAGACCCCATACTTGTCTTTCATTTCTTTGACAACATCCACTAGACGAGTTAAAAGTTTTGCACTTACTTCTTCAAGTATCAGCCCAGAAACTAAGTTGGAAGTCATCCTAGCATGTTTACTAGTACGAACCCTTACACCACACATATGTTCATTGTTCAAAATTCTTATGTTAAAAAACCCATTTGTTTTTTCAGCTGAAGCATGTACACGCCACATACATCCCCTTAATTCCTTATATACACATTCTGCCATAACCCCCAGCTTGTCATTTTTAACATACGTAAACTGAAAGCCAACCTCAATAGCATACTTGTATAAAACAGTACGGAACTCTACCACTCCACCCTCAAACTTTTGTCCAACACTCGTAACAATATTTCGCCAACCAGCTGACAATAACACCTTTTCTTGGTGATAACAAAACTTAGAGAGTGAATTCCTTTCAATATCCACTAGCCTCTCACATTCACCATGCACAAAATCTACCCAATTAGACCTCACTTCATCCTCTTGATCAGGAGTATTACACCAAGTAACTGAAACATCAACTATATCAATACCATGTGCACAAACAACCCTCAACATATTCAGAAAATCAATATAATTTCGAACCATACAATTCGGATGGCCCACAATAGAATATGAAATACACATCGTTTCAGGTTTCAAATTCTCTAATGTTTTACACAAAATGCCAACCAATTCTTCAAAATTCAATTCGCATGAACCGTTAATGACAATAGTATCATTCCCATATTTGCATAGCAACAACACTACACTGTTCATCGAAACTGAAAGAAAAAACAAGAAAAATAATTTGTTCAACATAAAAACACTTCACAAGAACAACATAAAAGTCCAGAAAAATTTCTAATAATTATAATTTTCTCTGAATTATAATAACAAGCTTATAATTTTCTCTAGACTCAAATAAAAGTCCAGAGATATTTATAAACTTATATTCACCTTCAAGATAACAAAAACAAAATCACAAACAAATTAATGAATCCAGAGAGAATCAGAGAGAAATTTACTGCTAACTATTAAATACAATCATAGACAAAAATCACACAGAAGATCTGTTATAAAATTATAAGCTTCTCTATGATTTTCACTAACGTACAAGCTTACAATTTTCTCTACGTCATTCTGCAATATTACACTCATATCAAAATTCAGAGAAATTTACAAACTCATATACACCTTCAAGATAACAAAAAAACACTGCACTGCCCATCTAAACTGAAAGAAAAAACAAAAAAAAAAAACTTTTGCTCAGAGAAACAAAAACTTATATTCATTTTCTACAAACTTATAATTTTCTCTGAACTACAAACTGAAAGTGAATAACAAATTTATAATTTTTTCTCAACTACAAATAAAAGTCCAGACATATTTAAGAACTTACATTCACTTTTTCATATTCTATCTGCATTAGAAACTTCTAATAATATGTCCATATGAACTTCTAATTTTCATTGTCATTTTCGTTGGATTATAATAACAAACTTACAATTTTCTCTAGACTATACCAACAAAAGTGTAGAGAATGAAATTTCTCTGGTTTAATCAAATTTCTCTGGTTTGAAAAAAATAGAGAACAAAACTTATCATGTTGATGAAAAACAGAGCATGAAAAATGAACTCTAAACATCAAAATCAATTACACTGTCAACACTCTTTGAAATTAATCAAAAAACAGAGAATGAAAAATTAATTCTAAAAATAAAAATCAACTCTATCATGCTGGGCTTTGTTGAAAATTGATCAATAACAACAAATGAAAAATCAACTTCAAAAATCATAAACAACTTCACTGAGCTAGCCTCTCTTTTAAATTGATCAAAATTGAAAACAAAAACTTAATGCAAAAATACACTCAAAAAACTAATATCAAATAGGAATCCTTACATAAAATTCAAAACAAAAATAAAAAATTTATGTGGAATCTCTATCGAAACCATACCTGATTCAACTCCACTAAAAAAACTTACGCGATTAACACACTGTAACACCTACACGATCGTCGTAATCTCTATTGTCAAGTCCACTGCAACACTTGCGAAATCCCTACAAAATCTTCGACAAAATCTCCACCGCGAAATCAGTTTCCAAAATCTCTACCGTGAAGTCAGCAATAGAATATTCAGTTTGTCAAAATCCAAACAATCTTATGTTATAAAGAATAGCAAATTAGGTATTTTATAACATAAAATAAAGTTGAGGGACCTTAGCCATCAAAACATATTATTCTGTACCTCTCCTCCTATCAAAAGTTGGGGAGAGACCTTAGGTCAATTTTCCTAATTATAAATTATATGTAATTTCCAAAATCATCAGAAGCTAATCATATTTTTAATTTTGCTAATTTTATTTATAAATCATCAAATCAATTAATAATTTTTAATATTATTAAAAATATATTTTAATTAATAATTTAAGTAATTTTATTTTGTATAAAATAGTAATTATTAATTTTATTAATTCTGTTAAATAAAAAATTCTGACAATCGAATATTTTTAATTTTCATAAGTACAAAAAATTATTTACATTTTAAACAAATCTCAAATAATATATTTATATTTTACTTTAAAAAAAATAATAATACTTCCAAATTCTGACACATTATACGTAGATCCCATAATTTTAACTAATGATTATTGATTTGGAGCAATTCCTAAACTGCTTTAAGAATGTTAAGGGGTATTTAAGATAATTTAAATAAGTATATTTTTTATTTTTTTAAAAAAAAGTAAAATATAAGTTTAATTTAAGGTGATGTAATAAAAAACTGATATGATCTAAATAAAATAATTATAATTTAAATAAAATAATGTGCTAAAATAATAGCACATGCCAAATATCCACTTCTCAACATCAACATATCATCATTTATCAAGTAGCAATAGTTTGTTTTGTTTGGATATTTATGATTCACTTTTTAAAAAATTGAATTTTTTTTTTCATTGAATTTTTTAATATTTTGAGAAATTTTTTTAATTTTAGATACACTTGTACAATTAAAAAATATAATATTTGTGAATTTTTTTTAAAAAAATACTAAATACCAAAAATATTAAAAAAAAATACAAAAATTCAAAACTTATTTTTTTTAATATTTTTGTGTATTTACTGATTTTTTAAAATATTTTTTTACAAATATTTTACATTTTAGATACATCTAAGTAATATGTATCTAAACAAGTAAAAAAATTACTTAAAATTTCAAAAATATTCACTAAAAATAAATATAAATAAAAAAAAACTCAATTAAAAAAAATTAAAATCAAATTCACTGAATATGATAGAAACACTTGCAACCAAAGCCATAAATAAATAAAAATAACAAAAAAAATGTTTTAAAAACCTCAAGATATAAAAATTTATCTAATATATTGATAGTGTATATATATATTTTTCATTATTACACAATAAAAGCAAATACAGGGAGAGAGCTCATTTCCTACTCCATGATATGTATCACTATAGGCATCTCCTCCTCCTCTCTCCTCAAATCACTCACTGAGAGAGAGAGAGAGAGAGAGAGCAGCTTCGGCTGAAAAACACAGCAATTCGACTTTCTTTCTACACTCTATCTGTGGTGGCTGTAACCACCACCACCATGATCCCGATCGTCTCTCGACCGCCTCCCCTCCTCCTCCCACTCCGTCGCCGTCGGCGGCGACTCGTACCTCGAGGACCTTCTCTTGAAATGCCGATCTTCATCACTCGACTCACCACAATCTACACCACCACCGTCCTTTCTCGACACCGACACTGACTTCATCGACATCGGCGACTTCTTGTTGGATTCAGACGAAGAAGAGAGCTTTCGCCTCTTTGATCCTGCTGCTTCTTCGTCCGGGAAGCTCATGCGAGAGAAGACGCTTGATTTCTGCTTGCTGCTGTGTTGTTGTTCCGCTGCGGCGGCGGATTTGTGCGGTGGTGGTTCTAGGGCTGAGCGACGGTGGTGACTGCGACGATCGTCGTGGTCGCGAGGATCATAGTCATAGTCGTAATCAGGTTTTCGTTTGGAAGATAGGCGAGGAAGTTCGGGATCACGGCGGTCATTGCGTTCCGCCGCCGCCGACGGCCCAGATCGGTGGCGGCGGTGGTCGGCGCTCGGTGGTTGTGGAGGATACATCTGCAGCGCAACAATTAGAATTAATTAAGAAATTAATTTATATTATGATTGGAAAAACAAAATGAAGATATTTTTAATTTTACTGGGTAATTACTAATTAATCAAAATAAAGAAAAACGGTGACCCAGTGGAAAATCACTTTTCCAATAAATAAAAACTTTATAAAAATAATTTTACCTTCTCTCACCTTATTTTCTTTTAACAATTTGAACCTCTTTTTAAATTAATATTTTGATTTCTTAACTTTTCAAAAAGTAAACATAAGTAGAGTTAGATAATTGCTTCATTTTACCATCCTAATCGAAATAATTGAATAAATTAAACTTGAATATATTTTAAAATTCTTAAATCTGTACTAAAATTGAATAATTAATTACTTAATTCGATAAATTTATATGCACTCTAAATCAACGGTGGTGTTATATCTACTAATTAATATATCAATTAATGTATCAACATATACTATAATATTATTATTTCAAAATTATGACTCCCTTTACACGAATTACAAAGATTCAAAATCTTTAAAATTATATTATATCATTTATTAGTATATTAATTAATACATCAATTGATACATATAGTATTATTCATAAATCACGTTACTATTTGTTTAAAACTGATTTAATTGATAAACAAATCAACTTTAAATACATTTTGACTGGTAAAATATTGTTATTTTGATCCTCTTTATTTCATAAATAAAATGAATATCTTTATTTCTGTTCACGAGTTGCAGCACAATGTCACACAACGTCATTATAAGTATATAACAATTCCTTTAGTCATTTTTTAATTTAAAATAAAATTATTGAAATAGATATTTCACAATCATTAATCACCTTGTGACTATTAACAAAATTTCTAATGGTTCACCAAATATTTTATCAAATTTAAATTTGATAAAAAAAAATTTACATTTTACTGCTTCAATAGTTCACCAAATCTTTTATCAAATCTAAGATTTCTCAAATTCTTCATCAGATTGAGGATCGATCTGCCTTTCATCAAATTACTGTTCATAACAGTTGAATTTTCACCGCCAGATATTCCCGAATGACCATCTCAAGACAAAAATTTGTGAAAAATTTACGCTGACCGGTCAACCAGCTAAACATCTGCTCGATCATCCATCCAATTGACCAATTTTCTAATGACACTTCAAAAACCTTCGTTGAAACACTTGATATCAAATAAAATTTTTACTCAAATTTAATAAAAAATTTGATACATCATTGAAGATGCCGTAAGATCAGGTATTGGCTCGCTGGTCCTAGAAGAGTGGAGCAAAATTGTTCAAATCTAGATTAAAACCTTGCCAAGTCTCAAATTGTTTTCGAACTTGAACTCATTCAGCTTTCAAATATCAAACAAATTTCAATTGAACTAATCACAAATAACTCTCTTTTTTTTAGTGTACTTGACCAAGTTGAGCAGAGTAATAATTTATTCAATTTCAATTTAAAAGCTTGACAGATTTTAAAATATATTCATAATTGACTTTTACATAGTGAACCAATATTAATCAAGTTTTAATGAGCCAAACACAAATTAAACATAATGATAAAAAAATTAAAAAAAATTAAAAAACAAGAAGTATCGAAAACAATTTTTATTATTTTTTTTATTTTTTTGGGTATGAGAACATCGAGACGATGTAACAGATTTAGTGCAGCCTCAGCAAGCCCAAAACCGCATTACTCCTAGTCTTTATTTCTAAATTACGTAAAAACATTGGAGTCGGAAAATATTAATCAAATCAAAAATAGTAAATGTAGTTAGATTATTATAAATAATTTGAGTTCAATAAAAAATTAAATAAAACTTGAAAATAAAAGGCACGAGAAATAACCTAGAATTTGATAGTTACCGATAACAGTGCTACTATTAAAATCTATCATTTTCCTTTGGACCCCCACATTTTTTTTATTACAATTTTGTCTTGACACCAATTTACATTTTTACCCATCTCCATCCTTCCAACCGTAACCCTAACCCTAACCATCCACCTAAACTCCACTCAGGTCAGCCGGCCGATAGGCTCCTCTCTCTCCTTGTTATTCTTCTTCTTCTTCTTCTTCTTCAGCAAATCCAACCACCCTCCCACCACCTTTCACCACAGCGACACCTAACCCTTTTAAATCCTAATTTTTTTGCGACAACAGAGATCGAGGATTGGGTCGCCACCCAGATCTAGTAAGCAAATGGGTCAGCTTCCTCCACATGAACTTTCCTCCACGCATTAGCTTTCCTCTCTAAAAAAAAACCGTCCATTTCTCTCTCTTTGTATCTATATCTATATGGTACATATATAACAGTTACAGTGAGACTCGTTGAAGAAGAAGACAAACATGGATCGAGGAGGATCCGACGAATCTTGTTACTACTCCATCCTCGGGATTCGTAAGGACACCTCCTTTTCCGACATTCGCACAGCTTTTCGCAAGCTCACTCTAGTACTCCTCCAGATTCTAAATTCTCTAATTTCATCCATATATACAAATTCATATATATATATATATATATATAATCTGATGATTTTGGTGGTTGTTCTGCAAAAATAGCACCGGTGGGCAAAGAACCACCTGCGGTAGCCGGAGAAGCGAACCGAAGATGGTGGTTGGGAGTGGAGGCTAGGGTTTGGGTTTGGGTTTGGATTTGGGATTAAGGGTATAATTGGTATTAAGGTAAGGGTTAGGGTTTTCATTTTGTTGGGTGGAGGTTCAAAGTAGGGGAATCAAAGTAAAATGATGGGGGCAAATAGCAGCCCTCTACCAATAAAAGCAGAAAAAACTTCTGCACCCTTTATGGTCCTCTAAATGTTGGGATCCCCCGTCCCCGTCCCCGTCCCCCTCCCCTAAGAAGGTTGACCTATCACTTACAACCGCACATTATGAATTTCTTTATATTAGAAATTAGTCAGAAATCAAATGTGATCCTAAAATGCACAGTACAGGGGACATTCATCTTTTTGGGGGGGAACAAAGAATCCCGTGCCCTAAATCTTCATCTGTGCAACCTGTTCCACTTCCTGCTTAAGCTCCATTTCATTGCCGAGAGGGGTTAAGAAAAGAAATGGAAAACTAGACAGTTTATGTAACAATAAGCTGACCATTCGAGTGGCTGCCAAAAAGTGTCCAGGTTTTCATTTCTTTCCTATAGTTTTGTTGGCAATCAGACGGAGCATCAAGTCAGAAAACAGAGAAAGATGACTTTGAATTCCAATTAAAATAACTTTTCGTTGTTTAATCCCAACTACAAAAACAAAACAATTTTCCATTTTCTTTATCTTGGAAAAGAAAATTTGGAAACATTCTCTTGCCAAGAGCCACATTATTGTTTTCATCCCAAATTGGTGGTCTCCCAAATCGTTGATTGTAACCACCAAGTGCACCTGCTGCAGAACACACATGATGAAGCAAAAACATTCAGACAACAAAATACATACATGATTTGATTTCAACGAAGAAGAAATGTCCCCACTGCTGCTCACTTCCATTCTGAATTCTCGGTCTTTGGATAATTCCCTGCTACCAGAGGAAGAAGAAGTTGAACTCTTAAATCGATAAAATAAATAAATAAATAAAATCAATAATTTCAATTCTACATACAATGAAAAAACTATAGAAGAGTTATAATTGATTCATTTTACTACTATTGAACTTGGTATAAGACTTTCCCAATTCATTTGACTAAAACTAAAAGGCCAACTCATTTTTTTTGACTTACTTTTTGTCTTTTCTGAACTGTATTCAAAAAATATTTCACTAGATGATTCTAAAAAAAATTGAGTTCATTTTGAAAAACTTCAATAGATGAAAATAAGCCAAATTTTATCCAAAAACAAAGCAAATGAATTTATTTCTCAAGGTGAAGGAATATCCATACCGCAACTGTGTCTAACAAAAGCAACTGAAAAGAAAATGAAAACTAAAGTTCTCAAGATAAACTAACAAACAAACACCATAACACAAGGCAGACCATGTCATATTATAGAATTGCCACGCACTAATCTCAGGAGAACAGAATCACAAAGAGTTACCTTTCACCCCGTCTCTCAATTTCATGCTTCCACCTTAGATTAGCATTCCGAGCCACAGATTCCTCTCTCATCATCATAGGGGGTCCAGGATTGAAGCCCATCCCAAAATTCGCAACATCTCTATAATTAGTCAAAAATTATGGTCCCAATTAGTAACATATGAAACACCCAACATAACTGCACAGCTAATTGCAGATGCAATGTGGCCTACCAGATACTAATGCATTCAGCAAAGTAAAGCATCCAAATCAGCATTTCAATAAGACATAAAAGGCAATTGCTAGTCACATGGTCGCACACAAATAAACACTCATCACCCTTAGACAACACATCCCACCCTTCCCTGACACTTCATTTATTTTCCCTCTTTTACGCCCAAGTAGTAGTCATTAGCTTCAATGAACATGTAAAGAGTATAAAAATGAGCGAAAAGTGTATAAATATATGTTAAAGTGCTTGGATCTATGTGAAAAGTGCACTGGGATTCTAACTATTTTGGCATTTTACACACCTTAACAAACAGCCCTGTGGGTGGTTGTTATCATGACCGTATAAATAAATATACATGAATGCCTGTGCTTCTTTTTCTTTTTTTATAGAGAAAAAGACGTTAAGCATGTCGTGTTTACACTAGTATACCAAAATGATAAAAAAGACTCCACTATACAATATCTAATAAGGAAAGATCTCCTATAAAATCAATGAAAGCAAATGAAGAATCGTAAAATTTTCCTTAAGCCAAAAATGAAAGCTCCATAAAGAGCTAGTTTAAGTCTATGCATCCCCAAGTTCATTTCTTCAAAAGTTCTCGTATTCCTTTCCGGTTCACACTACACACAACAGAGCCACCTTCCAAGCCTTCTTACACTTCCTAAAACAAACAACCCAAAGCCAACTTTCGTAAAAATTAGCTACCGCACGCAGCATCACCCAACCAATTCCAACAAGAGGCAAACTCCAAAGCTCCCCAACCACCTCACAATGCAAAACATGATGATTCACAGACTCCTCGGCCTTCTTACCCACACAATACCAAATAGGTTCCATCTTCTCGTCTTACCCAAATTGTCAATAGTCAAGATAGCATCTAATGCAGCAGTCCAAAAAAATGAAAAAAGAAAAGAGGAAACCTTTAAACCAATCTGAAAGGAATGGGGCTCTTGCTCAACGCCAACCAGTCAACAAAATGGGTAGATGATCAGAAATCAGCCTAGAAAGAGCAACTTGTAGGAAAATGTTCTTCTTAGTCCAAAGCTATAAGAAATAGAATATCTTGTGCATCACATGGCACAATATATTAGACAATACATAAGCACCTTACCCTCCCTCGCACAAAACTCATCCCATCCTTCCCAAATAATCTTTTACCTCCTTTTCACACTCATATGTACAAATATACATATGTATATATATTGGTTGTTAGAATAGAGTGATTCACGATTCAATATGAGTTCCAACCAAAATGATTCAAATCGTACCATTGAATCTTAAACTAAGTTAATCTTACGATTCGATTTATGATTAATTCATTGCGAATCACTACAATTCAGTTTTATTTTTGGTTTCTGCTTGCATAATGCATGAAATAAGATCGTTTTCACCTCTCTATCAAGAAATAAAAACAAATCAATTAGTTATATTGATATATGTTATTATATATAATTTAAATTAATATTTATTTCATTTTAAACACTATGTATTTTTATATGTATATACACACAGAAATTATATATTATATTAAATTGAGTAAATTTTACGATTCATGATTCACTATTTTTGCAGAATGATTCACAATTTGATTGGCGATTTGACAACAATGTGTATATACATAGGGGGGTACAGGGAGGAAGAAAGACTAAATTAATAGAACCCAAAATATGAAGCATACCTCCGAGGTGGGACTGGAGGCATCATATAACCATGACCTCCAAACGGGGCATGAGGTAAGACACCAAATGGAACATCTAAAGGGCCAAACCCATAACCCATATAGGGCATGGAACCACCATATTGGGCTACATATCCTTCCATGCCAGGCTGCATGCCAGTCCAGTATGGATTATAGGTAGAAGGGCCCTGAGGCATCATATAGTTCTCAGCTGCAAGGTCTTGAGAAGTTTTCCACTGCATCTCTGCAGCTGCCATGCATCCAAGAATGGAACAGAATGAAGTCAGCATGATATAGTTATTCAATGAGCCCCAAGGGGTATTGAAAAAAACCTATAAACATACCATTCAAAGGCAATCGAGTTTTCTTCTTTTTGTTCTTCTTTACTGAAAAGCAAAAAAGAATGCTTGTGAGAAAAAATGACGCCATACTCGAATGTATAACAATTATGTGTCTCTCCATAATGACATTTGACTCAATATTTTGTAATTAGGTCTACTTTTTCTTTTTCTTTTAAATGCAAGATGTATCTCCTCACTTGAGTCAGAACCAAGAGACATGAAGCTAAGGAGTATTACAAACACACAAATGTAAAAAATCTGAGCAGCATATAACACTCAATAAGGAACTGATAGAAGAGTTAAAATAAGTGGGACTTATGTGTAAGACCTAATAGGTGGACTTATTGTTCGATAGGTTTTATGATAATTAATGACATTTTCATTTAACACTATTAAAAAGTCACTAATTGTTTATTTTTAACGACAGTTTGAAAATTGTCACAAAAAATATCACTAATTATAAATTTTAGTAACAGTTTAAAAAAATCGTCACAAAAAAAGTCATTAATTTTTAACTTTCAACAACAATTTGAAAAATTCGTTACAGAAAAGTGTCACTAATTGTAAGTTTTAGTGACAATTTATAAAAACTGTAACAAAAAAAGAAACTCACTAATTGTCAATCTTTAGCAACATACACAAAAAATTATTTTTAACGACGATTTTACTAAGACTTATTTTCAATAGGACTTGATGGGAATTAATAAGTCTAACTATTAGGACCTATTGATAGTTTAAATATATCATTTGGACCAACATTCGCAGCAAAATAACACAAGTATCTGAATTCTGGATATTTGAGACACTACCTGCCTCGCCAGAAACTGGCTTCTGTTGCATTTCTTCATCAGCCAATAGAGCACTCCCTTGTGATGCAGGTTTTACACTCATCGAATCATGCATAGCACTCCCTTGTGATGCAGGTTTTACACTCATCGAATCATGCATAGCTTCAGAAGCATATGCAGCTTTTCCGATCCTCCCTTTCTCCAAGGTGTTTTGTGGAGCATTAATAGCACTTAACTGATATCCAGTCTCTTTTACCTTAGAAATCTCTTCACTTTGAGGTGGTGGTCCTTGCTCCCCCTTTGAGGCTGAACTTTGAGGTGGGGGTACTAGCTCCCCCTTTGAGGTTGCAGAAAGAGTAGGAGACCGAATCTTAGACTCCATCTTAGCTTGTGGAATCTTAGACTCCATATCTGAAATAGAAACAAGCAAAATATTATCACATAAAGACAGTTGTAATTTAAAGCATAAAAAAAAGACCAATGACATACAAACCTTGGACTTGGAAAGCACTGACAGAATTTTCTGCACTGCTGTTATTGGACTCCAATATTCTATTGATTGTGTCTCTGAGTGTCTTGTTGGGTAACAGATCATCGGCTAATATGTTTGTGGCCCCACAAACACAGACTGACTTAGACATGATATAATCTCTTATACCTGAAAGTAATTTTAGTAATCAATATATAAAATTTAGAGAAAAACGAAAGTTTAAAAAAGAGTAATCAAAGAAGCATGGCAAGAAATTATCCATAACAGCCAACCAAGACTTCACCACACAAAAACAAGAAGAAGAAAAGGGGGGGCGCTGTGTTGCAACAGGTCAGTTCACATCAGATGCATCCTTATTGCTAACCGCATCAAAACCACAAAAAGCATTTAACTTCAACAAATACAAGAAGTTCATATGAAACAAAAAAATGTAAAATTTATTAAAACTATAACATAAATTTTATGTATAAGACTTCTGTTATCAGAATCTTACGATTCGCGATTCGATTCACGGTTCGATTCGCAATTTTTGCAAAATCGATACGAATCTAAGGGTGAATCTATTTTGGAAGTGAATCACTAGTGAATCGTACGATTCGCAATCGATTCATGATTCGATTCACTTTTTACGATTCATGCAATTTTTAAAATTATTGTGTCGGACATATTTTTGACTCTATTTTTCTTCTATCTTTTTAGTAAAAATGACATAATACAACTTCTAATAGCGTTTAATAGCAAAATAACCAGCATATATACATGATTTGTTGTTATTTTAGTGATCATGAAGTTTTTAATAGGATCCAATTAGATTTACTCAGACCCAACATATTTTTAACCTTTCTTCTCATTTTTTTTTTCCTTTAAAAAATTGTAATATATCTTCTAAAGATGTTTAAGATTAAAATTACACTATGAATTATCTATTACTATTTTATTAAATTAAATATTACATGTATGAGATCAGTTATACTTTTTAAAATATTTTAGGTTTTTTTATCAGTTATACTTTTTAAAATATTTTAGGCTTTAAAAAAAGATTCTAAAAGATTCTTTCTTATTATTTGTTCACTGTTACTTAGAAAAGTATGTATGCTTATTGTTCAAATATCAATATCGTTATTAATTATTGTTATTTTAGAAATTGATAGTTTGTCTATTTGGTTATTATTTTTATTAAGAATAGTTGATAAGAAATATCTAAAAAAGAAAAAAAAGATAAGATGGTGATCTTACATAGAAACGTTTGTTAACTTCTTACTTATTAAACTACGTGATTATCATTCAAAATAACATTTTTATTGATTTAAGTTTAAATATTTTATATTCATAAGATATATTTAATATCTAAATGTGTAAATATATGTTTTTAAATAATTTAGAAGAAGTGACTGAATCTTTACGATTCACGATTCGATTCGATTCACGAATCGGTATGAGACCATTTCGATTCACAATACGAATCCCGATTTGACCACTATGTATAAGACCAATATCAACAGCTAGAAACTTTGAAATCTTACACTTATCACAAAAACTCTTAAAACAACACTTGCTTGTCAACACTGCATCTTTCATAACTTGTTTGCACAAAGAGCAGTGAAATTCAGGTGGAAGATCACCAACAGAACGAGTGGAAGGCAGCCCATCCATCTCTTTTTCAAAAGCAGTCCTGTACAAAATCCAATTAACCAATAAATATTCTCAAATACAGGGTAGTCCGTAAACAACACAAAGCCACAAGATTCCTAGCAAAAAGAAACAGATCAGACACAAGGTTGCTTAAAAAAAGAACGAGACCAGCTTACTCATTTGGCTTTAAGACAGCAACAGCACCACTTGGTAATGCATATGAGCCATCTGGGGTTGCCATTAACATGGACTTTGGAATACCAGTAGGAGGTTTCACTCTTTTGATGTCAAAGTTAGAATCTCCATTGGTAGGGCAGTGCTGAATAAAATGCCCTGACAAAAACAATTAGACAATTCCATATATCTTAACCATTATGTGATTACATATTACAACCAAAAAAGAACTTTGCTTTTCTCTCTATATTTTTTCCTCTTTCTTATTAAAAGTCAAAACCAAACATAACATATACATACCAGCCACCTTACACCTATGACATATATAGCCCTGTGGAGGTGTTTTCCGCTCTAACCCACCTTGACCTCAAAAAATAAAAAGCAAATTTTAGTCTTAAAAACATAAAAAATTAACTAACAATTTACATGACACACAACACCCGTGAAAAAGAAAAACTTGCACGTAAGACAACATAAGAAACCTACTAAGGAACATGATGCTAATAAAAATAAAGCATAAATTATAAAAGCAAAACAGATATAAAAGAATCACCAAAACCACGAGCACCCATCATTCTTCCACCACCACCCCGTCCAAAACCCCTACCATGGCCAAAGCCATCGGAAGTGTGACTGCAAAACCAAAAGAACAAACCATGTAAGTTTCTACAAAATATCATTCCCACGTCAATAAACCAAATCATTCCAATGTCAAATAAAGGAATAATAACAGGACAACATCTCACCGCTGCCAATCAAGGGCTGGAGTATCAATAAAAGCCTTGATCTTGCTGTCCTCATCAGCTTTGCTAGAATGGGGAGCATCCTGAATTGAATTGCTAGCCTGAACTAGTAAAACCTCAGGAATTGCATACAAATCATTTCCAAATTCATCCCATTCTGAATCTTCTGACTGCAAAGCCCAACAAGAAATAAGCCAAGAACTAGAACTGATGCTACCATACAACAAATCCACAGGTTTCAAAAGAAAAAGGCAAAGCAAATTAAGTTTACATATTTCATGGCAGATGAATCAGCTCCCAGGAAACTACTCTTTGCTTGTTGAGCATCATCAAACTTATTAGTATCCAACTTTGGCCTGCAGAACAATATGCACCACAAAATTTATCCCACAATAAAGGCTTGTACAAAAAGATTTTACAAATTCATGGCTTATGACTGAGAAAAAGAGAGGAGCAATGCCAGAATAAGTAAGCTCAGAGAAACAGGTGCAAACTTAAGTTTATGAACACATTAATTTATGCAACTACTTGATCAAAAGATTTTAAGGATTGAGATAGTACTCGTCTTGTTCAATAACTGGCTGAGTAATTATGCGCATGCGAGGTTGTCCAGGAACTCGACGAATTAAAACGGACGTATTTTTCGGAATCAACATTGCTTCATCGAGGTACTCTGAAATCTCAAACAGAGAAAAGTCTATAAAACCCTTCAAAGGGCTATCCACAATAACCAAGCATACAACTCATTAAAATTAAACCACCCAAATGCCTTTCCCATCAATTCTAAGAAAACAAATCAACTAAACTGTTTCAAAAAACTAGTCAATATGACCTTACACTCGAGGGCTAATTCAACCCTCACACTCAAAACACGCAAATGACTCTCATACTAATAACAAGCAAACACAACTCTTCAACAAAAATGGGCCACTTCGACTTTACATCTGCAACAAAATATGTTAGGGAACATAAAGCCCATTGAACACCCATAAGCTTTTCATGAAACAGTGCATTCATGAGCCTGAGTATTGTGACCCTTTCTGCCACACTTACCTATTTTGTCCTTCTAAGAAAGAAAAAAACTAAAATTCACTTAAGCTCTGTTCGGTTCACTAGAATGAAGTGAAATGAATATAATCATTCCATCCTAATGTCTATTCTCACCTTCGGTTTACCAAAATAATATTAATAATAATAATAATTGAAAACATATTACAAATACTCACCATTTCCATTCCATTCCATTTCAAAACCAAAAACTACATTAGAGTAGAATAGAACACCTCCATGACCACACCAAACAAAGCTGAGCCAGAAAATTCTTTATTCTTCATTCACAATCATCAACAAGACCCAAGCAACTAACTGCAACTAACCCCTAACATGTTCTTTGCTATTACTATATACAAATCAGATTACATCAAATAATACATATCCATTACAAACCCTAATAGAACCCTAAATCAATTCCAACAACATCACTGTCCCAAACACCACAAAAATTGAATTCAAAATTATAGCAAGTTCTGAAAATTGAATTCAAAGTACTGGTAGAGATTCAAACTTACCTTCGTTGGTCTGGGCGTTGGTGACAACGAGATCAAAATCAGTACCTCTCCCCAAATGCTTCGATTCGAATATCTTTTCTTTCAAATTGATGAGTGATATGAAATGACCATCGGTGGGAATTGAGTCGTAATCTTTCGCACTTTTGAATTTGTAATACACTGCCATATTTCTATACCAATTTCTTCCTCTTCTTTTTGTGCTCTAAAATTACAGACAAATCAAGAAGAACAAACACAAAACCCTAGAAATGCATGATCAAAACCTCCAAATACGGATTCCTCTCCCAAAAGCGAACCCTTTTGTTCGGCTATGAATGGAGAGAGAGAGAGAGAGAGAGATGCCAAATTTGATGAAAATTTGTTCACACGAATAAAGAGAGAAGAAAATAAACGATTTTTTTTTTTTGGGGGGGGGGGGGGGGGGGGGGGGGGGGGGGGGTTAATTTTTATTTTTTAAAGAGAATAAGCATGGGATCCTCAAATTTTTTATCCACTAGTGTTGGAAAAAATGAAATGTGTAATAAATTTTTAAAAACTACCACTAAATGGTAAATTTTTGTTTTCTTTATGTATTTTAGCAACATAATACGCAATAATTTTAATGTATGACTAAAAATACCTTTAATCATAATTATTTAAAAGTCACTTTTCAATTTTTAATTCACTTCACCTCCCACATAAAAAAGCAAAAAACTCAAAAAAATTTAAAAAAATCAGTTTTTAATCATCTTCCTAAAACACTCTTAAGAGAAGCATGTGCCACAAAAGTTTATTTTTTAACTTGAATTTAAAAAATATTTTCAATTTCTACTCTGTTTTAAAAAATTTCATCCTTTTTTCATCAAATTCAGCACGTGAATTTAAGGCAATATTTCATTTTATCAGGCGCATTTATTGACATTTTCTAATATTTATATTTCTTACTATTTGTGAGTACTATAAATTTAATTATTATGATAGTGTTTTTTTGGTACTGATATGCATGTGATCCAATGTGATCACATGCATATTTTTCTCAACCAATGTGATCCAATAATTTTTTGCAACCTTAGTTAAAAAAATTTGACTAAGTGGTGTTTTGAAAAGTTGATAAAAAATTAATTTTTTGACTTTTTTAGTCTATTTTGTTTCTTAGCAGGTAAAAAATGTGAGAGGTAATGTGACCAAAAATGGATAAAGAGCTAAAAGTTAACTTTTTAACTCCTTGCCAAAGCACCCCTAAATGTGTTTAGTTGTAATTTTAAATTATAAATTATTTGGCCTTTTCAATTTAATTTACTAAAAAATGTAGATTTTCTTACAGTATAATTTGTAGCTTTTCTTAGTACCTAACCCGTAAGCCACAGGTCCTCACTAGTTTAAGTTAATAATTTTAAAAATTATAATCATAAAAAATTAACTTGTTAGTAATATCAAATGGAGTGTAATATCAATTCTGCAATGCTCGTTTTGACGGATTTATAAGCTTTTAAATTTATTATAAATTGTTTAAAATTTATGTTACATACATTATAATAACTAACAATGAATTATGTTGCTATCAATTATTTTGTTAAATATGTTATTTATTTTTAATACATGTGCATTGACTATTTTGAAAAAAACTTTAGCCTATTTTGAAAAGTAAGTTAAAAACTAACTTTTAGATTATTATTTTTACTTTTTCTAAAAAAAAATATGTAAAAAAATAAAGACGGATGTAACTTAAAAAAATTAAAAAATTGACTTTTAACTCAAAGGAAAACAAGGACACTTTAATTTATTTATTTTTGCTTGAAATAGTAAAACTGAGCTCTAATATATACTTTTGAAATTTTTATTTTTATTAACTTACTCAATCGTATTTGAAACATTTTCAAAAAGAAAAACAATGAAAAATAAAATAACATAGTTTTCACATATTTTTTATGGGTACCCATTTTTATTTTATTATGATTGTTTCTAACAATGTGGAAGAGAATTTATTGCTATAGACTAAAATAAGATATTTTCACAAAAGGGCTAATTACTCTACGACACTCAACTTTTAACAAATATCACTTTATCCCATCACCTATCAACTCTACATATTGACCTCTAAACTGTAAAAAATTGTACAAATAAAATAAAGGGTACTTACCAATTAGTCCTGTTAACTAGATTTATTTACCTACATGTCCTAACTAATAAATTTAACACTATAAAAATAAGAGAGTGATAAATTTATCACTAAAAATTTATTCATAAAACAAAGAGACTGATAAATTTATCACTATAAAATTATTCATAAAAAAAAAAACTGATAAATTTATCTTTATCACTTAATAAATTATATCAAATAGGACTTAATGGGTAATAAGTCTCCAAAGTATGACCTATTGGGTAATAAGTCTCCAAAATAGGACCTATTGGTAGTTTACCCATAAAATAGTCCAAAAGGGGTCGACAATGGGTGAAAGTAATACTTTTATACCTACACAGATCTAAATGCACAAATTCATAAATAAAATAATAAAACGACATCACTAATAATTGAGGGAATCTTATAAGAAAAATGAAAAATCCCCCTAAAAAACTCTCCCTAATCCCCCTAATTTTCATTTTTGACAAACTGTTTTTTTTTTTTTTCTATTTTCTTTTTTTACTTAATTTAGCAATTTCGGGAGATTGGGGACATGCTCTTTCGAGCTCCCAATCTCCTCCGATCTTATAAATAACCCTTTCTAACATCAATTTTTGAATATTTCTTCCAAGAATAAAAAACAGTCCTCAACAAATTCAAAATACAAAAATACTCGAGACTCACAACTCACAAGTTAAAATTCTCGTAAATTTCTAAACTCAACTCCAAGAAAATGATACGAAGTGTAAATCATTGAAATTTCTAAAGATCACTAGGTGTTCAGAATTAATCACAAAATAAAAGAAGAAAGTAAATGCTTGTGTTTCTATTAAATTCATTTAATTTCTAAGTTACAAGGTGAACTGCAGACATTACAACTAAAAAAGAGGAGGTAAGAAGGGCCACATATAATGTTATAACCAAAAAAACACACATAAAAAGATGTATATCATATATCGGTCAAAATTAGAGATGAGACAATCACAACATATGCTAGAAAGAAGAAAAAGGCTATCTGAATGAAGAACTTCGGATTTTCTCTCATGTTTGGAGATGTAACCGCCCTGCAAACCAGAAACCACTCATTTGGTCAAACTTCAAAGATGAATGAATCTGAGTTGTTTAATAGATTTTGTGGGAATTCATTCAGATACAAGAAATTACCTAGCAATGCGTTGAGAAAGCCGGTGGAAGGGCAAACTTTGAATAAAGACAATGCCCGGTCCTGTAAGAATGGCCGTCACTAGATTGTCTCCCTGCAATTTCAAAACCACGAGTAATGGACACATGGTTTCAAGAAAGGAGGGAAAAAAAATAACGATGCACAATCAGGAATTCATCTCTTCAGAGGAAGTGATCAACACAAATGCAAACAAATTTTAGTGAAGATGTATTTGAGTTTCAAATAATGCTAAGAACAAATATCTAATTAATTACAATCAGTTCAGGTTCACTATATCTGATTTACATTTCAAACTAGGGTGTACGTCGAGGCCATCAAAGATAGGACCCAAGGGTTCAAATTCCATTTTCCATCAAGAAAGCAAAATACTACCTATGCATGTTTCTAGTAAGACTAGAACTACATAAAAGCGTGATTGCACAATAACAAGCAAGAGAAAGAAGTATGTACAAAAAATAATTACTAAAGAAACAGAAGTTACTTACCCCAAAAACCACCCTTCTCATTGGACCATTATATTTGACCTGAACATTGACTGTTGCAGATAGAGCCACAATGCAAGAAACATCCACGGCAAGTATTTCACCCACCTCAAGATTTTTCTGTACAACTAAAAAAGGAAAAGACATTCCATAATTATTCTCTGGAAGATTGTATAAAAAAAACTCTTAAATCACAGCATAACAATAATTTTAAAGCGTTACGAGTACAAATCACTTGAGGAAGGAATGTTAATCTAACGCTCCTTTTGTTTGGACAGAAAACATTTTTTAATAGAAGACATTTTTTACGGAAATTTTTTTTCCTAGAAAATATTTTTTGGAGAAAATATTTTTCTATGTTTGGTGGTGGTGTAACAAAGGTGGAAGTGGAGGTGGTGGGGGGACGGTGGCGGTGATAGTAACAGTGATAGTGGCCGTGACCATGGTGATGGTGGTGTGGTGACATCGGTAAAATTTTAGTTCGGAAAAAGTTTTCTGCCTTCTAAAAGTGAAAAACGTTTTCTGGCCAAATAGGCTTGTTTTCCATTGACCATAGAAAATGTTTTCTGTTGACTTTTGTTTTCCATTATACCAAACACCAGAAAATATGAAAAACATTTTCCAAAAAATGTTTTCCGCTCAAACAAACGGAGCGTAAAAGACAACATGCACAGAAAAATCTTACATTAAGATTCCAGAACAGGCAGCAAGGTTATTGAAACCACAAGAGAAGAGTTATAATGCAAATCTAAGCCAGATTCAAGTTATTGAAACCACAAGAGAAGAGTTATAATTCAACTAACAGTGTTGAAAAAGTAATACCAGATCCACCAGCAACTATGAATGCAAGCCCTTGGCCAGATAGCTTCTGTCTCAAGAATCCCTACAAATGACATAAACAAATCCATCAAAGGAATGAACACATTCAAATAGAAGATGCAATATGCATAATCATCAACAGTAGGAAATTAAGCAACATAAAGTTCAAGGCAGTCCCGCCATCTCACCTCAGCACCAGCAATGACGTTATGGGCCCTCTGATCAACTGTATTAGTGACTTTCACATCATTGATGGAGCAAAGGAATGCATCTGGCTACAGAACAATATTATCAAAGTCAGATATGAATTTCTAACTGAGATTTAAGGAAAAGACAACAAAAAATTCTGGATAGAATTTAGTTATTGAGTTAACAAAAAAGAAATAATATCCAGCGGACCGCTGTAATGGAAAAGACACAAGAGCAAGGAATTTCAAACAATTTCCTAGCATAATAAAAGAGAAAAAAAACAATATATTAGTAGTACCTGGCACAAAAGTTCACCACCAAACATTGCTAAATCAATCTACAAAAATAAAATAAATTTAAATCAAAAGCACATTATAAGGAATCGTTTGTAATCTCTGTTGATGAATTCAGAATCACACGATCAATAGCTAAATTTAGAAAGAAAGAAAAAGAGGGGGGGGAAAAAGGCCTAACAACACAAATTCTGGCATGATACAAACCGGGAGAATTCTGGCTAAAGATGGTGCAGCAATTCCAACAAATCCATCACTTGAGCCATTATTGAGAAGAACCATGCTAGTCACACTCTTGCCAAAAAGCCACTGCCACATACCTGCTTCATTTTCAGGGACATAAACATTTTCCATTTGTATAGACCCAGACATGTAACACATGGAACCTGCAGACCAATCATATATCATTCCACACATGATTGTCAGTGGAATTAACAAATAAAAAATGGTTAAAAATGTGAAAACGGATGAAATCATATCAAAATTAAACAGTTTTAAAATGCAGACATACTGCAATCCACGACCAAGATCTAATAAGAATATAGTGAACCTTGAAAAGCTCCCCAAGTATCAACCATATACTAATTTATTCATACCATTCTCAACTCAGCCAATTCCTGCACACTAGATGTATCCTAGCATAATGACCAGCAGCTTACCCTTCATCCACAGCTTCAAATCACATGCACTAAGACCTGAGCTCAACCAGGTTCAAAGGCTGAACCATCATAGCTGATCAATCACAACTGTGATAGCGAGTGATAAGCAACCTGATACTCCTACTCACATCCAATATCCTATGTGATCATATAAAACATACCTAAAAGATTACTACACAATCACAAGTCTTGCTGACAAAAGGTGTAGCTCCATGCCGTTATTACGTAACATTTTGAACTAGAGTAATGATCAGCAGCTTACCCTTCATCCACAGCTTCAAATCACATGTACTGAACTCAACCAGGTTCGAAGGCTGAACCATCATAGCTGATCAATCACAACTGTGATAGCAAGTGATAAGCAACCTGATACTCCTACTCCTATCCCAACATCTTATGTGATCATATAAAAGATACCTAAAAGATGGCTACACAATCACAAGTCTTATTGACAATGTTATTACGTAACATTTTGGAACAACCGGAGGTAGAGTTAGTGGAACCTTTGGAGGAAAGCTATCTTGGAAGCGTGACTTCGTTAGTAGGTTTAGAAATTCTTTAATATGAATATGTTATTGATTTGTTGTGTCTTTTAGAGAAAGAAGTGAAAGAACAACATGTAAGGTAGGTTGTGTTATGAATTTTTGTAAACAGTACGTAAATAGATTCGTGACTGTGTAATTATCTTTTAGTTACAGTCTGTGATCATATGGCAGGTTTTGAATTTAATGTGACTAAAGTCCTGTAGTGTCAAAGCACTCTTACTGGTAAAAGTCCCCAGAATTATAGCCAAGTCATGTCACATCCTTCAAAATTGGTCATCAATTATAATCTTATTAATCCAATGGTTTTCTCTTGCTTGGTCTACTAGAATAATAAGAAATATAATTACAACCTATGAAGCACGGATACCTCTCTGGAGGTCGCGTACAGGTGTCCAACATGTGTCAGACACAGACACGCAGGGACACTTTGGACACTCTACGGACACGTTGAGAACACACTAAGGACACTCTAGGGACACGTTAAGGACACATTGAGTACTATTTTTTTCAAAAAATAATTAAAATTTTTAATTTTTTTTACTAAAATAGCATATCGAAGGTTGATAAATTTGATAAAATTAAATATTTGACACAAAATACATATTAAATATTTAAAAATATAAAAATATATATGCTTTGAACGTGTCCCCAATGTGTTGTGTCCTGAATTTTTTGAAAATTTATGTGTTCGCATGTCCATGTCGTGTCACATATCTGTACTTCTTAAATTACAACACAAGGTCTTCAAATACTAATATATTTATCCATGTCTATTGAAAAACTAACAATCCTTTAATTACACAGCATTTCACTTTGTACTGTTCAAAATAATTACATGAACATTTCAAAATAAATCAAATACTTGTGTCGGACATCTAACCCTTGGACAAGGGTGTGAGCTAGAAAACCCAAATGGGCCTCTAGCTTTCTTCACATAGGATAAACTAACAAGGGATATAATGCACTGTCACATTATATTGATAATACGGAATAAACAACTCGAAAGTGTTGTGAAGACCAGACAACTTCGATAGACGAAACTTGCCCCCAAAAAAAAACATCTAACTTCTACACCACTGACAACAAAAATGAACAATATATATAAGCATAATTGGTATCATTACATATAGTAAAACTCTTGTCCTCAAGGCCTTCCGGCATATCAACAATGATCTTGAATAGTAATAATGACCATATGGGTATGTTGTTGCCCAACAAAGAAGAAACAAAATTTAAAATTTATCATATAGATGTAAACTAAATATCGAAAAGGATGTAGGCATGCAAACAAAGTTGATTATTCATAAGCACTTTTTTTAGAAGTGACTCCAAACAGGTAGGCAACCCATGTTCACGAACAGGGCTGAAAATGAACAGAGCCGTTCGTGAACAGGCTCAGGCTCAAGCTCAACTCAATAAGAGCTCGTTCAAATTCGGTTTGTTATTTTATTTTATTTTTTTGCGTTCGAGCTCGAGCTTGAGCTCGTTAAATTTTTAATAAACAAGCCCAAACATTCTAAAGCTTGGCTTGTAAACTTGACTTGTTAGCTAGTTCGTTTAATATTTATTATTTATATATTAAATAATATAAAAATATGTATAAAAAATAAGATAAATATGTTATTTATATATTTAAAAAATATAAATATAAATAATAGTTAACATAATAGTTAACTATATATAGTACATTTATATAATAGTGGTAATAGATATTATTATTTTGATAAAAATATTGACTTTTTTTTTAGAATGTCTATATATATTGCATATATAATTGTATAATCAAAGTTTTTATTGTAACTTTAATCTCGTACGCAAGTATGAATTTATAAATTTTTTGACTCATTAAGGCTCGTGAACAGGCTCAAGCTAGAGTCAAGCCAAAGTCAACTCGACTCGAGCTCAGTTCGTTCAATTTTTATTGAACTCGAGTTCGAATTCGTTAAAATCTTAATAAACAAGCCCGAACACAATAAGGCTCGGCTCGGCTCGGCTCGGCTCGGCTTGTTTGCAGCCCTAATCATGAATAGTAACAATAGATCACATTAAGCCATATGGACAAAAACCCATGGCAAATCAACTCACCAGGCTTTGCAATAACCTTTTCTTGTGGCTTCAACATAATCTGAAAACAAACCAACAGCAAAATTATAAATAATAAATAAATTTTTAAAAAAATAAAATAAAATAATAATAATAATTTTTGGTTTTTTAATTTGGGGGTAGGGGGAGGTTGTTGGGGTTAATGAGCACTATTAATACCTGAACTATCTGAGCTTCGCCACCCAAAATCTGAAAAGGTATCACAGCATCTTGTGGACTCTACAACACATTATCCATATGAGTTAACCCAGGATAGAAAAAATAAGCAAGGATTAATGTAGGCTGTATAGAACTTTTGAAATTTAAGATGGAAGAAAAAAGATGCTCCTTTTTTTTAAAAAAAATCTACTGCAGCTTTCAATGAATGAGAAACCAAGGCAGATTTGGGCTTCATTTATTGTTTGTTGTTTAATTATTAACAAATAGAAAGAACAAAAAGAAAATTACCCAAAATGGGGTGGCGGGAATTGATGACTTTACTAGATTACTATGTATAGTACTCCAAATACTTAAGTTTGTGAACGTACAACTCAGGCCAACAATGTAGACAAGGGCAATCACCAGAAACTCCCAACTTCAGAAACGTTAACATAGGTTTTTGATAAAAAAAAATGTCCATGCCTCACTTCCAATTTGGCGTTGCTTATTTATTTATTTATTTTCCACACAAGTGTGAGACAAGAGTAACATTATTTTTAGATAATCAACCAGATAAAAATAATTTAAAAATTGTATAAGGTGCATCTGCTGTCTCTACTCCATCAATATACATGAGTCATTGTTTGGTGCAACGAATAAAACCTCAAACTGCCACAGTGCCAAGTATGAGAAGCTGAGAACACCAATTCAAGTTTAGAGCAACCACTTTGTGCAGACAAGACCAAATGTTACATCTGCATCAAGTTCATCCTTCCCACTAAAATAGGGGAACCAAGACTGAGTACTCAACCTTTGAATTACGTATTGGTATGCACATTCTAAAACATGGTATCCTTTTGTTCCAAAATGGTAAATTTAGTGATCCAAAGCAATTCCACAAGTTTTTTCTAATATATTTCTTTAAATGTTACCTTAATAGAAAAAAAATCAAATATTATTAACTAAAATCTAAGGTGAGTGAGGTTTTGACGAGACAAAATCATCAAAAAATGAGAAGAAAAAAAAAAAACATTTTATTGGATGCCTAATAAACCAAACCAAGCCTTAAGTCCCATTAAATGGGGTTGGTTACATGAATCCTTCTTCTCCACGCGGCATTAGATGCCTAATAGTTAAAAGAAAATTACTTTAAAAATACCTTAAATTCTTAATTGTAATATAGACAAGTCTACCCTTATCGTACCACATTTTAGAGTACATGGCATACCACATTCCCATACGCGTTCCCGTTCCCGTTCCCGTTCCACGTACCGCAAAGATCCACATTCTAGGTAACATATGGCAAGAGAATAAACTATTTTCCTCGTCTTACTAAAAAGGCTAATTTGCTTTTTGCTAACTCTGTTGCAGTTTCACATTGGCCAAGTTTAGCATCTACTAAATAATACAAAAAGTCAAAAAATCATTATCCTATTTAAGTCACATCATCTTATTTAAATCACATCACCTCTCTAACACATCACATCAAACCCAACCTATATAAGCCAATAAGTCAAAAAGTACACTTTTTTAGAACATCCCAAACCAACCCTTAATTTCCAATATAGGCACTCCTCCCCTCAATGTAATTATCAAATGAAATATTATGCTAAATTTATTTGATATATATTGTGACCTTAAACTTCCCATATAATGAACTATGGTCATCAATTTTCATCCATTATGGATACTCTTTAGTATTATAGAGTTCTAACATTTTTTCATTTATTGTTCAAATTTATTTTAACAAAAGAACTGATCTCAAGATGAAAAGTACACTATTGCACATTGTTTTTAAAAATCTCATCATGAAATTGATCTTTATTTTTTCTGTTTTACAATTTCTCTTATAGGTATTGGCCTAGTGGTCAAGGCCCGAGTTCTGGGGTGTGCTCTCTTCGTAGTCTTAGGTTTGAAACCTCCTATGTGCAAATAATTTCTTTGAGCCAATCCATACAGGAACTTGCCCCGACTTTAATTTTCCCCCACTAGTGGATGGTGGGATTGGTCTCCCGAATTAGTTGGTCCCCCGAATTAGTTGGTCCTTACGGCCATATACATTCCCTTATAGCCTTTTTCTACTTATTCTTCCCCAATACTCTCTCTCAGCTAGTGGACAGTGTGATTGGTTCCCAGATAAGTTGGTCCTTATGCCAGATACTGAGTTATGAAACAAAAAAACAAAAACAAAAAACCTTCACTTGTAGCCTTTTTCTACTTATTCTTCCCCAATACTCTCTCTGTTTCTTGCTCCTCCATTTCTACTCTTTTCTTCATGCAATAGATGAAATACAACGAATTATACCCTATCAGTTTACCTTTCTGATCCCACTAAATTATAAATCAATTAAGTTCCTTGAAGAAGAACAAAAAAAGAGATAATTGCATTGTTTAAAGGTTACAAGTGCCAATTAAGTGTACTGTTGAAATGCAATTATCTTCCACAAAGCAAGTCTATCATCATCCATTCTACTCTTAATTAAACCGTCCTGATCCTCCCCACATTTTAACCTCCATCAAACATCCTCACCATCTCCATCGAACCAATTGAGTGGAGCTTTTGCTCTCTCCAGTCCCCGCCAAAAAAATAAACTCAAGCTCAAAATTTTCAATTTCCCTATGTTTCCAACCTTTTTTTTCTCAGAAGCCAAACATATACATACACATACATAGCAACTGGATCAGCTATAAAATTGTGAAAAAACCCAAATTTTGGAGATAACTATATAGAGAGAAAGAGAAAAAAAAAAAAAAAAAGAGTACCTGATAAACGTAAGGTTGAAAAGGCGTTGAAAAGAAAGGAGCGGCCATAGCGGAGAGAGAGAGGTGTCGATCGGAGCAGAAATCGAAGAGCACTGAGATCAAGACACCATGACGGAGATCTGAGTGCTGGAGAGATTTTCAGATCGCGAAATCGCAAAACGCACCGAATTCAAGTGACAAAATCCCCAGTCCACAATAAAATATATATATATATATATATATTTGAACGATTCCTTTATTCGCACAGAGAGCAAGGGGTTTTGTGAATTGTTTTCATAAAAAAATTTGTGCTTTTATGGTTAGTTTATCACAAGGTCGACTACTTTGTTAATACACGTCAGCAAAGTATTTGACGTGGAATATTGTTATTGGTTGTAATTCGTCGTTTTACGTGGTCCGAAAAGCAAACCATGACGTGGAATATTGTTATGGGTTGTTTTTGAAAAATCACGTAATCGTACTTTCCACTAATAATAATGATTGAGACTCTATTTTGAGAATTCTAGGGCCATTTTTAATGGGTTATCATATACATTATCAAATTAAAAAAATATATATTTTTTGTGTTTTAATGGTTTTACTAAAATGGTATTAAATTGAAAATGTCTCAAAATTTTTACCAAACTGAATATATCTTGTACTTTTTAATAATTAATTATGTATGGCCATTAAGTGTAGATCTACTGAACAACCGGTCGAACGTCCTCTCAAATGACCACCTCAAGCAAAATTTTATGAAAATTTTACACTGAGAGGTCGACCCCCTCTGTAACCAAAACAAGCATGTTCTCTAACTTTGATCTAAATATATTTGGATCAATTCTCTATCTCTCTCTATCAAACGTTTAAATTCAATCACTTATTTCTGATTTGGGATTTGCTTAAATAGGTAATCTTGTTGGTTTTCATTCACCATTTCTCATCTTTCTTTCCATGTCTATACAAGAAAATCATCAGTTTGGTCTTTTAGAATAAAATCATATGTGTATGCCCTCTTTTCTGATCTGGGTTTTGTTGAAGAGATAAGTTGCAAAAATGGGTGGTTGTATCAGTAAGAAAAATGTTTCAGAACCAAGTGTTAATGGGTATAGATCAGGAAGAGGTAATGGTAATGAACATCACCAAGGCTACCAATAACAACCAATTGTTTTAGAACCAAGTTTTTTATTTTTTGCATTAACTGGTCGACCAGTCGGTCGACTGATGGTTTGATAAAAAGTCAAATTTCTCCGTTGGAGTAGGCGACATTAGATAGAGGAATTCGTCTTTTTTTTCTCAAATTTGATGAAAATTCTGATAAAACATTGGAGATACCCTTATGATTCTCAAAATGATCTGGATTACTCATGTGAGTGAGATAGGGGGAAAAAAATAAAAAATAAAAATATGAATGGTTCATATCATTTTGGGATCATGAATATCTCTAAAATTGGGGGTCTTAATCATTTTTGTTTCACTAATCATAATTTATTATATTATATTTTCTTATATTTTTTAATCATTTTATATAAATTCGTAAACTTTATTATTTTCACCAATTATAACATCATTGGGATACCATGTGACGATACCTTAAAACTAACCAATAAATTTTCCCTTCACAGTGTGTGCACTGCCTGATCCCTCCTCCTTATTCAATGTTTTTGTTTTTGAGAAATTATATAAAAACAATTTGGTGGTGCTCAGTATATCAATTGGTATATTTATATGTCACGATATTATTATTTTAAAATTATAATTTTACATATTATATAAATTACAAATATTTAAAATTTCTAAAATTATATCATATCATCCGTTAGTACACTAATTGATATACTAATTCGTGCATATAGTATTATTCAAAACCATTTAAGGGTTTTATCCAGTAATAAATTAAATCTTAATTTTTTAGTTATTTTAATTTTAAAATAGTATTAATTCTCATCATTATAAGTTATAATTAACCAAACATGAATAATTTAGATAATTTAATTATTTTTTGAAGTTGGTGTTGAACAACAACGGTTGCTATAATTAAATTTAGATAATTTAATTATTTTCTGTGAAATTGTTCTAGCTGCTGTTTAAGCTGTCTATTTTCTAATTCTAAACATTTCATGTCAAAACTAGTATTAGTTTCTATCTCTCTTATTTGAAGTTTAAGTTCTCTTACTTGTACTTCTAATTCTCTATTTGTTAGACGTAATTCTCTACTTTCTATACTATGATCTTCTCTGTTATTTGTTGGCGTTATTTTATGTGTCATGTTTAATTTTTCGAGACAGATTATACAATAGGTTATGCTACATAATAAACACTGAGCTCTCTTATCTCTAGCTAGAAAGCAATTACAATAGCTGCATCTAGTAGTATCAAATCCTAGTCCTATTTGAAAATTATGCTGACATTCCGTATCTACATTACATTCCATCATGAAGAAAGTATCTTGAAAAGGATTTATTCCTATTTCTTGGTTAAGTTGTCCTAAAAAATTATCTACATCTGTATCACTTTCGGAATCACTATCTGAGCTTATAGCTTCTAATTGATATTCATAATCACTGATTATGCTATATACTTCTGAATCATCACTATTTATGCTGACTATATCTTGTTCTAAGTCCTCTATAATATGTAGTCTTTCTATTTGCTTATTAGTATTAGGTCTCTGTCTTTTTGGGCAGGTTTTTGCAAAATGATTGGGTTCTCCACATATAAAATAATTGCATTTTTTACTATTGGGTTTTCTAACATATCTTTGTTTTCTTTTATCTTTTTCATCTTTGGGTAATCTCTTATAATTTGTCTTATTAAAGGTTCTACTTTTCCTAATGAATTTCTGTTTTTTTCCATGGTTTACTATATTTTTTCTTCCAATATTTTTCTTTTCTGTATTTTTCATATTTTTTGTATTTTTTCCTATTATATTTATCTTCATATTGCTGAGAGGTATATATTACACTGCTACAAAAATCATAATTTTATTTTTTCAAATCTTTCTGTATTTTAACTTCTATACATTTTTCTTTGAGTTTATAAAATGTAAAAACTATTCTAGGTCCTATTCCTAAAGTTCCTCTTATATTTAATTCTCCTGTAGCTATTTTTGCTTGTAAACTTGCACAATAAATTGACCATTTATTTTCTATTTCTCTTCCTAGTTCTCCGGGTAATTTTCTAAAATATTTATTTCCTATTTCTTCATCAAAACTTTTTCCTGTTCTGGCTGCTATAGCTAAGTATTCTTTACTAAAAGGTACAATATATTTCCAACTTCCTAATGTTATCTGATCTAATTCAGTTAATGCTACACTTTGAGCAGAGTCATTTCCTCTAGAAGGGTCATATCCTATAAGTATTTCTTTAATAAAACTAGTGAAATTCCACGGGTTATTTCATAAATCTTTAAGCTGTTTAATTGTTTCTTCATATTTTCCTTTAAAGGTTAAATAAATATTGTAAGCTGAATCTCCTAAAAGTGTCTCCATATATTCTCACATATCTGTTGATTCATAGGAACTGGTCATCCATGCTTTTAATGCATCTTTTTCCCATCTTTCTATTACTTCTTACCATATCTGAGGGTCAAATCTTGCTAGGTCTAAAGGGTTCCTTGATTATTAGATGGCTGTAATTGTATACTCATATCTAATTGTCTACGCTTTCCATGAAACCTATAGCTTTTATTTGGATCTGCATGACTTCGTCCTGAACTAGCTAATGGTCTTCTTCCTCCTACTGCATAATGCATTGGTTCTACAGGATCTTATATAGTTAGTTATGGGTTACTAGTGCTTGTACTTTCTGTATTCATATAAAAAATATCTTCTATCTTAGGTTGTTCTGGTATTCTAAATATTTTACTAGGATGTATTTTATCTTCTATGATATCATCTACATATTCTGTATGGAATTCTTGATCTAAAAACGACACTGCTTCATCATAGGTATCTCCTCTAGCTAAGTATTCGAAGTATCTAGCATCTAATATCTTGTTCATGTCTTCTAGGGTGAATTTTTCTAAATCTATCTCATCAATATTATATATCTTATTTTGTGATATGGTTTTTTCTTCTGTCATCATATAAAGCTGATTTATTTCACTATGATTATCATGATTTTCTTCTCTGTCTATACTACTAAATTCATCATCTTCGGATTTTTCTAGTGCTACATAAGTATACTGAGTAAATCTTACTGTATAATTTCCATCTGCTGCTTGATATAATAAATTGTCTTGAGGGGCTAATCTCTTTTGTCCTAAAAAATCTCCTAATTTCCAATCTAATGCTGCATTATCTTCAAAATTAAATTTTTTAGCTGGTAGTGCCTTTATTCCTTTTGCGCCTAATAACTTAACTATCTGATCATTTGTAAGTCTATAGTGAGTATTACTTTCTGAGACTGCTAAACCTAAAAATCCTATGCAAACTAATAAATTCTTTTCTCCTTTTTTCATTTTGTATCCTCTACTCTTTATTCCTATTTTTATCTTTTTATGAAAGGTCGAGGTTAGTAGTAAGAAATCTGGTGTAAAATAAACTATTCCTCCTTTAAAATTCATATCTAATTCATAGCTGCCTAAAATATTTTGTCCTACATCATTAAATCTATCATCATAAAGACATACAAAAACTTTGGTTCCTAAATTTTCTCTGGTTAACGCCTTAACTTCTACCACTACTAATCCTAAGTGAGTCGTTTTAAGGTGTTCATTTACTGCATATTTATAGCTTTCTCTTTTTATTAAATTTAGCTCTATTTTTTCGTCTTCTTAAGTTACACTAATCATCTGTTCACCATAGTGTTTAAATAAATATTGTTTTTTATGAATCTTATCTAGCTTATACACATATTTAGTTGGAATTAATTCTAACTTTTCTTTTTAAAATTTTTCTATTTGTTGTTCTACATCTATAAATTCTTCTACTTTGATATATTCATCTTCATTACGCTTTTTACTACTACTACCTTTTATTAGCTGTTTAAATATTTTTATTTTCTGTAAATTCTACAGGTTGATTTCCTTGGTAATTTAAGCTTTTCAAAATATCTAACTATATCTTCTTCGTTTACCTGAGATTGGGGTCTGTTAGATGGTCCTTCTACTCCTTTTCCTTTTTGATGTATTAATTTTTCTAAAGAAGCTAAGCGATTTTCTAAGCTATGTAGTTGTTCTGATAAATATTCAAAATTTTCACACAATCTAATTCAAAATAAAATTTCTATATTATTTTGTCTTGCTGATATTTTATCTGATTGATTTATTCCTTGATAGCTACTGATTCCTTCTGGGTTATTATGAAAATCTTCTGTCTGTTTTAAAATAGTCTGGTAATCTCTATTAGCTTTTTTATCACTACTCATAAACTAAGATCTTACAAGTTGTTCTAAAATTTCTAATTTCCGTTTTAAATTATCTTGAATTTAATTAATTTGTTCTATTTGTTTAGCTATTTGATTTGTAGCTGAAATTAATGTTTCTATTTCTAGCTTAGTGGGAAATTTTTCTAAATTTAAATTTATTCTTTTTTGTAGGATAGAACTGCACTGATCTTGAATATAATCTAATTTTTTATCTTGATCTTTAATTATACTGCGATTATTACGGAGATAATCTATGGATGAAATAAAAAGATTACTAATTTTATCTATGTCATTTTTAATATTTTCTGCAAAATTAATCTGATAATCTATTATACTATTTAGCTGAGGATTTTGTTCATTATGAAGCTGATGTGTAAAACTATTTTCAAAATTACAACGAAAATTATTTTTATTTATGCTAAGACGATGGTTATGGCTGTTGAATTCTAAATCTAGATATTCTACTATTTTCATACACAAAATTAAGACCTACTTTAAAATTATTAAAAGCTACTATAACATGAAATTTATAACTAAAATGTTCAAAAATAAAAACTACTCTATTACCATAAGCAAAATGCATAAACTAACTTAAACTGTCCTAAAACCGAACACTGTTCTGATACCAATTTTTTGTGGGGGTGAGTTAGTGGTCTACCACTATTTAGAAATTTGGGTTGAGAATTATCTAATTAATTCTACAGTTATGCTAATAGATTTTCAAGCTGTTGTATGGCTAATTTTAAGGTTTCTTGTTTTACAGTTAGCTGTTTATTTATCTGAGAAATTTTTAAACTGTAATTTTCTAAAGATCTGCCAGAAGCTAATGATAAAAGAAACTGACATCTTAATTTTTGATCTTCTAACTCTTGTATTAGTTCAGTACTAATTTTAATTTTAATTTTAATTCTAAGTTCTTCTTCTAAGGGCATACAATTTTTTGATTTTTTAAAATTCTTATATAGACAATATTTCCTTAATATTTCTATTCGGGTTGCTCTCCTTTTATTCTAAAATTCTTTTTCTTTGGCAAAAACTATTTTTAAGCAATGTTTATTTTCATTACATGTACTCCCACCTTGAAGCTAAGCCTCGTTCAACATAGTATATTTTTATTTTCTAATTTTTATCTTTCCCTTTCTGCCTACAATTTGCCCCTCCAACGCCTAACCACGACTCACACGGGCTCTTCAGCTAAGGTCACTCAGTAATAAATTAGAAAACAACAGATACTACGAAGGTTCAAAGCATGTAATATTAATGAGTAAACAAGCATTCCATAAACTTAGTTTTTCTAAAAAGAAAATAAATTTTAAAAATAGAAGAGTTACCCTTTCGAAATATTTAAGGAAAAAGAGAAACTACTCACACTTCATATTAATAAGAAATATACTTATAAAGATTATATTACAGACTCTGAAATTCTGAAAAACTTAGTACACTTAGAGGGTTTTTTAGAGAGGTTTGGAAATTTTTACAATGCAGAGTGAAGGGGTGTTTTTCATTCTGCTTTCTCCGTTAGCATGCAAGCCAATTTATACAACTCCAAAGAAAGATAAAAACAAAAACTCTAATCTATGCTCTACGACTAGACTTTCTCTTAATTCAAAACCTATAAGCCTAGACTTTAGGCTTTTTGACAACGTCTCTAAACATTTGCAAAATTTCTATACATGTTAACGGACAATTATATGCATATTTTTCTAATAAAGACAAAACTATATATGTATACAATTATATGCTTGACTCAAATCACTATTCTAGATATAGATAAATTTTATCAATAAAAGATTAGGATAATGATATCGGGTACTACTTTGGGCCCCATCGCATATCATTCAATCCTCATTTTTTGACAAAATTTTGATACTATAATTTATTACAAGACATGTATAAAGATTTTCACAGCTTTTCTTTAATAAAGCTGGGTAGGAGTTATCCATTGCTAAATGGCAACCGTGACTATGAAACGGTGAAAAGAAAAAGTAAGGAGTAATAGTGAGTTAAGGAATGGAAGAAGTAACAATGTGCGAGAAAAAAGATGAATAAATGGCAGCGAATTAGAGAAAATTAGGGGTAACGATAGACGACAATAAAGATACAATTCCTATTGGTAGCTCGAAAATAGGATGGCTCGAATGACCTGAGTCTAAAACGACGTCATTTTGGAATTTTTTTTTCCCCTCTTTTCTCTTTGAAGATGAAAAACACAGAGAGAGAAGAGAAAGCTGGAGAATGCACCATCTTCATCAACAACAACATCTTCATCAACACATCATCATCATCAATAACAATATCTTCATCAATATGAATACGTCATCATCATCAACAACAACATCTTCATCAACATCATTGTAACAACCCGAAAATTTAAGTTGTCCCTTAAATTTTATACTAGTATTATGGTTGTATGTGATGATATATTATTAAATAAATAATAATAAATACAGAATCTAATTTGGCATTAGGTTATCAAATATGAGATTAATTAAGAATTATTATTTGAGAGTAAATTAATAAAAATATAGAATTATAATAATAGTTGAGTTAAATTAGAGTTAAATATAGTAAATAAATAAATACAAAAGTAAGAGTAAATAATAATAATAATAATAATAATAATAATAATAATAATAATAGTGGGTGTGGCAGTAAAATAAATAATTAATTTTCTGTGGGTATACGATGAAGCATAATTTAATTAGGGATTAATTTGTTTATATAGTTATATTAAGAAATTGGGTCAAAATATAATTATCTTAAATATTTATTAAGATAAGTTATAATCTATGATTATAATGAAGCAAATATAGGTGAGTTATGAAGAAGGATTCGAGATCCGTAAGATCGGCGACGTGTCGGCCACAGGATGCTTGTGCTTCCCTATAAATGGGGAAGAATTGATCAAAACCATGGAGTTGCTGAAGAAAAGAAAGAAAATAAAAAAGGGGGAGAGACACGTAAGTTACCGAAGTAGGTACTTATAATAGGAAGGTTGTGATAGTGAAAGAAAGGCTAAGGGTCCATTTTAAGGTGAGTTATATTATACCTTGAGTTAACATAATATATTTTACGTATATTTTGACTTACCATATTTATGTTGTACAAGTTATGTTTTATAAATTATTATAAATTATATTAATATTTCAATTACGTGGATTAATTTCTGAACTCTATTTGTTAAAATGAAACCCATGAATATGTTTGTTTGTATTTTAAAGAATATTTGACTATAACCTTATATACAATTATGTTTTGTAAGTACCACCACGAGAGTCTCACGCATTGGGGGACTTAAATAACCATTGGCTTCTGTTTGGTCACTTTGTGGCCCTCTATTGTCATGGATCTATTGACCTCTGTTCTGTGCGGAGCAAAGTGTTGTGCAGAGATAAGTGCTACACTATTGTAGGAGCCACCTCTATAATCCGTATGAGTCACCTCTTGAATCTGTACCTTTTTTCTGACTGTTACTCATGTGACCTCTGTTCTGTTATGTTCTGTTCGGTACCGTGGTTATGGTTACTTATTTACATAATCTCAGTTTTGCTACTTAAATGATTATTTGTTCAGACTAAGTTATTTTAAATATTTTAGTTACATAACTATCCATAGTTATTTTGTGTCCCTTATACTATTGGCATAATATTTCTCACTCTGCGATATGCTTATAGCTGTTTACCAATTTTCAAGAAACAATGCAATTCAAAAATAGTTTTTGGAAAGTCTTAGATGCGGGGCTGCGGAATAGACACACACAACACTTTTATGATATTTTTATATGTAAATATTAACCTTTTTGGTTAATGAGAGGGAGATTTATGATCTAGAGTTGGGCCGAGATAATGGCCGAGTAGGTTGGGAGCCCAATGGAGCATTAGGCCGAGATGACCTCGGATACGCCTAGAGTTGGGCTGCTATGTCATGGGCCGAGCTACTTGGGGCTCCGCAAGGGCAACCGTGCAGCTTGCGCTACTCGGTCAAAGGCGCGCACCGTTAGCCCGGCTAAGGACCTCATGTTCCAAAGCAGGCAGGAAGACCTTAGGTTGACCAGGTTGACCAATCTCAAGCTCGGTTTCGCCGGAATGCAACCGAGCACAGCTGGAAAGGAGCTCGGTTCTTGGAACACTTGTGCATGTAGCATAGAATGGCTGTCGGTAGCCAAGGTGACGTTGCCCGGTTGCCGAGCTCCCAGCAGAGTTGGCTGGCAGTTGAGATTAGGTGATGCTCAGCAAGATTTGTGCTGACGGATGGGATGGCAGAGTCACGTGTTGAGAGATCACTGGGAGTAGATTTGGGGCGTAGAGGGTATATAAGCACGTCTGTGCCCCCCATACGCAGACAGACGAACACTTTGTAAGACATTCTTACACACAAACACTCTCCTCCTTCTCTCTCTATCCCAAGGTGTGTGCTAACTTGATCGTCAGAGGGGTTTTCTAGCCACACACCGCCAAGTAGCTCACCGCCGTTGTACTTTCAGGTGATCGGATAGAAACGGAGCTTGAAAGAAAGGAGTACGGGCTCACCAGAATATTTGCTCCTCGCCACTCCTAGTGGATTCAGATTTGGCAAGATTGAGTGCCACCCCTTTCTCCTTGGAAATAGAAGTAACACCTCTCCCGTCGGGCTTCCACCAGCCAAAGTTCACATTGTACGACGGGAAGACCGATCCCTACATGCATGTAAGTCATTTCCGACAGGTCATGGCCAGACATAGGCGGAATGATGCTCTTATGTGCCTCATTTTTCCGTCAAGTTTGGGCGAGCTGGGCTTGAAGTGGTTTGAAAGGCTGCCGGAGGGGAGTATTGAGAGGTGGCATCAGTTGGCCGAAGCCTTTTTCATGTGCTTCAAAACCAACACCAAAACACCAAAAGAAGTTGATCACCTACTGAGTGTCAGAATGGAACCGAGCGACACATTGACGGCGTACAACTCCAGATATTGGGAGACCTTCAATGAGATCTTGGATTACCCGGTCAACCTTGCAATCACTCAATACAACTGTGGTCTCCCGGTCGGACATAGACTGCGGGACTCGCTTACCATACACCAACCGACGTCCATGGGCCAGCTCATGCAGCGCATCAATGAGCACATCCGAGTTGAGGATGATGCGTTAGCATCTACCGTGAAGGCAACTCCGGTAGCAACAGACAAGAAGACAGCAGGCAAAGTGCACGCAATTGGGCAAGAGTCCCGCCGCTCAAGTGACCGAGCAAAGGAATCGGACCGTAGCTCGAATCGAAAAAACCGGGGTAGAGGACGTCGGAATGATCGGGATGACTACCCCCGAGATGACGTAGCGGATGCAAACAGAAGGTTGAAGGCAAGGACTGGCATAACCACGGTCTTCAAGATTCCCATCTATCGCATACTTAGTGAAATCCGAGACGAGGAGTATGTCCGGTTTCCGGCTAAGTTGGGCGATGGACAAAAGGGCTACAACCCGCGGTATCGTTGCACATTTCATTGAGAGCGAGGCCATCGGACTGAGGATTGTTTGCCTCTGCGGCAACACCTGGAAGAGCTAGTCGCGGCTGGACACCTAGACCTTTACATTGATGGGGGCGTAAAGGCGAACCAGGCTCCGGTTGATCCCAGGCAAGTGGATGACCGAGATACGCCACCACAAGGGGTTATTAATGTCATCCACGGCATAATGGAGTCGGAGCGTGTTTGCGAACTCCGGGGTATGATAAAAAAGGCAGAACATATGAGGGAGGTTTTTTCGGTACAGCTTGCCATCAAGAGGGGGAAGACCGAAGAGAAAGATGTGATTAGTTTCACCTCAAGGGATCTAGAGCGTATTCAGATGCCGCACAACGACGCCTTAGTAGTGACACTCCGCGTCAAAGAATTCGATGTCAAACGTATCCTGATCGATCAAGGAAGCTCGGTCGAGATCATGTACTACGACGCATTCAAGCAGCTCAAGCTCCGAGAGACAGATTTGGCTCCGGCAACTTCGCCATTGGTTGGTTTTAACTCGCAACCGGAGTGGCCTTTGGGAAAGATTATCCTGCCGGTCAAAGCGGGATCCGTGGTCAAGCAAGTGGAGTTCTGGATGCTACAGGTTCCTTCTACTTACAACCTTATCCTTGGAAGGAGATGGCTTCACGCTATGCAAGCCGTAGCGTCGACCTACCATCAGGTGATGAGATTTCCCTCGGCTATGGGGGCAATCGAGGAGATTTGGGGAGATCAACTTATGTCCAAACAGTGCTTCGTGGCAGTGAACGGGAGTCGGGCAGCCAAAGGCTTCGTTCAAATGATAGAAGGACCGGAAGACTAGGGAGTTCTTGATGACGTGGGCACCAAGGTAGAGGACAAAGCTGTTGAGGAATTGGTGGAGGCGCGAATTGATATGGAGCGGCCGGATAAGTTCTTCCTGCTTGGTTCCAGCCTCACGGCCCAAGAAAGGACCGAGATGGTTGAGTTTTTGATGGCCAACATCGAAGTTTTCGCATGGTCGCCTTACGACATGCCCGGCCTCGATCCGAATTTTATCTGCCATCACCTCAATGTCTTCCCCGGAGCAAAGCCAGTCATTCAGCGAACAAGAAGATCAGCGCTGCATCACGCCGAGGTAGTTGCAGAGGAAGTGAAGAACTTGCTTGAGGCACGAGCAATTCAGGAAGTGCACTATCCTCGGTGGATTTCCAACACAGTAGTGGTGCCCAAGAAGAATGGGAAGTGGCGAGTTTGTGTCGATTACAAGACAGTCAACCGAGCTTGTCCGAAGGATAGCTTCCCTTTGCCTCGTATTGACCAGCTTGTGGACTTGACGGCTGGACATAATCGGCTCAGCTTCTTGGATGCCTATCGCGGCTACCACCAGATTTCCATGCATGGGCCCGACCGAGAGATTACTTCCTTCACGACTCCCAGGGGACTCTTCTGCTACCGAGTCATGCCTTTTGGTTTAAAGAACACCGGGGCAACTTTTCAGAGGATGGTGACCAAGATGTTTGCTCCTTTGTTTGGGTGGACAATGGAGGCCTACATTGATGATATGGTGGTCAAAAGCCGGCACGCAAGAGACCACTTGTCTGACTTGGCCGAAATGTTTGCCATTCTCAAAAAACACAAGCTGCGCCTGAATGCGTCCAAATGTGCCTTTGGCGTGGGATTCGAAAAGTTCTTAGGATTCCTAGTCACGAACCAAGGCATCGAAGCAGACCCCACTCAGATCAGTGCCATGCAAGATTTGAAGCAGCCCAGCTCGGCTAAGGACGTGCAGCATCTGGCCGGGATGGCCGCCGCACTTAATCGATTTATAAGCCGGTCATCAGATCGCTGCCGTCCTTTCTTTCAAGCATTAAAATCAAAGTTCTCGTGGGACGACGATTGTGACCGGGCTTTGGCCGAGCTCAAGGAGTATCTGTCTTCTCCGCCACTGTTGGTTACTCCAAAGCTAGGCGAGGAACTCTATCTTTACCTTGCCGTCTCTTAGCATGCAATCAGTACGGTGCTTGTCCGAGCTGAAGGAATTAAGCACCTCACAATTTTCTACGTCAGTAAGACCTTGCTACCGGCAGAGTCAAGATACTTGTCGTTGGAAAAGTGTAATAACCCTCGTACCGATTACTGAATAACCACTGAATTAAATACTGATTATCGCTAAACTGGACCGCTAATGACTGATAATTGGATTAACTGAAGTATTGGATAGACTGATTGAAACTGGAACTAAAATTGAATAAGTTTGTCTGTTATATTGCATATTCTATCTGTATGATTGAATGACTATCTGTTTGAATCCATGTGTTTAAACTGCTAATTGAAGGCCTTATCGGCGGCCGAATTAGGAACCGTTTAGTGTTTTGTAATCAGTAGAATATTTCTGATTTAATGGTATATTTATCTGAAAATTGATTAGGAATGATTAAATTAGATTAAATTAAGTCAATTAAAGAGTTTGAGTTAATTACCGAATTGCCATTTTGAGTGGACTTTGTCTACTTCCATCACTTGAGCCTTGTTTACACTTAATCAAAACATATCATCAGCCCCTATTCTTGAGCTCTTAGCCGACCAAACAAGAGGATAGATAGAGAGAGAGTTCATCTTGAGGGAATTAAGCTCAACTTATTAGAATTGCTAGAAGAACTTGAAGATTGAAGTGTATGTGCATGAATTGAACTTCTAGGCAAGAATTCAACACTCTAGGTAAGGAAATTACCATCTTCTTGTTATGTTTTAAGTTCCATCTTGCATGCATTTTGGTTATAGAGAAGTTAAGTCATGATTTTGCTCATATGTGTTGAATTGAAGATCAATTGTTGCATGCATGGTTGAATTAGTGAAATTGGAGTTGAATTCATGCTTGAACTATACATGCATGTCCATGTCTATAAATTAGCTCATGTTTTCAGAATGTTTTCCAACTATTGAGCTCTCTAGAGCAAGATTTGAAGATTGAATTGGGTTTGAAGTTCATGCATTGCATGTTTGAAATTGTTCTTGAAAATGGGTTTGAAAATTGGTTTTAATTGACTCACCTTTGGGGCTTGAATTCATAAATTGGCTTTTGAAACTTGTTATACATTGTTTTGGGATGTATTCTCCAGAATTTGGGCCCAAGAGGTCGAGAATTGAGTTGAGAATGCTTGGTTTGAGCTTGGAAGGCAAATCTGGAAATTCCAGATTTGGCTTCTTCGCTCGAGCGAAGGATTCCTCGCTCGAGCGACCAACGTTTCCTCTGAGCCACGCTCGAGCGAAGGATTGGTGGCTCGAGCGTAAAAATCGAACATCCAGTACTTTTACTGTTTCATCAGACCGCTCGAGCGAAGGAAGTCTCGCTCGAGCGAACCCTTTGATTTTGGAAGCTCGCTCGAGCGAGCATCGAGCGAGCATCGCGCGTAAAAACTGAGCATCTAGTACTTTTACTGTTTCATCAGATCGCTCGAGCGAAGCCTTTGTTTTTGCACCCTCGCTCGAGCGAAGGAAGTCTCGCTCGAGCGAGGCCCCTGTTTTCAGCAACTTTTGAAAAATGCCTTCCAACTGTATTTTTGCATCCTCATCGCATCCTAGGCATTCTTAGGCCTAGTTTAAAGCATCTTAATGAGGATTTAGACATAGAACCACACCGAGAAAATTTAGGGATTTAATTATCATCCTTCCGACTGTGAACTTAGTGTGTGTTCTATTTGTTAACTGTTTAGGGTTGGCTCCCGGGGACGCGCTCTAGCTGCTATAGCCCAATCTCTGTGAGTAACAGATTGTGTAAAGATATGTTCAAATGGTTATATTTTGAATACTGAACCGAACTGTTTATTGAACTGATATTGTTTATCGAATGAATGTATGTCCTGCATTTCGAACGGTATTGTGGCATCCTTAGCACTCACTGTTATTGACTGTTACAGAGCTCTGTCGATTTCCTTGTGGAACCATACTGATTGATGGCCATCATTATTGTTGGGTCTGTTAAGGCCCGGTCCTTTTGGACCTACTGTTTATAGGCTAATGGATGTACCACATATGACTGATTGATTGAAATACTGATTGACTGAAATACTGAAAGATTGAAATACTGTATAATGAATTGATTTCATTACTGTAAGGGACATTCATTCATAACCTCTTTATACGTTATGTTATTCACTGGGCTTTAGCTCACTGTTTATATATATATGTAGGTTCTCAGCAGCCAGACCGAAGCTAGGAGCGTGGGATTGGTCCCCAGTTTTGTCAAGCCAGCCTGTGTGCCTCACCGCGAGGTTCCGAGTTGCCATGTTATGGCTTGGGGTGTTTTGTGTCCCCTATCGGTTTCTTTACTGTTTGTACCGTGTATAGACCGTTTACTGTTTTACTGTACTGTTGTCTAGGGATTCGATCCCTGTACCGACTGCTTGTAAATGATTGTATAGGCTGTATATGGATTGTACTGTTTTGAACTGTCTGAATGCATAAAAATGTTTTTGACATACAGATTATCACAGCTCAATGGACACTAGTTATTTACTGTATTGGCTTCCGCCAGGCCCTCTACTCTGTTTGACTGTATTACTGATCTGTAGGCCTTTGGTAATCTCAGATTACTGGCCAGTTACGGTGCTAAACCCATAGGGCCGGGTTTGGGTCGTGACAGAGTGGTATCAAAGCGATACTTAACCACGAGTTATACCGCACACACGTGTCCAAACGAGCTATAGGGTGTCCTAGAAAAGCAATTAGGGCATCTCATGAGTTTGAAAAGTGTGTGCTTATAACTGACTGATTATATGTTAAAGTGTTAAACTGTTTAATTGTACAACTGTTTATAATGATAACTGTTATAATTGCTATAGTGAAATGGATAATGCAAATGAAACTGAAGCATCATCCTCTGAGGCCAGAATGGCCAGACTTGAACAAATGATGGGACTGATAATGGAAAGATTGGATCAGCAACCGAACCAACAGCCCCCACCTCCTCCTCCTCCTCCGGTGCAACCGGAACAAAATGTACAGAATGTGAATACTAATGAGGTGGACATTATTGCACTGACTCAGAAATTCAGCAAAATGAAACCGCCGTCCTTTCAGGGAGGCTTAGAACCGTTAAAGGCTGAAGCTTGGGTTCTCGAGACCGAAAAGTTGTTTGAGGTATTTCCGTGCTCTGAAGCAAACAAAGTTTTGTTAGCAACCTTCACCCTTCAGGAAGAAGCCAGAAGGTGGTGGATGTTGACCCGCGATGCAAATACCATTGTGACTTGGGCTCAGTTCAAGGAGTCCTTCTTTGAAAAGTATTTTCCCCAGTGCATCAGGGACAGAAAAGTGACTGAGTTTGAACAGCTGAGACAGGGCAAAACGTCTGTTGCCGAGTATGAGAAGCAATTTACCGAACTTGCTAGGTATGCACCACATATGGTGGATACCGATTATAAGAAGGCCAGGAGGTTTGAAGGCGGCCTTAGTGTTGCTATACAGGATCGAATAAATGTTTTGAAAATGCCAACTTATGTAGGTGTTCTCGACCGGGCATTGATGGCCGAGACAAATATTGCAGCGGTGAAACAATCTGAAACACCGACAACTGAGTGGCAAGGCAAAAGGCAGAGTTTCAAATTTAAGAAAGGCAAGCATAACCCAGCAAACAAGAAATAGAATACGGGGTCGACGACTAGCCCCAGCCAAGGGAGTGGGTTTACTCCACCCTGCTCCATATGTGGCAACAAGCACAAAGGGGTTTGCTACCAGATTTCTGGAGCTTGTTTCAGGTGTGGCAAGGTGGGCCACAGAATCAAAGACTGCCCTTCTGCTCCACCAGTTAGTAGTAAAGCTGCACCGAGCGCAGCAGCATCAAATGTAGCACCAAAACCGAACCCCAAAGCTACCGGGAAAGAGCCTGTGAGGCAGGGCCGAGTATTTGCCCTAGTACCGGGAGACGTGCAAAACACTGAGACTGTTGTGTCAGGTATCCTCTCTATCTGTGCTCAAAATGCTTATGTATTGATTGACTCGGGGTCTACACATTCGTATGTGTCACATGTTTTTTCGCGTAAATTGAATAGACCCTTAGAACCCATGAACTATTTGTTAGCTGTATCATCACCTGTTGGGGGATCCATGACATGTGCATATATGTATCCTGCTTGTGAAATTATTGTTGGGGATATGCATCTGTTTATTGATTTACTACCGTTGAACATAGATCATTTCGACGTAATATTGGGGATGGATTGGCTACAAAAATATCATGCTACTATAGACTGTGTAACAAAGCAAGTAGTTTTCCGTCCACCGGGTTTGCCCGAATTTGTGTTTAATGGAAGTGGAGTAGTGCCTCCTCCATACCTGATTTCTTCTGTAAAGGCTGTCAAATTGATTAAAAAGGGGTGTAAAGGATATCTGTGTTCCGTATTGACCGTATCTGCTAATGATAATGTTAAAACTGATGTGAATTGTATTCCTATAGTCAGAGAATTCCCAGATGTATTTCCAGATGAATTGCCAGGGGATTTGATTGACAGGGAAATTGAATTTATTGTGGATGTGGTTCCGGGTACACAGCCGACGTCCAAAGCTCCCTATAGAATGGCCCCAACTGAACTGAAAGAATTGAAGGTACAATTGCAGGAACTGTTAGACAAGAAGTTTATCAGACCCAGTACGTCACCGTGGGGTGCACCAGTGTTGTTCGTAAAGAAGAAAGATGGCTCACTGAGACTTTGCATTGATTATCGGGAATTGAACAAGGTAACTGTAAAGAACAAATACCCATTACCGCGTATTGATGACTTATTTGACCAGTTACAGGGTGCACAAGTGTTTTCCAAGATTGATCTTAGATCGGGGTATCACCAACTGAAAGTCAAACCGGAAGACATTGATAAAACTGCTTTCAGAACGAGGTATGGCCACTTTGAATTTTTAGTTATGCCGTTCGGAGTTACGAATGCACGGGCAGACTTGTTTGAACGGGCAGACTTTTCTGGTCGAATTCTCAAGTGGGCGGTCGAATTGGGATAATTTGATGTGAAGTTCCAGCCGCGCACAGCTATAAAAGCCCAGACCTTGGCTGATTTCGTTGCTGAATTCTCACGGGGAACTCATCCGGTGTGCCCGATTAACATTGCCGCGGCAGACGAGGAGGCGAATACAAGCCTCACCGAGATACAACAACCTGGTGGAGTTTGCGCCGCGAAATTTACGCGCCCCACCGAAGCACTCTCAGTTTGTACAACTCCACCGACTGGCGATGCGATGACGGAGTCAGGTCCTACCAATCGACCTGCTCCGTCCGGAGCCGCATCACCACGGGGGAAAGGAATGGACCCACCCAGCATAGAGCCTGCGGCCGACACAATACCGTAACCTGGTGATTCGCCTACGGACTTAGGCATCCCGGATCAACTTGCTGAGTCCGGTGCCGAATCACCAAGAGGGGCTGGAGTGGAACCAATCAGCGCCGAACTAGAACCCGGACAGTTGAGCAACCGTGATCCCATCACCTTTCGAAACTCTCAGGACCCTTCAAAATGTTGGAAGCTCTTTATGGGGGAGATGTGGAAACTTTTCGTTGATGGAGCATCGAACTGTCACAGTGCCGGGCTAGGTATCGTTCTTATCTCGCCAGATGGCCTAACTATTGAGCATTCTATCACGCTTGGCTTCCCAACATTCAACAACGAGGCTGAGTATGAGGCACTTCTGGGCGGACTCAAAAGCGCTCTTCAGATGAAGGCTTTCGAGCTCATGGTGTACAGTGATTCCCAGCTTGTGGTTAACCAAGTCTCTGGGATTTACGAAGCAAAGGATGACAGAATGGCGAAGTACCAAGCTCTGGTCAGGGAACACATCAAGCAATTCCAGGCAATTAGAGTTCAACAGATCGGCCGAGAAAGAAACAGCCGAGCGGATGAGCTGGCCGGCCTTGCTTCAATGGTAGATAGTACGTCTCCTAACCCCCTGTTGATTGACTTGCTTCCACGGCCGAGCATTGAGGAAGCCGGGCAAACGGATGTACTCTGCACCGCGCTAGGTCCTTTCTAGATGGACCCCATAATCCTGTTTCTTAGAGACCGGACTTTGCCAACCGACAAGAAAGAAGCGCACAAAGTCCGGGTGAAGTCAGAGCGGTTTTGGCTCTCTCCATCTGGAGCGTTATATAAAAAATCTTTCACCAGTCCCTACTTGAAGTGTGTTCACCAGAGTAGCGTGGAAGCCTTCTTGTACGAAATTCACGAAGGCATTTGTGGTAGTCACATAGGGGGCAAGTCCTTGGCCTACCGAGCTATTTCGCAAGGCTACTAGCGGCCGTGCATACAGGCCGACGCACAAAAGTATGTCCGTAAGTGCGAAAAATGCCAGAAATTCGCCCATCAGATCTATCAGCCTACCAAGGAACTTCTTCCCCTCACCAGTCCTTGGCCCTTTGCCATGTGGTGGCTAGATATAGTGGGGCCACTCCCAACAGCGCCAGGCAACCGAAAATTCTTCATCGCGGCCACAGATTACTTCACCAAATGGGTTGAAGCTGAGCCCTTGGCAACAATCAAGGAGAAAGACGTGAAACGGTTTGTCTGGCAGAATGTGGTCACGCGGTTTGGTGTCCCCAAGATTTTGATCTCTGATAACGGCACGCAATTCGATGGTCGCCTATTCAGAGGCTTTTGTGAAGATCTAAAGATTGAATTCTACAACTCCACTTCGGCTTACCCACAGTCCAATGGTCAAGCCGAGGCATCAAACAAGACCATCCTGGATGGGCTGAAAAAAAGGCTTGAGAAAGCCAAGGGAAAATGGGCTGAGGAACTACTGAGCGTCCTTTGGGCATACCGAACGACCCCGCGACGATCTACCGGGGAAACCCCATTTGCTTTGGCTTATGGCATGGAGGCGGTCATACCTTTGGAAGTTGGCATGCCCACCCTAAGAAGTGAAAGTTTTTAACCCAAGCTGAACGCCGAGGCTATTGCCCTGGAACTAGACCTAGTGGAAGAGCGTCGGGAGAAGGCCCTTATCCACGTGGCCGCTTACCAACAAGAGCTCTCAAGGAAGTACAACAAAACGGTACACCCCAGACCGTTTAAAGTTGGTGATTGGGTTTTGAGGAAGGTTATGGGAAACACCCTGGTGCCAGGTGAAGGCAAACTAGGGGCAAATTGGGAAGGACCCTACAAGATAACCGGTCTGGCGGGCAAGGGGGCATACCACTTGGAGGAGTTGGATGGTAGAGCAATACCCCGGCCATGGAATGCGGCCAACCTCAAATTGTATTTTTTCTAGCTTTAGCTTTCTTTTTTAGCAAAGGAATTTTTTGCCTCGCTTCAGAATATAATTCTTTTTGTCAATATATAAAAAGTGCCTTTGCTTTAGCATTCAGATTGTTGTTTTAATGTAAAGACCAAGATGATTTATTCCGGTTAAAAGAGTTGATGTTTTGTTCAACTTAGGTATTCTCAACCGAGATGATTTACTCCGGTTGAAAGAGTTGATGTTTTGTTCAACTTAGTTATTTCCAGCCGAGATGATTTACTCCGGCTGAAGGGGTTGATGTTTTGTTCAACTTAAGTTATTTCCAGCCGAGATGATTTACTTTAGCTGAGAGCGTTGATGATTTGCTCAACTTAGGATTTCCAACCGAGACGGATATTCCGGTTGAAGAAGTTGATGTCTTGTTCAACTTGGGATTCCAAACCGAGATAAATATTCCAGTTGAAGTAGTGGGTAGTTTGATCAACTTTGTTGTCCCAACCGAGATGGGTATCCCGGTTGAAGAAGTGTGTTTTGTTCAACTGCGATTTAAACCGAGATGTTCTGCTGAAGATAGAAGTTGAAGAAAATCATGCAAACACTTGATGAAATTAAAGCTTTTCATTGATAAAAAAGTTAATACAAAAGGTGGGAAACTTAGCCCGGTTACATTGGCAGACAAAAAGAAAAAAGAAACTAAGCTAAGGAGGAGAGATCAGGGAATTCATCATCAGTTTCCAGGTTGACCGCTGCAGTCTGGTCCTGGACACCGGTCCCAGTTTGGCCGGGCTGCTCCTGCTCGGTTTGGTCATCTCCTTCAGCGTCTGCCTCGACCTCTTCTTCCAGTCCTTCCTCGGCCTCAGCCTGTAGCGCACTGAACACGTCATTGGCGTATGGAATGAGGTAGGTTGGTAAGAAGACAGCCGGTGAAGAGGCAAACACGTCAGTGTCAGGACCCTGATCGAGCTGTTGACAGGCAGCCTTCCATCCAGCTTTGAAGTAAATGTCTTGAGTGGCGAAGACTTATTTCTTGTAATTTTCCTCGGCTTTGTTGAAACCGGCATTGTTGGCGTCTTCGCAATCTTTCTTCCTAGACTTCTTCAAAGCATCAAGCTCGGCCTGGAGCTCGTCCTTCTTTTTCTCGGCTGCTTCAAGTTAGCCGAGCAGCCTATTGTTGTCGGTATTGGCAACTTCGAGCGAGGACTTTGCTCGGCCAAGCTCGGTTTGGAGGCTTTCGACTTGGCTGGCAGTGTTGCTTGCCTTTTGCCGAAGTCTGTGGATGCGCTCCATGACCAAGTGCTGCTTTTGGATGGCCTGCAAAAAGAGAATTTGATCAGAGAAGAAACCGTGCAAACACTTGTGAAAATTGAAGATTGAGATTCTGACCCTGGTCATAGACTTCACGGCTGATTTCACCAGTCAGGTGTCAGGAACGTGGTCGCTGCCAACCACGTCGCTCGGCAGCAGCAAAGCTTTCGAAAGATCAAAGGCAAGCAAATGTTTTTTGTCGCCTTTGACCGAGGCATTTGCCGGGATCTCTTTGCCCCGGTGCTTCAGTTGCGGCCGCTATACCGGAATGGGGTCAACCGTGTCGACGGGTTGCTCTGTGGTTAGCTCGGCAACCAGCTCGGCGGACGGGTTTGTGCGAGCTCTTTTTCCAGCCCGGCGGGTATCTCGACTGGATTGTCCGGCAGCTGGGGTAGCTAGGGTGACCACGGCGGCGCTAGATTGACTAGCTGCTAGTGAGCAGGTGACGACGCTCGGTATCTCGGTTGAGGTGGCGGTGAGCAAATTTTTGATGCGGCTTCTTTTCGCCATCTCCTTGGCTTCTGTCAACCAAATTAGTGGGATGTCTGGCAAAGTTGGGTCTGGAGGAGGTGATGGAGCACGGAGAAAGTCTGTAACTTTACTCCGACGGGGAGTAGAGTATCTATATGTTGGAGTGTAACCGAGCAACTTGTTGCAATCTCGGTCGCGGTAGCGGAGTGCGGTCCTGATGGCTTCAACGTTGGGGAATTGGTAGTTGGCATGTAAGGCTTGAATTGCTGCAAAAGAAACAAGAAAAATGGTTAAGTACAGAATAATGAAGAAAGTAGGCTAACCGAGCAAGTTTGCGCGGCTTACATATGGAACCGAAGTTCTTGCTTATGCGCCAGCCCGGTACCGCGGCTGTTTCATAATTACCTGACATCCAGAAGAAATCGTCATCGTGCAAGTCATTGTCTGGTGTGCCGGTCACAATTCTTTCTTTGCCCGGCCTAATCTTCAGGTAGTAGGCGAGGCCATCGCCGGTGTGCCCTAAGGTGTATTGCCGCAGAATCTCGGCTAAACCTAGGTTTATGCCTAGACGGTTGTTTAATTCATGCACATCGTTTATTATCCGGTAGGTGTTGGTGGACACTTAGGTGGGCGCAAGTTTTGTTTAGCGTAGGAACTCGGTCATCAGAGGGTTGACTGGGAAGCGGAGGCCTCCTTCTATGATGGACAGCACGGTGAAGGGGCACTGGTCTAGTCCGCCCCAAGGTGTTGTCTTTTCTTCTGCCAGTTCAAGATGGACGTCGGCCGGGATGCCGTACTCCTCCCTGAACGCAGCCAGCGCGGCCGGAGTATCCACTAGGAAGTGGAATTTCCCCATTAATGGCCGGCCTAAGTTAGCTCGGCTGAGGGGTTTGGCACTGTGGTAATTGGAGGTAGCTCGGTCTTGGAGAGTCTTAGAAGTGGTCAGTGGTCCCCTTGGACTCTGCAGGAAAAGGATGGCAAGTGTAAGTGTGAGCGCGGTTGCGCGAAGGGAGCTTGACTTTAGCTCGGTCATTAAAAGTGCCAAACCACCTCGGTTGTAAAGCCTAACCAAGGAGCTCAGTCGTCCAAGCGGACCAGATGTTAGCCCGGTTGAGCGGTCAAGTCCTTTTGTTATCACGGTTTCTGCTAAGGTTGGGACAAACATGTTATTTGCTCGGTCAGATTGGTTTTTTCGGATCAAATGAAGACCAGGAGCCTGGTCCGCCCAAATTCTTCAGTGTTCTTTAGGAAAAATGAAGAACACCATGAACAGTTGAGGGTTTGGGATGGTTCTTAGTGCCCAAGTCCTAAAAGCTACGTTTCAATGCCCTAATGTGTGAAATATCAAAGGAAACAACAGCCAAAGAGGGGTTGAGGGACTTACTAGTGAAGGGGAGTAACTTCTTCTTCGTACGCGAGCTCACGAATGGCGAGAGAGGAGGGGCAGCAGCTCTGGGACGCCTGGAACGAAGGAGTGATATTAGAGGAGAATCGAAGAGGGAGGGGCATGTATATAGAGGAAGAGAAACCGCCCAAATTCAAATTCATGCGACGGTTGGTTGGCTGCTCGAGGACCAATGACAGAACGCCACGTGTCCCCATTGATGGCAGCGTCAGAATTGAAGAGACAGGAAGGTCAAGTGAGGCATCGACCGAGCAAGCCGAAGAGATAGGAAGATCAGGTGAGGCGTCAACCGAGCAAGACGAAGAGACAGGAAGGTCAGGTGAGGCGTCGACCGAGCAAGCCGAAGAGATAGGAAGATCAGGTGAGGCGTCGACCGAGCAAGACGAAGAGACAGGAATAACAGACCGGGCAAGTTTAGTGCATGCATATCACGAGCCCGGTTGCCGATTAGTAAATTGAGGACCGAGGAGGTTCTACCCCAGTCAGAATAGGTAATCCCAATCACGTCTCGGTGGACGGAATTAAGGGGCAATTGAGAGGGAGATTTATGATCTGGAGTTGGGCCGAGATAATAGCCGAGCAGGTTGGGAGCCCAATGGAGCATTGGGCCGAGATGACCTCGGATACGCCCAGAGTTGGGCTGCTAAGTCATGGGCCGAGCTACTTGGGGCTCCGCAGGGGCAACCGTGCAGCTTGCGCTACCCGATCAAAGGCGCGCACCGTTAGCCCGGCTGAGGACCTCATGTTCCGAAGCAGGCAGGAAGGACTTAGGTTGACTAGGTGTAGACACCCCACTTTTGACCGTCCTCAAGAATTGGACATCACCGTTTGAACACTCGGTGATTATCTATGTTTGTGTTCGTCTCGAGTTCCTGGAGGTCTCGGCTACGTGCCTTGCCTCAGGATCTCCCGACTCGACTGTTTTGTGTTTGGTTTTGCACCAAACACTTGTATTTTGCTTTTGAAGGGCAGGGAATGGCTTGTGAGACATCCCCACACATCACCGGCCATGGCTAGAGGCCACCGGCCAGTGTTTTGTTGCCATCGGCCATATATTTGGCCGATCGGCACTTTGTTTGGTCGATCGGCCATCTTTATTTGGCCGATTGACTCTTTTTCTGGCCGAGACCTCTTCTTGGGGAGGCTTGACCCTTTTGAACCCCCTGTTTTAGCTTCTTGAGGAAGCTTGAACCTTTTGAACCCTTAGTTTTAGCTTCTTGAGGAAGCTTGAACCTTTTGAACCTTGGTTCTAGCTTCTCCAAGAAGCTTGACCCTTTTTAGCTTCTCTAAGAAGCTTGACCCTTTTTAGTTTCTCCAAGAAGCTTGAACCTTTTTTAGCTTCTCGAAGAAGCTTGAACCTTTTTTAGCTTCTCTAAGAAGCTTGAACCTTTTTAGCTTCTCCAAGAAGCTTGAACCTTGTTAGCTTCTCCAAGAAGCTTGACCTTTTTAGCTTCTCTAAGAAGCTTGAACCTTTTTTAGCTTCTTTAAGAAGCTTGAACCTTTTTAGCTTCTTTAAGAAGCTTGAACCTTGTTAGCTTCTCCAAGAAGCTTGACCTTTTTAGCTTCTCCAAGAAGCTTGAACCTTTTTAGCTTCCCCAAGAAGCTTGAACCTTGTTAGCTTCTTGGAGAAGCTTGCACCTTTCTAACTTCCAAGAGAAGCTTGCACCTCTTGAACCTTTTTCCTAGCTTCTCCAAGAAGCTTGGCTCTTTTGTCTAGCTTCTCCAAGAAGCTTGGCCTTCTTGGCCCTTTTGCTCCAAGCTTCTAAGAGAAGCTTGACCCCCTTGACCCTTTTTTTTGCTTAGCTTCTCTTAGAAGCTTCAAACCTCCATCTTCTCTATAAAAGAAGAGCTTCTTTTCTATTGCAAGGGTTCCAAGAAATTTGTCTAAGGCAAAAACCATACACTTCCCTCCATATCTCTACATTCCAAGCTCCAAAGTCCATAGTTCTTGGCCCCTTTGCACACCACCTCTCAACCACACCTCTCCATCATCCATCTAAGCTTCTTGGAGGCCATTTTCAGAGGCTAAGGAACTGGTTTTGGGACCAAAGGCTGCTGTCCACGTTGGTCTACAAGGGTGAGCATCTAACCCTCCTTTATTCTCCGTTTTTGCACACACTTTTAGCCTGTCTTGCTTGCTGATTTGAGCTTTGTGTATAACATAAAAAAGTTTTGTTTTTTTGTGTTTAAGATACTTTATTAGGTCACTTTTATGTTTGGGGTCGTTTACCCCCTCTTAGGCCTTGTTTGGCCCCATTTTGTGCTATTTTTAGTGAACTTCGGGACCACCTTGTTTGGGCCTCCTCACCACTGAAATCTTGAGGGATTTCAGTGGTGAGGATGGTGATTTAAGGTCCTAAGAAGGAGAGGGCCACCCCATCTCCTTGTTGTCTTCAAAAAGTCCCATTTTAGCCTCATGTGTGAGCATCATTTTTAAGTTCATGTTGGCCATGTATTAAGTGTTATTTGTGCTTATTTTGCTATGATATAGCACTGTTTTTACTTGTTTTAGACACACCATGCATGCTTAGCATACTTGTCTTGTAATGCCATGAAATTGCCTTAACATGCTTTGTGCTTTGAGCCTTGTTTCTAGCATGATTTTGGCTTAGCTTTGTGAAGCTTTTATGCATATTTTGGCATGATTTAGGTCTGATTTTGGTTGTTTGGGTCATCCATGACTTGCTTTGTATAGCTACCATGCAATCTAGCTTGTATGCCTTGAGTGTTGGCTCCTCTACCATGCTCTATTTGCATCATTTTAGTGGTTTGGCACCATTAGTTATGATATTTTAGTCCTTGCTCCATGCTCATATGCTTGCATTTGATGCCCCTTTAATGCTTTAAAAGGTTGGTGTTTCATGCCCCATGTTTGGACCTTTGTGTATGCTTCCTTGTGTAGGCCATTTAGGTGCCATCTAAGTGTGTTTTGGGCCTTGTCTCGACCTACATTGGGACTGTTTTGAGTCCCTTCGACCCTTTGGGACTTGCTTCATATAGCCATGGTTTAAGCCCCTTGGCTTGCCTTGAGTTTTGGACATAGTTGCATGCCTTGCTTGCATTGATAGGTTGATTTGGCATCATCCCTCATGTATTTTTCAGAGTTTAATGTGCTTGCCATTTGTCCATAATAGTCTCTTTTAAATGTGTTTAAAAGTTGCTTCTTTGTGCTTAAGTGTTGAACCTTGCATGCATGCCTATTTGTATGTGTTTTGGCTTCCATTCTTGAGCATGTTGGCCACTGTTTTGGGCCTAGTTAAGGGCTGCCCAAATTAGTTTAAGTCCACTCTTTACATGTTGTTACATTGCTTCATGCCTTGCATACTTGTTTGCTTAGGTTGTGTGCCTAATGTACATTACTTGCTTGCATGCTCATATTGCATATTTAGCTCACATGCCTAGGTTGTATTACATTGGCATGCATACTTTGCCTCTTGAATTGAGTATGATAGAGGTTGAGTTCATTGTTTGTTTATGTGCATTTCATTCCACATTGAAATTGCACACTTTGGCTTCTTGGGCCATCATGCATTGAAATGCGTGATTGGTGATCCGAGGGTCGAGGGCCACACTCCCTTGAGTCCATTGCATGATAGGGAGTGTGTCCGTGCATACATTTGCCTGAAAATTCCATGCCATACACTGCTTGCCCTCTGCTGCTGTCAATTGCAGGTTCTGCAGGAAGTTTTGGCCGGTCGGCTAAATATAGTGCCGGCTGGCCATAAATTTTTGGCCGATAGACAAAAAGGTGGCCGGTGATCATTCTCTTTGGCCGGTGGTGTTTCTATTTGGCCGGTGATGCTCCCCAGTGTCCAGAGAAGCATTCTTGGGACTTGTGCAAGTTTTCAGGGGGCAAGGCAGTGTAAACAGAGGCAACAGTGCCATGGCAATGGATTTCCGGGCGAGGGCAATCCGAGCATGCGTGCATCCCTCTTCCTGAGGCCTTTTACTACTTTCCTTAGCTTAGTTAATTTGTTAATTAATTAAGTGGTCTGTAATCATTAATTAGCTTGTAGGTTAATTGATTTATATATTCTTTTGGTCCCTCCGTGTGAGGGCACATTTGTAATAAGTGTGTGTGAGTGGTGTGTATGTCTTCCAACCTCCACTTCTTTCTCTCTTTTATTTACCTGCTTATGATGGTAGATTATGACATATCTAAATTAGCATAACAGTATGATAGCATGCGTGCATCCATACATTCATTTACATGCACCGGGCTCAGCGCATCATACTAACTGCATCGTATTTTCAATTCCAAATTGAATACATGCTACCTGTATATTTCACATGCCATGTTTAGGATAGCCGAGCCTGTCTAGATTGCATCTTTGCTTGTGTTGCATTAGCCACTTAACATGAACTAGGATCATGCATTTGATGACTAACTGGTTTCTGTTTTGGCTTGGAGTACTAGGTGAGCTGTTATGCTTTAGCATACTGCATGCGTGTGAGTGTTGCCATAATAGCATGATTACCATGAGGCTAGCTGCTTATGTGATATAACTGCTTGAATGCCTGTGGATGGAGGTCGAATTGCTTAAATTGGGATAATGCATTAAAACTATGAGTTTTAAGCCCACTAGTTAGTGGCAAAACCATCTCTTCTAAAAGCCCATTTGATGGTGGCAAAACCTGCATTTTAGCCTACTTGCGAGTAGCAAACCATTTTCAAAACAAACATTAAATGTTTTGTTCCAATTTAGGCGATTTGGTCTATACTTGTTTGCTGTGCGCATAACATAGTAATTCTAGGCTAATAACCGGAATAAGAACACATAATGTTTTCAAAATTAGATATCACGGTTAGTAGAGGCCGATCTTCGGATCGGGCGAGAGGAGATGCTCATAGCTGACCTTCCCCAATCGTACCCAAGTTCCCGAGCCGAGGCAACTTTGGTGATGACGGACACGTGGCCTTTGGCATCGAGTCAGGGTTTCCTAAATTTCCCCATTAAAAAATATTTAGGTGGCGACTCTGTATCTGGCAAAGCAATCCATGTTTGGCACTTCTTTTCAAAATCTGTTTTTTTTTTTTTCTCAAAACGATTTGCCAGAGTTGGACTCTTTGGTTCAGATTTAGAATCGTGACAATTCGAGTCCGAACTTTCGTAGACCCACAAACGAACAGAACGGGGGTTCATCCCCCCAGGGTGTTCGGGGACGTCTACACCAGGTTGACCGATCTCAAGCTCGGCTTTGCCGAAATGCAACCGAGCACAGTTGGAAAGGAGCTCGGTTCTTGGAACACTTGTGCATGTAGCATAGAATGGCCGTCGGTAGCCGAGGTGACGTTGCCCGGTTGCCGAGCTCCCAGCAGAGTTGGCTGGCAGTTAAGATTAGGTGATGCTCAGCAAGATTTGTGCTGACGGATGGGATGGCAGAGCCACATGTCGAGAGATCACTGGAGTAGATTTGGGGCGTAGAGGGTATATAAGCACGTCTGCGCCCCCCATACGCAGACAGACGAACACTTTGTAAGACATTCTTACACACAAACACTCTCCTCCCTCTCTCTCTATCCCAAGGTGTGTGCTAACTTGATCGTCGGAGGGGTTTTCCGACCACACACCGCCGGGTAGCTCACCGCCGTTGTGCTTTCAGGTGATCGGACAGAAATGGAGCTTGGAAGAAAGGAGTACGGGCTCGTCGGAATATTTGCTCCCCGTACAGTCAATAAATTTTGTAATAAAAATAGAAGCTCCGATGATTATTTAGGTACCCTCATTTAAATATTATTTCCGCTCGCGTTTATTAATTTATTTAAGAATTGGCTGGAGGTAACCTCAGTTACTGGCCATCACGATACTTAACCCTTGGGTACGGGGAGCGGGTTGTGACAATCATCATCCCGACATCTTCATCAACATCATCATCATCAACATCCATCGATTTTGTGAAATCCATATCCATCGATTTCGATGAAATCGATCGATTTCAAACCCTGAAAAAAGAAAAAGAAGAAAAAGAAGAAGAAGAAAAAAAAAAAACTCAGTGGAGTCTCTGGTGGAGCTCTCTCTCTCTTCTCTCTCTTTCTCTTCCTCTCTTTTCATCCTTTTGTTTGTCCCTCTGTCCTTCAGAGATCTATTAGGGAAAAAATAAAAATTGTCCAAAATGATGTCATTTTGGATAATCAGGGCATTCGAGCCGAAAAATTTTCAAGCTACGAATCATTTTTGATAAAAGATAGAAGGGGGCTGTCAACAGTGGCTATGGAATGGGATAAGAAGGAGAGATGTAGCAGTGAGTTAGAGCATGGGAGCTGTACCAGTGTACAAAAAAAATAAATGAAGGGATTGTAGTGAATTTGAGAGAATGAGAGGTAATGATAGAGGACAGTAAAGACGGAAGAGGGCTGCCAACAATAATCAAGGAAGAAAGTAATTAAATTGTCTAAATTATCACTTCTCCATTAATTATAATTAACGAATATAAACGGATTGTTAAAAGTTACATCATTTTAAACATTCAAGATTTAAATTGAAATAATAAAAATGTTAAAGAGTTTTGATTTGTTAAAAATAAAAAAAGTGTTAGAGAAAGTGGCAATACTTGAACCTAACATCTTTGGTTTTATTTATACTTATTTGAATTATACGTTTATCATGCGTGTCAACCACTAATATATGAGATTAGGGCGAAAATTTTATTAGACACCATAATATTACTTGAATCATTTTACAATTTGTTTAACATAAATAAGAGTATGAATTCATTAGCAGTGTTAAATCAAGCTTTTTATAAATAATTTTATGTAATAAATATTAGTTTTATTAAATTTAACATAAAAAATAATTTTGCTATACACTTAGCATTTTCAATAAATTTAAAAATAATATGATATGACAACATAAAAATTGAAAGGCTCGAGTTAATGTTGATAAAATTGACACAAACCCAAATGAAAAATCATGGAGCTCATCCCTACTCCACCATCAAATTTTGAGAAAATACATCATGCCCGCAATTTTAATAAAATTATATTGAACTCTTTTACGTTGTGTTTGGATCATAGATTTAGAAAGAAAAAGAGAAAGGGAAAAAAATTTAACTTATATTTCATTTGGGTTGTGATTGAGAACCCCTTAATCACCAACCCCCACTACCCTCACATGCACGTGGCAGGTGGTGATTGGAGGAGAAGGGAAAAAAAAAAAAGAAGGAAAAATTAGCCAATCAAAAAAGAGAGGGGGTCAAAGGGGATGGGGGGAAAGGGGGTCTTGATCAATTTTCTATTTCATTTATATTTTTCTAACATTTTTTTGCCCTTTTCCTTTTCAAATTCATGATCATAACACAAATATAAAATTTTAATTTACCTAACATTTAGTTTTATTTTCATCAATAACTTATTAGTTTTATAGATGAAAAAATGACTATTACAAACCATACCACTACTAGAAATATTAGCGCTGAGCAAGGAATCCGTAAAATCCGTAATCCAATCCGGTCCATTCCAATCCGATAGATTTGGATTGGTTTTTTGAATCCGTGGTTCGGTTCCGGATTGATAATTTCAAAATCCGTAGGCCACGGATCGGTTCCGGATTGGAACCGATCCAGACCATCTAGAAATAATCTATATTTTTATACTATATACCTTCCCACACCATATAATTTCTTATATGATATAAAAACTAAAATGTAACCTAACCTAATCCAGCAGCCTCACTCATTCACGCCTCTCACTCTCATCTCAGGTCTCTATATCGATGGTGTCTCTCTTTCCTCTTTCCTCTTTCCCATCTCAAACTGAGTTCTCTCTCACACTCTTATCCATCTCAGATCAGATCGGTGTGCTGCTGCTCGTCTCTCTCTGTCGGTGAGCTCTCTCTCTCTCTCTCTCCCTCTCTCTCTCTCTCTCGGTGTTCTCATCTCTCATCTCTCTCTCTCTCCCTCTTTCTTGGATCGGTGACTATTTTTGTTCCTTTGTTCCCAGATCATCCATCTCATATTAGATCGATAGCCATAGCTGTTGTGTCTCTCTTTCAGTGAGCTTCTCTCTAATACTCTGAAATGGGTTTCTAGCCTCACTCATTAAATCGATTGTTCCTTTCTGTTTTCATTTTATTTTTATACTTTTTTTTTCTTCCTGTTTTCTATTTCTATTTTCTGTTTTTATTTTTATTTTTTTTTTCTGATTTCATCTCTGTTTTGTGTTGTTTATTTGATCAATCTGATTGTATTTCATGTAGATATTTTCTCTGTTTTTCCATCTTTAATTAATGAGGGGGAAAAAGATTGTAGAACAGGGGTTGTTATATGCTCTTGTTTTTCCATATTTTCTTGACATTGGAAGAAAGGAAAAAGTTATATGCTCTTGTTATGTTGGTTGCTGCTATTATTGTTTTTTTGTAATCAATCTCAAGCAGGTTGAGGCATTAAGATTGGGCTTGGGTTCCAGGGGAAAGCCTCTACAAGAACACTTCTGAACTTCTTCATTAAGAAGTGCATTTAAAAAAAATATAAATAAATAAATAATTTTTAAGCTTTAGGGGTATAAATTGCTGGCATTGCCAAATGAGGCATTAAATTATTATTGTTATTATTATTTTGGGGGTTATTGGAATGGATGTTTAATTATATTGTTTACAGGTTTTCAAGAGCTATGTTGCTATTGGAATGGAAATGTAATGTCTATATTTTTTTTGTTATTTAATTATTTAAATCCGTGGTCCTAAACCGATCCAATCCGTGTTTCAACGGATAGGTTTGGATTGGTTCTACAATTTAAACGGATTGGATTGGTTTTAATTTTTCAGGAACCGTAGATAACGGATTGGTCCTGGTTTTCTCCCAATCCGGACCAATCTGGTCTATGCTCACCCCTAAGAAATATAACTTTTTGCGTCTATTTTTTTGCGACTGATTATTTAACCGTCGCAAAAAAACATTTTTGGACATCAAAATCTTATTTTACCATCTCATTTTCCTGACCCAATCGTGTTCTTCAAAAAAATATAAATAAATAAAAATCAGTAAAACTCAACTCTCTCTTTCTCTCCCTCTTAATCCCCTTCTTTTTTTTTTCATTATTTCCCAAATCTGAGCTCTCTCTTTCTCTCCCTCTCAAAATCTGTCTCTCGCTCGACTCTCGCTCGAATCTCACTGCCTCTCTCGCTCGAATTTGTCGCTCGAATCTCTCGCTCGAATCTATCGATCGATTCAACTTTCTCAAGTCCACAACTGTTGAAGATTTCATAATCGGTAAGCCTAAACACATCTTCATCGATTCAACTTTCTCTGTAATGATCCAAGAAATCAAGTGTGCTCTGAATTGCTCTCTCTCTCTCTCTTGTCTCAGTTTCTCTGTGAGATTAGAGAAATCTCTTCGAAGCATTCACTTCTTGTTCATCTTCACGCCTTTTTCGTTAACTTGTTGCTTATCCACTAATCTCACTGCAATCTTCTCGATCGATCAGGTTGTTGTACAGAAAGTGAAGGAATCGGAGATAACCGAGCAGGACTCGCTTCTACTGGTACAGTTCAGCTTTTGATTTTCATTTACAGATGATCATTAATTAAGTAGAAGTCTAAACCATCATTTATTTTGTTAAACTATGCCATACGGCATGTTTCTACTTATTTTTTCTGAAATCAAACTTAAAATATTGGCATAAAAAGTAACAAGTCTTATGGATCAAAAGCTGAAATCAAACTTAAAATATTGGATCTAGTTTTTAGATCCAGGTTTACTCTTTTTTTATATGTCAAAAGTGATTTGCTTGTACACAAGATTTGAAAGAATATCTAAAAAAATTTCACGTAATGATTCTTGATGCAGATACTTAAGTAACACCCAAAAACTGTGCCAAGTGAAGCTCTGAGTTTTTTCAAATTTTTATGTTAATTGGTTCCCAACGTCTCAGTCATACACTGGTTGCCAAATGCATCATAAGATTTGCCTATGTTTGATGCTCTGTTTTGAAAGGAGTGGGTATATGCAACAAACGTGTATTTAGTTTTGTAGGCAATTATAACTGCATTGTTTTCAATCCATAATTTGAAAGGGAGTTATTATTTGATCTTGCAATATTTAGAGTGAGTAATGGAGGGCCCAGTTTTAGATTCTTCATCTCTTTCTCCTTGTTTTTTTTTTAAAAAATTTAAATTTAGTAGATTGATGAAAATTCAAATAAGAATTGTTATACATTTTGCCTATATTTGAACTGCAAAAGCTACACCTGAGAAATTATGTGTGGGAGGATCAACCATTATGGCCACATCACTCAATTTTTCAATATATAAGCGTATTGCAGAAAATATTGGAAGATTTACTTTAATACTTGTATAATTTTCAAGAAACCTACTTAACTATATTCATGTTGCCTGTTAGAAACGGAAAATGGAAAGTTGAAGTGCACTTCAATAATATTTAATTTTGGTCCTACATGGCTGGATTCATGGCATAAGTCTGGAATTAAGTAATGGATGGTTCAAAGCTTAGTTCAGAATAACCTTATTTTTTACCATGATAAACCTTTATCTCTCTATTCATGACAAAAAACTACAAGGCACATTGCATCCGTATCGGATATCAATACTCCTCAAATTACCCCGATACCTTCTAAACTTATCTAACATGTTTAGAATGTGTGGAAAAATTTTAAAAAATATGATAATTACTAAAGTTGGATTCAACAGTTAAAACTACCAAGTAGACTTTCTTACAGCCCTTTTGCATATAATGGAAAAGTACATGGGATATGAAAATGGTTTAAGACTATATATTGAAATGAAATTTTTGTAGGACCTACTGAAAAAGGGTAATTTGGTTTCCCAATTTTATCGGTAATTTGTAAATAATAGTTTGTCATTATTCTTTTAGCTAATGTACAATATAATATTATATTATAATACTAAAAATTTGTGGTTTTTTTTTTTTTTTTTTTCTCTTTAACATTAATTGGCTGTACCTATATATATATTATTATTTTTTATTTTTATTTTAAGTTTTGTCTTATTTTAGTGTTTGGATTGTGTTGTATCCTTCATTTGTTTCCTTATCAGTATCCATCCTTCATCACAGACTAGAAGTCTAAACCATCATTTATTTTGTTAAACTATGCCATACGGCATGTTTCTACTTATTTTTTCTGAAATCAAACTTAAAATATTGGCATAAAAAGTAACAAGTCTTATGGATCAAAAGCTGAAATCAAACTTAAAATATTGGCTGTGCAGTAATTTATCATTGAATTTTCCTGTAACTCAAATCCGAATTATGATCCAGAGAGTTTAAATCTGAAATGATTTTTTTCTACATTTAGAATTAATTTCTCTAGTGTTGCAACCTAGATATGAATTTCATTGTCTGCTTGTCTTCATTGTTTGTGGATCAAATTCTGGAATTCTAATTTGAATTTATGGTTTTCTCACATTCAGAATCAGATCATTGCCTCAACATTGTTCAGTAGTTTTTTGTTGTTGAAAAATTTATGATCTACTTGTAGTGGCTGGTATTTTGTAAGTAGAGTAACTTTTTATACATGGAACTTATTTCTTTTCTTCTGTAACTTCCCTCTGCATTGGTGTAACATGTGGCCTAATCATTTAGTAATGTAGATCAATTGCCACAGGGGCATGACTTCAGATCCTCGTATAGAATGTATATCCCTCTTCCTCATATATATGAATAGATATACAACAAAACATGCAATTAGGTATGAGAAGTGAACAGATGAAGCAGAAATACCTAAAAGAGTTTTATAGCAATCATAACTGTTAGGCAATGAATCAGCTATGAACCGAAATGTGCGAATTAGTCTATGCACTTGATTTTCATTCCTATTAATATACTTGAGTGTATTAGTCTAGGCTGATATTTATAACTATGGTCTGAATACTATTTTGCAATTCATATTAAGGTAAAGAAGTCGAAATAGAGAATCTCCTTAAAGTAGAAAACTTGTGCACATTCTAAGTTCATGCTACAATAAAGGGAAAGCAAGAAAAAATAAACAAAATGAAGCATAAAGTGAAGGAAACATTTGATCTTTCTAGCATTTTCAAGCAAAGAGAAATAACCAAACTCAAAAGCTGAAGAACTAATGAAGAGCATGAGAAAGTATTAAAAAAGATTGGAGTTGTGGGAGTTAATTGAAAACATACTCTTCTTTTGAGCTAAGTGTAGTTTAACCCATAGCTTCTTCAATGGAGAGAAGAGGGACTGAAACCAACTCATTTGGAGAAGTAGGGTGTGTGTCTCATGGTAGGTGAGAGAGTGGGGAGAAATAGGACAGAGAGAGAGAGAGAGAGAGGTAAGAGAGAGAAACTGGTGGTTTGCTTAGACAAGGGTGAAGTTTAGGTCAGTGTGTTTTCGAGAAACATTATATTCTCTTGCAGGCCAATCATGCATATCACATTTCCTATTGGTGCAATGTCAATGTCACACCCTTTTTTCTCTTGTAGAAGAAGGTGCCACCTCACCAATCAGCAGTTCTTTTCACACTTCCACAATTCCCCCCTCATATTCCTTCCTTGCAATCAGCAATTTGTTTTTGTCCCTATGTTCTAATACACTCACATTTCATTCATCTTTTTGTTCTTTATGTCCCAATGCACTCGAGTTTTTTCTTCTTCTCTATTTTTAAACAACGTCAAGGTAACTTAGTTGGCTAAATTATTGAACTAAAAGTGTGCATGGGCCATTGGTTTTATTTGGCGTACTTTTTGAACTATAATATGCACTTGTTATTGTGATACTTTGCAAACTCATTCTTTTTATGGATGTGTACACAAACAGTTAAAGAAATAGAAAGATGGACAAGAATTAGATTGATTTGCCAAATCAGATGTCAATTGATTACGTTTTATCAATTTTTATATATACATATGGAAATTATTAACACATTATACTAACATATTGTAGGTGTCAGATGCATCTAGTGGGCAGCAAACTTCAAAAGAAAATGAATAGGTATGCATTTCTCTGGGTATTACCTCTAGTTGTTGTACCCAAAATGTACTGGTAAAGGATCCCTTGTATATTGGAGCATGAATCTTTAATATTTGGATTTTTTGGTTGTTGAACATTAAGTTTCACAGCTAAGAATGAATGAGTGTGAACAATTTTAGTATTATTGAGATTATTAATAAAAAACACATGTGCACACACAAATGAGATTAGTGATGAACAGTGCAATTTTGTCCCAGCTCCACAAAATAAGGTTACCATACTATGCTGGTGTCAATTGTTGTCAAATCAGTGATTCATGAAATTTTGTTGCTTGTTTGCTATACTAAAATGTTGCTAATAGAACTCAACAGTTCAGTTTTATGACTTTTGCTAGATTTTCTGAAGGTCATGAATTTGAGAAACCAAACGATGGCCAAGCTTTAAACCTTACGAATTCATGTGCAGTGGCAGTGCTTGAAGAGTTTCAGGATATAGTCTTTTCATATGGTGTTAGTGATGAGTACAGGTTCCAAATTCATTTTAGTATGCTTTTCAGCTGAACCTTATGATTCTGCCCGTACATGTTTTTATGTTAAAATTTTGACTTTCAGCTTTGTTTTGAAGAAGGATTCTTAATTCTGTCAGAGGCATGCTAGGTTTCTCTTCTGTCATTTTCTTTTATTCACATGATACTGTGCACTTAGAGGAAAGTTTCGAATGACTTGCATGAAGTTTTCTAGGATTGAGATCCCTTGGATGATTTATGGTTATTGTACAGGGAGCAAATATTTAGGCGAGTCTGTACTCCTTTCTTCCAAGCTCCTGTCAGTTCGATCAACTTGCGAGCACAACAGCGGTGAGCTACCCGGCGGTGTGTGGTCGGAAAACCCCTCCGATGATCAAGTTAGAACACACACACAGGGGATAGATAGAGAGAAGGGAGAGTGTTGAGTGTTTAGTGTATGTCTTACTAAATGTTCATCTGTCTGGGCATGGGGGGGTGCGCAGACTCGCTTATATACCTTCTATGCCCAAAATCTACTCCCATTAGTCTCTCGACACGTGGTACTGCTATCCTATCTGTCAGCACAAATCTTGCTGAACATCACTTAACCAAACTGCCAGCCCACATTACTGGGAGCTCGGCAGCCGGGCTACAGCACCTCGGCTGTCAACGGCCGTGCTGCGCAGCTAGTCGGAGCGCTCCGCTCGCCAAGCTCAATGACGACCGAGCTCGGCTGCATTCCGACATACCCGAGCTTGGGATAAGTCATGCTGGTTAGCTGTCGGCCTTCCTGCCGAGCTAACACATGAACCGTGGAACCCTGTGAGGCAGCAGACATCTCGGCCGAACCTTCACTAGATCGACTTCCGCGCCAACAAGCCCAAGTAGCTCGATTCCACAGCAACTATGCCATTACCGAGCAAAAATCCTTTCTGGAAGGGCCCAGGCTGCCACGGCCCAAATGTGTTCGGCCCACAATTTGCCCGGCCATTATCACGGCCTAATCCAAATAATAAATCTCTCTCTTAATTGCCTCTAAATTCTGTCCGCGCAAGCGTGACTGGGATTACCTGTTCTGACCGGGATAACTCTTCCTCGGTTCACAGTCTGCTAGACGGCAACCGGGCTAGTTGACATACCTGTGTTCAAAACTTGCCCGGTCAACGCCTCGACTTGCCATCCTGACTCTTCAGTACTGACGCTGCCGCCATTATGACACGTGGCGCGTACTGGTTGGTCTCGAGCAGCCAACTATCACGTCCTTTCAATTCAAATTTTTGGCGGTCTCAGTAGCCTACAAACGCACCTAGTCCTCCTTCAATCTCCTCTTACTGCCTTTCCTCATTCCTCGTCGATCCAGAGCTCCTGCCCCTCCATTCTTGCCATTCCAGAGTTCGTGTTCGAAGGAGAAGCTTTTGCCCTTAACTGGTAAGTCCTTCAACTCCTTTTATTGCTATTTCATTTGGTATTTCTCCTTTTAAGGCACCAAATCCGTAGGTTTTAGGACATACCCCCCCCCAAAACCCTCACTTGCCCTTAGTTTCTTCGCTGTTCTTCAATCCCAGTGATGAACACTTGAAGATCTGGGGCGGACTGGGCTCTAGGTCTTCTTTTGATCCCAAAAAACATTAAGACCGAGCAACTTACAAGTTTGCCAAAACCTTAGTAGAAACCGAGGTAAACAGAGGACTTGGTCGCTCGACCGGGCTAACAACTGGTCGCTTGAGCGACCGAGCTCCTTGGTTTGCCTTTGCGACCGAGGTGGTCTGGCACTCTTCAAGACCGAGCTAAAATCAAGCTCGTTTTGTGCGATCGCACTTCCACTTACACTTGTCATCATTTTCCTACAGAGTCCAAGGGGACCACTAACCAAATACCGAGGCTCTCAAAGACCGAGCAGCCATCAAAACACCAGTTTGTGCCAAACCACCTCAGCCGAGCTGAACCAGCCAGCTACATATGGGGCGCTACCGCTTCCTTGTTGATACTCCGGCTGCCCTGGCCGCGTTCCGGGTAGAGTACGGTATCCCGGCCGACGTTCACCTAGAGCTCGGCAAAATTGACACAACCCCTTGGGGCAAATTAGACCAATGCCCCTTCACCGTGCTATCCATCATTGAAGGAGGCCTCCGTTTCCCGGTCAACCCACTGACGACCGAATTCTTGCGTCGCACCCGGCTAGCACCCACTCAAGTTTCAACCAACACTTACCGAATAATCAATGAGGTCCACGAGCTGAATAACCGACTAGGAACTAACTTAGGTTTAGCTGAGATACTCCGTCAATATACCCTAGAGCACATAGGCGACGGCCTCACCTACTACTTGAAAATTAGACCAAGCAAAGAGAAAATAATGATTGGCACCCCGGACAAGGACTTGCACGATGACGACTTTTTCTGGGTGTCCGACAACTATGAAATAGCCGACGTACCGGGCTGGTTCATTAGCAAGAACTTCGGTTCAACATGTAAGCCACGCTACTTGTTCGGTCAATTTAAGTTTCTTCACCACTTTGTACTTTAACATTTTTCCTCTCTGCTTTCCTTTGCAGCAATCGAAGCCCTGTAAGCCCACTATCACTACCCCAACGAAACAGCCTTCCGAACCGTGCTCCGCTACCAAAACCAGGATTGCCACAAGCTCTTCGGTTACACACCAACATACAGATATTCTGCTCCACGCTGGAGTAAATTCACAGACTTTCTTCGAGCTCCATCTCAGCTCCATCTCCACCACCAGATCCCACATTACCAGACGTGCCACTCATCCGGTTGATAGAGGCTGAAGAAATGGCCAAAAGAAGCCGAATCAAGAACCTGATCACCGCCACCTCAACCGAGATCCCAAGCATCTCAACCCGCTCTCCTACTGCCGGTTAATCCAGCGGGACCGTGGTTGTATTGGCTTCTTCCGCCACCAGGCAAGCCAGCAGAGACACCCGCTGGGCTGGCAAAAGGTCTCGTGCAGACCCTTCTGCTAGCTTGTAGCCAAGCTCAACACCGAGCAGCCTGCCGTCACCGTCGACCCAACACCGGCATGGAGGCCCCAGATCAAACACCGGGGCAAGGAGATCCCGGCAACAGCTTCCGTCAAAGGGGACAAGGAGCATCTGCTTGTCTTTGACCTTTCCAAGGCACTGCTTCTATCGAGCGACGTGGTCAGCAGCGACCATATGCCGGACACATGTTTGGTAAAATCCTTGGTTAAGTCTATGACCAGGGTAAGAACTTTGCACATTTTGCTAAAAATTTTCCAAGGGTTTGTTCGGTTTCCTTTCTAATCAAACTTTCTTTTTGCAAGCCATCCAGAAACAACACTTGGTCATGGAGTGGATCCATCGTCTCCGGCAGAAGACCAATGATTCTGCCAGCCAGGTTGCCAGCCTCCAAACCGAGCTCGGGCGGGCCAAGTCTTCTCTACAAATCGTGAATGCGGACAACACCAAATTGCTTGGCCAGCTTGGTGCTGCTGAGTAGGAAAGAGATGCAATAAAGGCTAAGCTGGAGGCCTTGAAACAGTCAAGGGAAAAGGAACTGGAGAACGCCAATAATGCCGGCTTCAAGGAGGCCGAGGAGAGCTACACAAAACAGGTTCATGCCACCTAAGATATCTACTTCAAGGCGGGTTGGAAGACTGCTTGTGAACAGCTCGGCCAAGGACTTGGGACCGACGTATTTGCCTCTCCTCCAGCTGTCTTCTTGCCGACTTACTTTGTGTCATACGCCAACGATGTCTTCAGTGCATTGCAGGTTGAGGCCGAGGAAGGAGGAGAAGAAGAAGCCGAGGAAAATGCTGAAGAAGAGAACCATCCAGAGCAGCTCGGCGCCCAAGACCAGACAGCAACAATCAATCTGGAGCCAACTGGAGATGAATTCACTGACCTTTCTCCCTTAGAGTAGTTCTCTCTTTTTCTTCCTTTTTGGTTCACAAATGTAACCGGGCTATCCGCCCCTCCTCTTGTAACTACTTTGCTTATTAATGAATAATTTTGATTTTGCCAAGTGTTTGCACGGTCTTCAAGCCACATAGTTTCAGCTGAACAAAATATCCCGGCAAGACTAATCATCTTGTTAACTTATTCAACCGGAATAAAACATCGCGGCTTTAATCACAAAGAACAAGCTTGAGTTAATCATGAAACCATGCAATCGGAGTAAAACATCTCGGTTAAAGTACAAAAGTTGAGCAAGTCATCAACTCATTTAACCAGAATAAAACATCTCGGTTGAACCCTTAGAATTGGGCAAAGCATCAACTCGTTCAACTGAAGTGAATCATCTCGATTGGAACCTCGGAGTTGAGCAAATCATCAACTCGTTCAACCAGAGTGAATCATCTTGGTTGGAACCTCAGAGTTAAGCAAATCATCAACTTGTTCAACCAGAGTGAATCATCTCGATTGGAACCTCAAAGTTGAGCAAATCATCAACTCGTTTAACCGGAGTGAATCATCTCGGTTGGAACCTCGAAGTTGAGCAAATCATCAACTCGTTCAACCGGAGTGAATCATCTCGGTTGGAACCTCGGAGTTGAGCAAATCATTAACTCGCTCAACCAGAGTGAATCATCTCGGTTGGAACCTCATAATTCAAAAGCAACAATCAAAATGTTAAGGCACAGATGAGACACTTCTATATTACATTTTGAAGTGTAAGGCAAAAAATTCCTTTGCACAAAAAGAAAAGAAAAGCTAAAAATAGTACAGTTTGAGGTTGGCCGCATTCCATGGCCGGGGTATTTCTCTACCCTCCAGGTCCTCTAAATGGTATGCCCCCTTGCCCGCCAGACCAGTTATCCTGTAGGGTCCTTCCCAGTTTTCCCCTAGTTTGCCTTCACTTGGCACCAGGGTGTTGCCCATGACCTTCCTCAAAAACCAGTCGCCTACTTTGAACGGTCTGGGGTGCACCTTCTTGTTGTATTTTCTAGAAAGCTCTTGTTGGTAGGCGGCCACATGGATGAGAGTCTTTTCCCGGCGTTCTTCCACGAGGTCCAATTCCCGGGCGATGGCATCAGAATTCAGCTCAGGCTCAAAACTTTCACTTCTGAGGGTGGGCATACCAACTTCCAAAGGGATGACCACCTCCATGCCGTATGCCAAGGCAAAAGGAGTTTTCCCGGTAGATCGCCGCGGGGTTGTTCGGTATGCCCAAAGGACGCTGGGGAGTTCCTCGGCCCATTTTCCCTTGGCTTTCTCAAGCCTTTTCTTCAACCCATCAATAATAGTCATGTTTGATGCTTCGGCTTGACCGTTAGACTGTGGGTAAACTGGGGTAGAGTTGTAGAATTCAATCTTTAAGTCTTCACAAAATCCTCTGAAAAGGCGGCCGTCAAATTGGGTACCGTTATCCGAGATAAGAATTTTGGGGACGCCAAACCGCGTTACCACATTCTGCCAGACAAACCGTTTGACGTCTTTTTCCTTGATTGTCGCCAAAGGCTCTACTTCAACCCATTTGGTGAAGTAGTCTGTGGCTGCGATGAAGAACTTCCGGTTGCCTGGTGCTGTTGGGAGTGGCCCCACTATATCCAACCCCCACATCGCAAAGGGCCAAGGGCTGGTGAGGGGAAGAAGTTTTTTGGCCGGCTGGTGGATTTGGTGGGCAAACTTCTGGCACTTCTCACACTTGCGAACATACTTCTGTGCGTTTGCTTGCATGCACGGCCACCAGTAGCCTTGTGAAATAGCCCGGTATGCCAAAGATATGCCCCCTATGTGACTGCCACAGATACCTTCGTGGATTTCGTACAGGAAGGCTTCCACGCTGCTTGGGTGCACACACTTTAGATAAGGACAGGTGAAAGACTTCTTGTATAAAGTGCCTGAAGGAGAGAGCCAAAACCGCTCTGACTTCACCCGTACTTTATGTGCTTCCTTCTTGTCGGCTGGAAGGGTCCGTTCTCTAAGAAAGAGGATAATAAGGTCCATCCAAGAAGGACCTAGCTCGGCGCAGAGTACTTCTGTCTGCCCGGTTTCCTCAATGCTGGGCCTCGGAAGGAATTCAATCAGGAGAGGGCTGGGAGATGTTCTATCGACCATGGAAGCAAGGCCAGCCAATTCGTCTACTCGGTTGTTGTCTTTTCGACCAATCTGTTGAACCTTGATCGCCTAGAATCGTTTGATGTGGTCTCTGACCAAAGCTTGGTACTTCGCCATTCTGTCATCCTTAGCTTTGTAAACCCCAGAAACTTGGTTAACCGCAAGTTGGGAATCACTGTAAACTATCAGCTCAGATGTGTGCATCTGAAGTGCACTCTTGAGCCCGGCCAAAAGCGCCTCATACTCAGCCTCATTATTTGATGCAGGGAATCCAAGGGTGATAGAGTGCTCGATGGTCAGCTCGTCTGGCGAAATAAGGACTATACCCAGCCCGGCACCGTGGCGGTTAGAAGCCCCATCTATAAAAAGTTTCCACATTTCCCCCACAAATAGCTTCCAACATTCTGATGGGTCCTGGAAGGCCTGAAGATTGATGTTACCACGGTAGCTCGGCTGTTCAGCTTCAGGTTCAATGCTGATCGGTTCCACTTCCTCCCTCCTTGGTAATGCGACACCGGACAGAGCAGGTTGGTCGGTGATACCCAACTCCATCGACGCATCGCCGGGCGGAAGCGTCGTACTAGCTGAAGGTTCTTCGACGGGGCGCGCAATGTCCACGTCACCAACATCGCCAAGCTGTGTTATGTCGGTCGAGCCCGCATTCACCTCCTCATCTGCCGCGGCAATATCCACTAGGTATACCGGATGAGTTCCAGATGAGAATTCAGCAACGAAGTCGGCCAATGTCTGGGCTTTTATGGTAGTGTGCGGCTGAAACTTGACGTGAAACTGTCCCAATTCAATCGTCCACTTGAGAATTCGACCAGAGAAGTCTGTCCGTTCGAACAAGGCTTTGAGGGGAAATTCGGTCAAAACGATGATAGTATGAGCATGAAAATAGTGCACTAACTTTCTAGAGGCCATCATCAATGCCAATGCAAGTTTTTCTAGCGGCAAGTATCTCGACTCTACCGGTAGCAAGGTTTTGCTGACGTAGAACATGGGGAGGTGTTTGATTCCTTCTGACCGGACAAGCACCGCACTGACTGCATGCTGGGAAACGGCCAGATAAAGGTAAAGTTCTTCGCCGGGTTGCGGTGTGACCAATAGTGGCGCTGAAAACAGATACTCCTTCAGCTCGGCCAAAGCCAAGTCACATTCTGCGTCCCATGAGAACTTGGATTTCAAAGCTTGAAAGAACGGGCGGCAGCGATCTGATGACCGGCTTATGAATCGGTTAAGCGCGGCGGCCATTCCGGCCAGATGCTGCACGTCCTTAGTCGAGCTGGGCTGCTTCAATTCTTGCACGGCGCAGATCTGTGTGGGGTCTACCTCGATGCCTCGGTTTGTGACTAGGAAGCCCAAAAAATTTTCGGATCCCACGCCAAAGGCACACTTTGATACATTCAGGCGTAACTTGTGTTGTTTGAGAATGGCGAACATCTCGGCCAAGTCGGACAAGTGGTCTGCTTAATGCCGGCTTTTGACCACCATATCATCGATATAAGCCTCCATTGTCTGGCCTAGTAGAGGAGCAAACATCTTGGCCACCATCCTTTGGAAAGTTGCCTCGGTGTTCTTCAAACAAAAAGGCATGACCCGGTAGCAGAAGAGTCCCCTTGGAGTAGTGAAAAAGGTGATTTCTCGGTCGGGGCCGTGCATGGCTATCTGATGATAACCGCGGTAGGCATCCAAGAAACTGAGCCTATTATGTCCTGCCGTTAAGTCCACAAGCTAGTCTATTCTAGGCAGTGGAAAGCTGTCTTTAAGGCAAGCTCGGTTGACGGTCTTGTAGTCGACGCAAACACGTCACTTCTCATTCTTCTTGGGCACAACAACCGTGTTCGAAATCCACCGAAGGTAGTGTATTTCCTGAATTGCCCGTGCCTCTAGCAAGTTCTTCACCTTTTTCGCAACTACCTCGGCGTGGTGTAATGCCGATCTCCTCGTTCTCTGAATGACTGACTTTGCACTGGGAAAAACATTCAGATGATGGAAAATGAAAACTCGGTTTGATGTCGGGCATGTCGTAAGGCGACCATGCGAAGACTTCGATGTTTGCCATCAAGAACTCCACCATATCGATCCTTTCTTGGGCAGTAAGGCTTGAACGGAGCAAGAAGAACTTGTTTGGACTTTTCTGTGTCAATCCGAACTTCCACCAATTATTCAACGGCCTTGTCCTCAGCCTTGGTGCCCACATTGTCAAGGATTCCCCGGTCTTCCGGTCCTTCAATCATTTGGACGAAGCCTTTGGCAGCTTGGCTCCCGTTGACTGCCATGAAGCATTGCTTCGACATGACTTGATCGCCCCAAACTTCCTCGATTGCCCCCATAGCTGAAGGGAATCTCATCACCTGGTGGTAGGTTGATGCTACGGCCTGCATAGCGTGAAGCCATCCCCTTCCAAGGATCAGGTTGTATGTGGACAGCACTTGCAATACCCAGAACTCCACTTGCTTGACCACGGATCCCGCTTTGACCGGCAGAATAATCTTTCCCAAAGGCCACTCAGGTTGTGAGTTGAAACCAACCAGTGGCGAAGTTGTCGGGGCCAAGTCTGTATCCCGGAGCCTGAGCTGTTTGAATGCGTCGTAATACATGATCTCGACCGAGCTTCCCTGATCGATCAAGATGCGCTTGACATCGAATTCTTTGACGCAGAGTGTGACCACTAGGGCATCGTTGTGCGGCGTCTGAATGCGCTCTAGGTCCCTTGTGGAGAAATTGATCACGTCTTTTTCTTCGGTCTTGCCCCTTTTGATCGCCCCTTTTGATCGCGGGCTGGACCAACAAAACTTCCCTCATGTGCTCCGCTTTCTTGATCATACCTCGGAGTTCACATACACGTGCCGGTTCCACAATGTCGTAGATCACATTAACAATGCCCTGAGGGGGTGCCTCTAACTCATCCGGTCTACGCAAATCATCAATGTAAAGATCCAAGTGTCCGGCTGCGACTAACTCCTCCAAATGTTGCTTCAGAGGCAAACAATCCTCCGTCCGGTGTCCGCACTCCTGGTGAAAGGTGCAGCGGTATCGTGGATTGAAACCCTTCTACGTATCGCCTAATTTAGCAGGAAACTGGACATAATCCTCGTCACGGATTTCACTAAGTATGCGATAAATTGGAATCTTAAAGACCGTGGTGATGCCTGTCCTAGCTTTCAACCTTCTGTTCGCATCAGCTACGTCGTCGCGGGGGTAATCATCTCGGTCATTTCGTCGACCCCTACCCTGGTTTCGACGATTTGAACCTCGGTCAGATTCCTCAGCGCGATCATTTGAACGGTTAGTCTCTTGTCCAACCGCGTGCACCTTGCCAGCCGACCTCTTGTCTGTTGCTATCGAGGTTGCCTTCGCGGTAGATGCTGTCGCATCATCTTCTACTCGGATGTGCTCGTTGATGCGCTGCATTAATTGGCCCATGGATGTCGGCTGGTACATAGTAAGCGAGTCCTGCAGTCTATGTCCGATCGGGAGACCAAGCTTATATTGAGTTATTGCCAGGTTGACCGGGCAGTCCAAGATCTCATTGAAAGCTTCCCAGTATCTGGAGTTGTATGTCTTGAGTGTGTCGCTCGGTTTCATCTTGACACTGATAACGTGGTCAACTTCCTTTGGCGTTTTGGTGTTGGTCTTGAAACGTGTCACAAAGGCTTCCGCCAACTGATGCCACCTTTTGATGCTTCCCTCTGGCAACCTCTCGAACCACTTCAAGCCCAGCTCGCCCAAACTTGACGGGAAAATAAAGCACATAAGAGCGTCGTTTCGCCTATGTCCGGCTATGACCTGTGGGAAGTGGCTTACATGCATATATGGATCGGTTTTTCCGTCGTAGAGGGTGAACTTTGGCTGGTGGAAGCCCGTTGGAAACGGTGTTATTTCTATTTCCAGGGAGAAAGGAGTGGTGCTCAGCCTTGCCAAGTTTGTGTCTAAAAGGAGAGGCACAACTAGGCGGGGTGGAGGCATTCCGACCTCTTCACTGGCTTGTCCCCCATAGGATAGCCGCCGGAACGCCTGCACTCTCTGAGCTTTCCGCCGGCGAGCCTGTTCTTTCAAGACTGCCCGCAAGTCCTTTGAGCAAACGGAATAGGAATACCTCGACATCGTCGCCGGACATGAGGGTTGATAGGTGCTGTCTTGCGCGCTAGACCTCTGTACATGCGCGTCGAAATCTCCAACCTTGTAACTTCGGGTGATAGAAATGGATAGAGTGTGCCGCTAGCTCTGACTACCTGAACGGCGGGGTTGGGTGCGCTCACTGTGGTCTCCCACTCCAGCAACACCCTTCCCTTTGACATACCTCTTAAGATCCTCCATCTCCGCCGCCATTCTCCGGATGACAGCGTCTTGGTCCCTCAGCTTGTGCTCCAGACGTCTGGCGTGCGATTTTCTCCGCCGCCGGTAACCGTCTGGACTCCGTGAATGACCAAAGCTTCTTCCGCGCTTATCCCGCGCATCTTTTGAATGTCCTCCTGGAGAAGTCTCCAGGTCCGCCATAGGAAGGATGGCGGGATGTCCTTCTCTCCGTCTGCCTGACTCCGAGGTAACTCCGTCGATGGTAGACAACGGAATCTCGTCGTTGTTCGCTATGGACGGCGATTAGATGAGCCTGGAAGATAAGCTTTTGTCTGTCAACTTCCCACAGACGGCGCCAATTGTATGAGGAGCAAATATTCAGGCGAGCTCGTACTCCTTTCTTCCAAGCTCCTGTCTGTCCGATCGACCGGTGAGCTACCCGGTGGTGTGTGGCCGGAAAACCCCTCCGACGATCAAGTTAGAACACACACACAGGGGATAGATAGAGAGAAAGGAGAGTGTTGAGTGTTTAGTGTATGTCTCACCAAATGTTCATCTGTCTAGGCATGGGGGGGCGTAGACTCGCTTATATACCTTCTGCGCCCCAAATCTACTCCCATTAGGCTCTTGACACGTGGTACTGCTATCCTATCTGTCAGCACAAATCTTGCTGAACATCACCTAGCCAAACTGCCAGCCCACACTACTGGGAGCTCGGCAGCCGGGTTGCAGCATCTCGGCTGTCAACGGTCGTGCTGCGCAGCTAGCTAGAGCGCTCCGCTCGCCAAGATCAATAACGACCGAGCTCAGCTGCATTCCGGCATACCCGAGCTCCGGATAAGTCATGCTGGTTAGCTGTCGGTAGGGCTGCAAATGAACCGAGCAGTTCGTGAACAGGCTCAGCTCGGCTCGGCTCGTTTAGTAAACGAGCCGAGCTCGATTATCGGGCTCGTTTCGTTAATGAGCCGAGCTCGAGCTCGCATGTGTTCGGCTCGGTAGGCTCGGCTCGTTTATCTTTAATTAAATTATATAATAAATATATTATTTATATATTAAATAATATATAAATATATATATAAATAATAATATAAATGCATTTTTTATATATTAAATAATATAAATAATATTAAAAAAAATTTATCGAGTCGAGCCGAGCCGAGCCGAGCTCGAGCCCAGTCCCTTATCGAGCCGAGCTCGAGCTCAATAAACGAGCTCGATAACTTAACGACCCGAGCTCGAGCCCAGCAAAGCTTGGCTCGGCTCGTTTTTAGCCCTAGCTGTCGGCCTTCCTACCGAGCTAACACATGAACCGTAGAACCCTGTGAGGCAGTAGACATCTCGGCCGAACCTTCACTAGACCGGCTTTCGTGCCAACAAGCCCAAGTAGCTCGGTTCCACATCAACTATGCCATTATCGAGCAAAAATCCTTTCTGGAAGGGCCCGGGCTGCCACGGCCCAAATGTGTTCGGCCCACAATTTGTCTGGCCATTATCACAGCCCAATCCAAATCATAAATCTCCCTCTCAGTTATGAAATTGTGAACAGGCATTCCTGTTAAATTCAAACACCTTTTGTATCTGTCTAAAGAGTAGCCTTGATATGTGAAAGTTATGCTGATTTGGTTGATGTGAGACATGTAGATCTTTGTGATATTAGATGTTATTTGAAGTGTTTGAGAGAAGATGGAAGTTAAATCTTTGTCATATTAGATCTTTTGTGATTGTTTATCATCACTTTTCACCCAAAGAGTGCCAACCTTGGTAAAAATAATTCATTCAGTAAAAGCATTTTCTTCATTCCTGTAGGATAAGCTACTTGAATCTTGTCATATCATTCCACTAGCTGAGAATTGTGTGAAGAAATATAAAAAAATAAAGAAAGCTTTCCTTTTGAAAGAGATATTTGAGAGCTAAATGATTATTTTCTGTAGTACCTGTTTGATCATCCCTTGAATTTGAATGGCTTCATAATTTGCCATGTATTTCTCATTTTAATGTGAATGCCTATCAGCTTAAATGGAACTGTTTGGAAAAAAAGGTGACTTCATTAGAAAGAAAAAAATGGTGACTTCATTAGATTTTTTTCATATATGGTCATTTAAAGGCTTTATGGAAATAACAGTTCAAGGTGATGAGTTTTAAGTTAAATTCTTTTGTGAGAAAGGAATGGCCCCATTCAATTTCAGTTGGAATTTCAAACATGAGCTTAGTTCTTCACCATATTTAGAGACTATAATGTTGCCTTAAGTTTATTTCTGCTGTTAAAAGATTAATGACCTTTTAAAGCCAATTTTTGTAATATCTTTAAAAGTGCATACTTGTTTCTCCATGAGTTGAGTTTGTAATTCTGATGCTTTATCTAATGGCATGCTTTAACATCTTGCCTTACTTTCAGGTTGAGACTGGAGGCAATCCAGGTGTCCTCTTCAAGACGCACCCTAACATCAACAAAGAGCTATTTTCCAATGGATTGTATTTTTTTCATAAAAGAACTTTTCCCAAGTTTTCAGTTGTAATAACTCACATATGACTCCAATTTTGAGACTCAAATGGAATGCCTGATTAAACTACAATGCTATACCGTCTAAATTCTTGTCTTACTACTCTTAGAGTGCTTAACGTTACACTTTTTCTTTTTTCTTTTTTTTTTTGCGACGGTAACAAGATGGTCGCCAAAAATCATGTTAGTGTTTTTTTTTGTTTTTTGCGATGGAAAAATAGTGGTCGTCATAAGTAGTTTAGGCAGTTGCGAATAATTTGTGACCGTTGCTTTGCCGTCGCAAAAAGTATTTGCCACCCCCACATTCGCGACCTCCATTTGCCGTCGCATGGGTCGTCGCAAAAGGTATTTTGTGACTGTTTTTTTTATTATTTGCGACGATTTATAACGATAGCAAAAAGTGATTTTTTTAGTAGTGTACATACTAGTTTCAATTTCTTTATTTTTATTAAAAGAAATCCAAATAATTATGAGAGTTTTTTGCATTTTCTCTAAATCATAGAGGTGATAGTGCATTTTTTTCCCTTTTTTTAAGGAGAAATTGTAAAATAATGAAAAGAAATGATAAAACTATAAAAAGTGGTGTACATACTAGTTTCGATTTCTTTATTTTTATTAAAAGAAATCCAAATAATTATGAGAGTTTTTTGCATTTTCTCTAAATCATAGAGGTGATAGTGCATTTTTTTCCCCTTTTTTTAGGAGAAATTGTAAAATAATGAAAAGAAATGATAAAACTATAAAAAGTGGGAGTACAAGTGGAGGTTGTGTTTATACAATAAAGTCTAGTCATAATTTTCAGTTGTACCATAGTACAATCTCACTTTAATTTCCTTTCCGGAGTAACCAAAAAAAAAAATCACTTTAATTTTCATATTTTTATAATTATTTTCACTTAAGCTTAGTTTGTTTTGCTAAAAAAATATTTCTTTACCAACTAACAAATTTTAGATTTTTTTTTTTATGTTTTTCAATCAATTAATACCTCCACTCACAACCCCTCCAATATTAATTTTGAACAAGAAAAATGATGTATAATATTATACGAAAAATGATCAATTAATATTATTTATACAAAAATTCTTATTAATTGATGTGTTAAACAATAACTACGTTTGAAAAAATAAAACACTATCCACTTATAGATAATTAAGAAAAAAATTGTAAAATTTTATTAGTTTGTAAAACATATTTCTTTAAATAAACCTGTTAAATAAATCGATAATATTACATGTATCAATTAATATACACATTAGTTTATTAGTTAATGTTATGTTATTATTACTGACTCCACTTATTATATAAATTATAAATATCTAAAATTTTTAAAATTAGATCACATTATCAATTAGGCTTAGTTTGGGAAGATTGAAAAAAGATAAAAAGTCAAAAAGTCACTATTCTATTTAAGTCACATCATCTTATTTAAGTCACATCACCTCTCTAACACATCACTTCAAACCCAACCTAAACCCAACTCATATTTCATAAAAAGTCAAAAAGTACACTTATTCAGTCTTTCCAAACTAGGCCTAATATACTAATGTATATATTAATTAATACATGAGCTGTGATTGGGAGCTCGAATCCGAGCTCCCCGAATGCCCCGAATCCATTTCAGAAGGAAGAAGAAAACGGAGGGGGAGGAGGAGGAGGAGGGGGAGGGAGAGGGGGAGGGGGAGGGGGAGGGAAGGACTGGAGGGGGCCCTAAAAATGGAGAAAGAAGACGAGGTGATCGGCCATGGCAGAGGCGATCGGCGAGGAGACGAGCAGAGGAGACGACGAGACGACAGAGGCGACGCCGGCGAGGAGAGGAGACGACGATCGGCGACGGATCGGCGATCGGCGGCGGAGGACTCCCTCTCCCTCTCTCCCTCTCTCTCCCTCACCGTTTCAGAGTTGCAGACGAGGAAGAAGAAGAAAAAAAAAATGTGAAACGACGTCGTTTCACGTATTCCGGGGGATTCGGAAAATAATTTTTCGAGCTACAAAACATTTTTCTTAATACATATAATAAATGTATCTAAATACTATTGAATTGTCATATCAATGTGGTTCATAAGAGCCCCACGCGGTTTTTTTTTTTATTTAAATAATGTATTGATTAATCTATGATATGAATGTTCAATAAAATGCCAACCACTACCTTGTCATGTCATCATAAATTCTTGGGATTCTTTTTTAGTGGGTACAGCTTGTTTTATTAAGGCCTCGTATGTTAACTTTTAAAAAAATTAAAAAGTTATCAGAAAGTTATATTATTTTATTTAAATTAAATTATCTTTTTATTATATCATTTTAAATTTAATTCATATTTTGTAAAAAATTAAAAAATACGTTTATTTAGAACATTTCAAACAACTCCCAAATAGTGTTGTAACTATTGGGTGGATTAAATAATTATTTTATTAAATTAATCTTGTAAACTAGATTAATTTTTAATTTTTTAATATTTTTAATCTTGTAAACTAGATTAATTTTTAATTTTTAATTTTTTAATATTTTTTTGTGATAGATAGAGACAATTTAGAAAGTTAATAAAAAGTTAAATTTTAATTTTTAATCTATTTTTAGATCATATCATCTCTTAAATTTTGTACACATAAAAAAATCAAAAAAAAAAAAATCAAAAAATTAACTTTTAACCAAATTCTCAAATCACCCCCACAATATCACATCTTCACGAGAGAGGTGTGTCACCGTCACAATACCTCGCAATGAGCCCATTTGATCGTTAAATTGTTTATAAATTTTTTTAAAAAAAAAATATTATCAAAATATTTGATGCAATTTTTATTTATAATACACAAGATGATTTAAATTAATTACAAAGATAAAAGCAAGATATTTATAATTTATAATTATCAATTTTTAACATAGAGGATTATTTTGGAAAGTTTATTAAAAACTTACTTATTGATTTTTTTTGACTTTTTTGAAAAATTGTGTAAAAAATTAAAAAGGTGATATGATTTAAAATAAATTAAAAAATCAAAAAATAGCTTTTAACTTTGTTTCCAAACGGGGCCATAATATTTTTATCTCATGACATGATAATTTCTTGAAAAATTTTATTTCCATACACTTAATTACCTCAGTATACATCTTCTCTCAGTATACATACTTATTAATTTGATTCTTAATTAATTTTCTCAATCTACGTACTAAAAATTTCAATTATACCATTCACTCATAATCATTTTACACATACTACTCAACCCTTCTTTCCACATTTTTTTTTTAATTATGTTTTTTAGTTGGGAGATTTCGACACTGATTTTTTTGAAATTACACATTTAATTCAAAACTTAACTTACGAATAAAAGTGATTAGTTCGACAACTTTGTTTCGAAAAAAATAAAAAAAACTTTTAGCAGTTGATATTCGAATATAATAAAATAATTCGGTAATTGATGTCCGAATATAATGAAATAATTCGGTATTAGTTGTCTAACTGAAAACTGTGAAAAGGAAAAAAAAAATTACACGAAAAAACTAATATTTTCATCACTAATAGAGTATAAATTTAGAGATTAAAACAATATGAGAGTTGTTATGAGAGTATTGATTTGTAAGCAATAGAGGAATATAGAGTGTGTAGTAAGCAAAGTGACAAGAATAAAAAAAATTAGGGTTTAGTTTTTTTTGTTTTTACTTAAAAGGTGTAGATTGAGATTTTTTTATTTTAAAAAAAATATGTACAGAGAATATTTTCATATAATATTATGAGTGTTAGTAGATGCCCATTATGATTATTTTAATTTAAGATATAATTGTCATTAAAATAATATTTTTAAAAAATATGTACATGGAGATAATTAGATATATAAAAATAAAATTTCCCTAATTTCCTTGGATACTTTTCATATTGACATTATTGGAGCTGAATGAGGGTGCTGCAAATGTCAATACAATATGTCATGTTCCAATGACTTTGCTTAGTTTCTTGCTGACTTCGCTAGTTTCTTGCTAACTTCGTAATTCTATTCAACCCTTAAAAAAAAGTCAAGTTAATTTAATCAAATCCAAAAAAGTTACGTCAATAAATAAATTGGGTTGGTGGGCAAGATCTAGAGTTGATTCGTTTGGTGTATTTTATAAAGATTTTTTATAATTTTTTTTAAAGAATTTGTTTCACTCAGGTGTTTAATATAGTTTTTATTTATAATTTATAAGATAAAATATTTTTAAAAAAAATTTAAAAATTGAAAGCTAAGAAATAAATACTTTTAATTTATCAACTTTAACTTTTAAAAAAAAAAGAGAGACAGAAAGGGACTGTACCAAAAATGCCTTATACCATTCAACTAACTTTTGGTTCAAGCTGAGTTCTAAGAAAATTTATTCACAAACAAATCTCAAACAGTAGAAGTCTACGAATCAGAAAAAATACCGAGAAATTGTTTCAAATTTTTCAATGAATTGTTCATATTTCAAGTTTCTAATATATGGGTTCATTATTAAGTAAATCTTGACTATTGATATGAAATTTTGAGTATTTTTTAAGTATATATATATATATATATTTGGAATGATAGTGCTGCTGAATCTCAAAAGGTTATGTTTAGAATGGTACTTTTTTTAACAATGATTCATCCCCCTTTTCTCCTCACCCCCTTTGACCACCTCTCTCTCTCTCATTGGTTACATTTTCTTCTTTTTTTTCTTTTTTTTCTTGTTCTTCCAATCACCACCCGCCACGTGGCAAAAGGGGGTGAGGGAGTGACACCCAAAAGGAGGTCCCAAGCATTATTCATTTATTTTAAAATTTATATATTATTATTCAACGTTGTCTGGACCATTGGATTTTTTTACTGTCCCTCACATGGTAGACGGTAAAAAATTCAGTAGTATAGAAATGTTCAAATTTACTCAAAGATAAAAATATTATTCAAGATTATAGAAAAAATTTTACTCCAACTTCACAAATTTCTTTAATTTTACAAAAACCTCACCTTTTCTCAGAAAGCCACTGGTCATCATCTAGTTCAAGAAATTTATTCACCCATTCCAACCCATTGGTACCTTCTGTTGAGAAATCAAAGAATTCATTCACATTGAAGGTAACTTCTGCATTCCTACTCTCTCTCCCACCTTCTCTCTCTACTTCGGCGACGCCGGCGGCGGCTTCTGGGGTTCTCTCTTGTGCTGTTGAAGTTGATGTTGTTTTTCCTTTATTTATTTTCTTGTTCAAATGAGAATTCCAGTAGTTCTTGATCTCATTGTCTGTTCTTCCTGGAAGTCTTCCCGCAATCAATGACCACCTAATAAACACAAAATAAGCCAATTTTATTCTTTTTTTAGCTTTGCTTTATAATCTCCCAATTAAGGCTGCAAAACAAATCTAAATATTTCGGCTTTTGTTTAGTTGGTTAAAAACTTGTTAAGTTTTGAAGCTAATCTTGAACACTTTACTATTCTGATTGGGTCGGTTACAGTCATAACTCGCTTGACATGCAACACTTTTAGTTTAAAAATCAAAAAATTATTAAAAAAATTAAAAAATCTATAACTTATAAAAAAAAATTTAAAAATTTTCTTTTCTTTTCTCTTAATTTTTACACATCTTTCATAAAAAATCAAAAATTCATTATAAACATACTAATTTTTTTTACCTCTTATTTTAACTAAAAAATAAAAAAATTATTAAAATAATCTATTTCCAAACGAAGCCAGTATAAATGATGAAATTACTTATGCTCAGCTCAATTTAAGTTTTTTTTGAAATTGTTTCAAAAAATTAACAAACTAAATTTAAATACATTTTGAAACTCGGTAGGATTTCAATTCAAGGTTGAATAATGCTCAGTTTATTTCAGTAGTAAATAGAATTAAACTCGCATTGTCACTACAAAGTGCTCGCAAGTTTCTATTTAATTAAAACAAGTAGATATGGTAGTGGCGACAGAGGCTGAGGGCAATAGTGGAATTAGCGGCATTATTAAGACTTCAGTTTCGAAAAATGTTTTTCACATTTCAAAAGTAAAAAACTTTTCTGCTTCCAAATGAGTTTCTTTTCTTTTTCTATAAAAATACTTTCTGTTAATTTTCGTTTTCGTCTTACAAAACGTCGATCGTTTTTTTTTTAAATTTCAGATAAAACTTTTTTTCAAACAAATGAAACATTGATACTAACCTGTTTCCCAATAGCTTATGAAGCCTAACAATCAAGTCCTCTTCTTCATCAGATATGTTGCCTCTCTTGATGTTTGGTCTTAGATAGTTCAACCATCTCAATCTACAGCTCTTCCCACATCGATTTAAACCTACAACAACACGAAAACATGTGTCAACTATCTCATTCTGAAACACTTTTCCAAGTATTTTTTTTTAATACGTAACATTATGTTATTGAATGTAAAAATAAAAATAAAATGTAGATGATGAAGATATAAACCTGACTTGGTTGCTACTGTCTTCCATTTCTTGGCACCATGGACTTCAATATACCGAGTCAGTTTTCTATCCTCTTCAGATGTCCATGCTCCTTTGTTATAAACTTTCTTACCAGCTCCATTATTCACATTCCTTGGTGCCATGAGAGAGAGAGAGAGAGAGAGAGAGAGAGAGAGAACTAGATGTGTGCTTGATGGGAGAGGGAAGGAGAACAAAGCTGTGTGGTCTGCAAGAGAGAGAGAGAGAGAGAGAGAGTCCAAGAAGTTTGTTGTTTGAGGAACGAGACAATGAGAGCTTAATATATCGAGGGCTAGGGCTCAATTTTTTTGCTTATAATTTAAAAAAAATTAATTTCCTAAAAGTTTTATTTATAAATGATATGGGAATTCATCCTATCTAAAAAAATTTAAACCAATAAATTTTATATAATAAAACTGAGAATATTATCAAATTTTTTTAAAAATTTTTAAAATTAAGAATATTATCAATTTTATATAGTAATATTCTAGATAATTGTTTCACAAACTGATAAAAAAAAAACAGAGCATGAGATTAAGCGTTTTTGCCTTTCTACTTATTGATTTGATTTAACTATCTAATAAAATCGAGAATATTATCAATTTTTTTTTCATTTTTAAAACTGAAAATATTATCAATTTTTCATTTTAAAATTTTTTTTTCCTAGTTTGTACATCAATATTCCATCATCATGCTCTTTTATAGATATAAAATTTTCAATTTTATACAAAAAAAATAATTTAGTTCTTCAATTTTTCCATAAAAAATTAGTTTTTTTTTTTTTTTTGTGCACATAATTTTTTTTTAGTTTTTTCAATTTAAAAGTTAATGATTTAAAGTTTTGAAAATCAAAATAAATGTCAAATCATCATATTTTTTTATAAATAATTATAAATTATGAACAATTATTATTTAAAGGACAATTTCAACTATTCAAAATTTAATGGGACTTGAACATTTAAAAAATTTTAGTTAAGATTTAATAAAGTATAAGTTCATAAATTAGGACTTGTGTGTAAATGTCAAAAAAATAAAAATAAAACCAATTTGACCTAATTTAATTGGCCACTATGATTCTCCTAAAGATTTAATCCCAAAAGAAAAGTCATGTTTCGCCAATCAAAAATAAAATAAAATAAATTGAAGATTCTCAATTTTCTACTCATAGGCCCCGTTTGTTTTCTGCACTGGCAGTCCACTCTGGACTGTTAGTAATAAATAGTAAAATTAGCTTATGTTTGTTTTGAATTTCGGATTCATAGTCCCTTCGGTTTAGGATAGGCCTTGGGCAACGAATTAACAGTCTAGGCTGGGAGAGGATATTAGCAAAGTAGTCCGTTCGGATTTGGTGTTACCGGACGTCCGCTCAGAAGTCTGGCCGGTCAACTGCAATTTTTTTTTTTTACTTGTTGGGCATTTTTTTAAAATATTAATGTTTAATGTTTTTGTATTTTTTTGTTAAGTAAAAATTACAATTTTATTTGTTTTATTATTTTATATAAAATAATTTAGCAATCACCACATTAACAACTATCATCGAAACAAACACAATTTTACTAATTCTCTTACTATCAATCCCCTCCACTCTACATTTGAAAATAAATGGGGCCATAATCCTTGTATTATATCCTAAGACTCTCGCATGATTGAAAAAAAAGAAAGGTAAATTACAAATACACTTTTAAAGTCTTCTTATAATATGGATTGGCTTTCATAATTTAAAAAATTACAAATATTTTCTTATTAGAATTTTTTATTTAACAAAATTAACCAAAAAAATGAAATTCCTAACTATTCTACTATATAATAATAAAATTATTTGAATTATCAATTGAAATATATTTATCACATCCTTAAAAATTATTAATTGACTTGATGATTTATTAATAAATTTAATTATTTGTTATGAAATTAGAAACTTGAAGAGGTGTGATGCAATTTTCAAAACCACATGGAATAATTCATATTTTAAGTAAATCTCAGTAGATATATTTGTAATTTATCAAAAAAATAATGATACACAAATAAAAAATATATATTCTTAATTTGTATATTGAATAATATGACTGAATTAAGACTTGTCATTTTAAAATAGGTATATTACACTTTTCATGCTTGAATTTTCATTTAAATTTCATTTTACTCCCTCATCTTCTAAGTGAAATAATTAAGTTCTCAAACTGTAATCTATGTTTGAACGTGGTTTTCTCATTATTTCACGGTTTAAAATTTGCGTGAAAGTTAAAATATAAGAAATCAAAATCAAATTTTAGTGAAAATTGAACTATAAAAAGTATAATTTGTGATACTTCCTATAATGCCTTTAAACTGTGCTCACGTGATGCACATTTTTCATCCAAATTTTTAACGGTTAGTGATGAAAATACTACATGAAAACAAGAGTTAAAAATCTAAAGACTTAACCTTAAAACGAATCTTGTTGCCACATCATTTTGGTAATAAATTTTATAATATTTTGATCTGATTAATATATTTTCTTAAAAGACTTCTAATTGTTTAAGATAGCGACAAGAAATTTGATAAAAGAGATTTTTTTTTTTTTTTTTTTTTTATCGACAAAGTAAAAATTCATTAAAAATATAAAATTAAAGGTATAACAAAATAAAATGCACCGAGAGAGGTTCAAGAGAGAAATTTTCCCTATTACTGCAACTCGCATCCATAACTGAGAATCCTTGGTAGCTTTTGTTGGTTAATTAGGGGAATTACTTGCTAAGTAAAATTCTATGATTCTCTATCCACCGTTCTTGCTGAAGAGGGAGAAAAGAAAGAACAGCAACTAACAGTCGTAGCAATTTTGTGTATATGTGTGTGTGTGAGAATGGGAAGTACTTTGTACCTCTTCAAATAAAAATAAAGTTGGTTGGGGCTTCAACTGTGTAGATTCAAACCATTGAGAAAATGATTAGTCCTTTTGTTTTGCTAAAAAACACTACAAATTAAAAATGAAGAAACAAAAAACACTTTGTTGTTTTTCTTTCATATCACTGAGATGACCTTGTGGAATAAATTCTTGTTTTGGTTGCTTCCAGAGTGATTCTATGAATCTGTATGAGAAAAGATTACTAAAATATAGGGTTAACATCTAAAATGTTTGATGAAAAGATGTTTTGAAATGTATAAAAATAGTAAAATGTTTGATTGTTACAAAAATATACAGCAAATGTGATTATGAGAATGATTATTTGTTTTGGGAGGAATTACTGCCCAGTGGGGGCAAAGAAAAGTACTTACAAGTCAATGAGAAAGTTTTGCCCTCACCGGATAATAGTTTTCTCTTAATTTTTTAAGATAAATGTGATCTAATATTTGATCAACTTATTTTTTGTATAGTGATTTGTTCGTTAAATGAATTTTACAATATGAACAGTATAAATATCCAATATGAATACAGCGTAATCTTAAAAAAATGGTCAATACGAAGGCTTATGTTACACACTTGTATTTTATCATTTATTTATATATAATTTTTGAGGTGAATACTTCGTTTGGGAAGCCCAACTTAGAATTTTTTTAGTTATTTTAATCACAAAAAATAAAATAAGCTTGTTAGTTCAATAAGATAAAATATCACATCTAACCCATAATCATTACATTTTTTTTCTCACAAAAAAATCAAAAAAGCTAAAAAAATCAAAAACTCTTTCTAAATTAGACTTTTTAATTCCAAACTAAAATAATAATAAAAAAAAACTAAAAAACTAAAAAATCAACCCACTCACTTCTAAAACGAACCTTAAAATTCCATCAAATTCTTACTGGGCCCAAACCCATTTTTCATTAAAAAAAGATGTAGAGAAAACAAGAACAACGTTAACACACAAATACAATTATTTTGGTGGTCCCAAATCCCTCAAATAACTCCTTTGCAGAGGCGGAGACAGCAAGTGACAGGGGAGTCCACTTGCCTCTCCTGCTGTTTTGATAATTACACCACTCCAATATATAAAGAATATATGTTATTTATTTTTAATAAAATTATAATAATAGTGTTCTTTTTAAAATTATGTAAAATATTTTGTATTTTAAAAATATTCTATTATATTTTCTTTTTTATTTTTGTACACTCTTAGCTTATAGTTTAAGGCAAAAATTAAATTAATTGATAATTTATTTCCTATTATGAAATTTGTTTAGTTGATTATTTATTTCCATTAGTTGAATTGATAGTGTTGAACTTATTAATTGTAAATTTATTTGTTTGTTTGTTCCTATTGTTGGATTAATAAAATTTAGTTGTTGATTATGAATTTATAAGGGATATTTTTTTTCAGGTCCTTGGTATTATGATTTTTTAGCATAAAGGACACCAAATATTTTCATAATGTCTAAAGTCCATTAACAATATTTTCATAATGTCTAAGGTCCCTCAACCTTGATCCAGAGAAATTTCAGTCCAGAGAAATTTTAGTCCAAAGAAATTTGGGCCAGAGAAATTTGGGTTTCTCTGGCCCAAATTTCTCTAGAAAGTCTAGTGGTCCAATTATTCTCAAAATTTCTCTAATTTGAGGAATGAAGGGAAAATAAACGATCATAACAGTAAACTCACATCCAATGTAAGGGTATTTGAAAACTGAGCATACACAAAATTATTGCATTGAGTAAAATTGAGAGACAAAATTCAGCTCTTTTGAAATTTCTCTTAGTTGACCAACCAAAGAAATTATTGCATTGACTTGGATACATATTCACAGAGAAAATCTCATCACCAGAGAATTTCTCTGGATTCAATCCAGAGAAATTCTTTAAACCAGAGAAATTTTCTACATCACCAAAAAAAAAAAAAGAAAAAAAAAGAAAGTGAATCAGAATGAGAATGCTCTGAATGAGAATGACCAACCAGAGAAATTCACTTGTAAACCCCTTGAAACAATGAAAACATACCTAGAAACATAGCAAGCCATTTAATCATTTGAGCTTCAAGTCTAGATTTTAGCCTTTGTAACTTCCTGAATTTATTTCAAATTCTATACAAGAGTTTACTTCATTTTTGTTATCTGCAGTTTGATGGCTTCAGTGACTTGGATACATATTCACAGAGAAAATCTCATCACCAGAGAATTTCTCTGGATTCAACCCAGATAAATTCTTTAAACCAGAGAAATTTTCTGTATCACCAAAAGAAAAAGAAAAAAAAACAACAACAACAACAACCTTAAACAATGGCTTGAATTATTGAATGTCTTTGCATCATCCATTCATCCATCAATCCCAAAAACCTAACTCAGTCAAATCTACAATTAACCAACTCTCTGCATATTTATCAAGTTCTTTTTTAATTCTGTTTTTGGTCTTTGAAATTTCTCTGGACACTTCAACCCAGAGAAATTCTTCATGGCAGCATACAGACCTCACTGTCTATTACATCAATTACTTTAGCCCAAGTTGAAGAGATAGTAATAAGATTCGGCAAAGCAACCTGCAAAGGCAAGAATTCCTACAGTAGCTAAACTATGAAAATATTTAACAGTAATTGACAGCAAAAACCAACCGCAAGTAGCTCAACCCAAACAATAAATACCATCATACCCAAAGGAACAAGCTGATTCTGACTAAGACATAAAACCATCCATGGTCACCCCATCCCCAACCTTCAGAATATGCAGGAGTGGTTTGATGAACATCAATTTTTAGCTCTTCTTTTATAGCGGGCGACATGGAAATCAAACGCTACAAATGGAAAAATGATAGGGTCAAACAACACAAGAAGCATAATTAAATTGCTAGTGATAAATAAAAGATTTCCTTGTCATACCTTCAAATTGGAAAGAGTATGTTCAGGCGAAGATGAATGTCATTGAATGAAAAATAAAACAAGAGACACACCAAAAAACCTGTGTATCAAGACCAAGGCTGATACTAAACAGGTGGAAGTATATAAAGCTTACATCACCATTCACAACCTGATTCAAATTGAATGTCGGTGCTCTCAATCCGCCGCGATTCCGTTTCGATGCTTTGGGAGTAACTCGTTGATTTGGTCTGTGTTCACAGCTCCGTCGAGACGACGGTTCGTAGGTCTAGACGTGTTTGAGCAAGAACAAGGTTTGATAGCTCTGAGCAAGCTCACGAGGATGAAGGAAGAAGCTAGGGTTTGGGGTTGATGTAGGAGAGAGAGAGAGCAGAGAGTGAGAAGATAGAGACTTCTTAAATTTCTCTGTGGTATATGAGTTTGGGGTTGAAGGACCTCAGACATCAAAAAATAATTTTGTGGATCTCTTTCATTACGGAAAGTAGGAGAGGGACCCTAGACCGATTTTCCCAATTTATAAATCATATTAATATAAATTTCATAATAATTATAATATTATATCTTACTAATTGAAAAAAAAAATTAAATAAAAATGTATAAATTTAATAATATCTCATTATTGCTTATTGTAGGGAGAAAAAAAAATTTAATATTATAATTAATATATATCCCTTATACATTGAATTTCTGACTCAACCATTACACCCTTCTATATGCGTATGTTCTTTATATATATGGTGTTTTGTAAAGTTAATAAAATTTAACTTTTTAACTTTTTAAATTTATTTTATCTTTTTATAAATAAAAAATATAAAAAGTGATATGAACTAAAATAAATAAGAACCATGATTCATCCCCGAAAAAATCACCCCCGAATCCCCCGAAATTCCTTTTTAAGTAAAAAAAAAAAAGAAAACAGAAAATCAAAAAAAAAACAGTTTGCCAAATTTGGCAATTAGGGGGATTCGGGCTCCCCAAATTCGAGCTCCCCCATTTTTCCCAATAAATAAAAAATAAAAAATTATTTTTTTTTTTCTTTCCAAAACATCCCTATATATATATATATATATGGGTGTTCTTTCTTTTTTGAGCTATATATAGCCTGTAGGTTACTTCTGCCATAGAAATCTTATCATCTCTTTTCTGCCTGCCTATTTCTCGTTATTCTCTCTCCTCATGGTGAGAAGACTTTGCATGATTTTCAACACTATGATTATTTTTATTAGTAATGGGAGAGGGTTTTAATTTTTGTGGTTTAAATGGTTCAAATTTGTCAAAACGACGTCGTTTTGAGTATAAAATAACATCAAAATTGTCAAAACGAAATCATTTTGGCAATCTTAAACCATTTGAGCCACAAAAATTAAGGCCCCAAACATTTTTCTATTTTTATTTACTGCACAAATTTTGAGTGGGCCTATCATATTCAGCTTCCGTTTGAAAAGTGAACTTTTTAATTTTTTTGACTTTTTTAGCTATTTGAGCCTGGGCTCAAAAATTTGAATTGGGAAGAGTTTTTTGGCTTTTTTAACTTTTTTTGTGAGAGAAGAGTGTAATGATTATGGGTTAGATGTGATGTGTTGTCTGTTATGGCTCAAATAGCCTATTCTGTCTTTTGTCTTTTGTGGCTCAAAGAGCCAAAAAAATTCTTCCCAAACCACACCTCCATCATGTGGACTAATCAAAATCCTAGTGATTTGAACATACACATTAAAAGACAATGATTCTTTTTGGAGAATCTAACTTTTTTTGATAGTATAATTATTGCATTTGAAAAAAGTTAATTTTTTAAAATTATCCTTTTGATAGTACATTTTTTGAGAATATTAATATCATAATTGTACTTTTTATATTGTTTATTAATTTAAAAGAAAGGCAAAATAAGAAATTTATATTATTTTTGTACTTGATTTTTGAAGAGGGACTAATATTTTGGAACAATGAAAAATGAAATAAGGGACTAATATTTTAAGACGGAGGGAATACACAAATTTTGAACATACACATTAAAAGACATGATTAATAGTAACTTGATATAGGGGTGTTTTATAAAGTTGGTAAAAAGTTAATTTTTTGACTTTTTTAGTTTATTTTGTCTTTTTGTGAGTAAGTTATGTGAAAGGTGATGTAAACTAAAATTGGTAAAAAATTAGAAACTGGCTTTTTACCAGCTTCCCCAAAAAAACCATATTTAGGCTTCGTTCGGTGTGGAGGGATTGGATTAAAATAATTATAAAAAAATAAAATAAATTAAAAAATTAATAAAATAAAATCTCATATTCCAATCATAGTTTTTTCATTTTTTCTCTTACAAAAGTCATAAAAATCATTCTAAATGAGGCCCTTTAACCCTAAATTAAAATAGTAAAAAACTTAAAAAATAAAAAAAAAATAACCCACGTCCCAAATGAAAGACTTAAAAATATCAGACTCATCATTCACGAACAGCCAAATAATGGCTTGGAGTGATTCCTCTCAACAACTTAAGAGAATCCTCAGCAGATTTCCTAAAATTTTACCCACTAATATTATTATAAAATTTATTTCTTATTTTAGAAATCATTTTTTTATCTACTTTTTTCAAAAAATTTCATACTCTTTCTCTATTCTAATAAAATATTATTTTTAATTATTTTATATTTTATATTTTTGGAGATAGAGATGCTTAAGAACCAATGATGATTAAATAAAAAATAATTTTATATTTTTGAGGGTGAACAGGGGTGAACAGTTGCTCCCTAAATATGGGAGCAATTGTAGCATTTCTTATAATAGGGAGTTGCTTTAGGGGAGTTGATGGAGTTGATTTTATGAAGAAAAAAAAAACTCCCAAAAATAGGTAAGGAATGAATTTAAGGGATCTAATGGGAATGCTCTAAGGCTTTAAAATAGTTGGATTGATTATCCAAAATTCATATACCGATTAAGGGTTTAAATATTCACTTTTGTCATTCTTTATAATCATTTAAAATTTCTTTTACCCAACTTTCTTAATAGTAATATGTTATATTAATTTTTAGGACTAACTATCTAAAAAAATAAATAAATAAAAATTAGGACTCAAATTCCCTACTGTTCGGGTCTGTATTGCCCACTATGGGTCATGTTTCGATAATTCGAACCGTTCAATATGTGGAGCTCGTCAAGTATTTTATTCCATTAAAAAAATTAGGTTGATCAGATATCGATAACTACTTGATCAAATCAGATTTTGGTCAACAATTTATTTTAAAAATCATATTTACCATTGACAAAAATATGATTTGATTAAAGTGACTATCGATATCCGATCAATATGATTTTTTACAGTAATAAAATATTTGACGAGTTTTACACATTAAACAGTTCAAATTATTGAAGCAAAACTTGTGGTAAACCCTACGAACTCGATAATATGCTCCAAGCTAATTTTACATTGGGGAGAAACTTACCCTAATTTTTGTTACGAGGTAATTCAATAGGTTTTAACGAAGCTCATGTCATAAATGCTCACCAAACCAAAGTCATAAGACCAAAAAATAGTTTAAATCATATATACTTACTTTTTGAGTTGTTTGTTGCTTATACTGATTTTTTTCATTGTGATGTGATTGAATTATGAGATGTTTATTATTATAATTATGAGCTTAAACATTTCTCGCAGCATTCTTACGCAAATTGGTTTTGATTTTATTGGAATTTTTGCTACATTTTGAAGTTCTAAAAAGTTTAGTACAAATTTAATAAAAAATGGATTTCTAGACAAAAAGGACTATTGAGAACCCCTTTGATAAATGGTTATATATTTATGAGAAAAATATATTTTATATTTATATAGTTTTTGTATGTCCAATATATTTTGAAGCATTACAAATTATGATTTGAAAAAAATAAATATAATCAATGTTATTTGTGTAAATTTTTTTTCTTGTAAATAATGTTTGGCCTCAGATTATATCTTGGCTGTTGTTGCTATATTTTTTTACTTTTTTTAAATATAATGCTCCTATATGTATGCATGCTATATAATTCTATATAAGAGGTAAAAAAATTGAAAAATGTTTTAAAAAATAATATTGTACCTAGAGAGGCATATCCTATTTATTACTTTGCTCATATTTCCCCTTGACACTTCTTACTTTTTGGATAAATTACACAAAATATAACAAGGTCTATAATTTTAACATAATTACATTGAGATTTTAGTTCACATAACATTTCTATAATTTGTTAGTCATATAGATGGAAAAATGAATTTGTTATCTTTTTTTTTTTTTATTGAAACAAAATTTTTCCCTTTATTTATCTTTGTATCATAACAACATTTATATTAATTCTAACTCCTTTAATCTAATTAAAAAGAAAATCAATATAATTATATGAGAAATGTGCTCTGTTTGTTCGTGTTTTCAAACTAGTTTTCAACGTGACAGTTTGAGTATGATGTTTGGATGGATTTTTCACAACTCTACAGAAAGCTCTATGTATTCTATCAAAACCGAGTGCGATTTTCAATTTTTTTTTTCGAAATTTGGCTTAACGGGACGTCCGGCCGGTTGAGCGGAACAGTAATTTTTTTTTTTTTTAACAATTGAAATGTTAATTTTTATATATTCGAAAAAAATATTTTCTGAAAATTTTCTGTTTGTTTGTATTTTCAAACTAGTTTTCAATGTGGAAGTTTGAGTATAATGTTTGGATGGAGTTGTGGAATTAATTTTCCACAACTCTACAAAAAGCTCTGTGTATTCTGTCAAAATCGAACGTGATTTTCAATTTTTTTTTTCAAAATTTGGCCTCACGGGAAGTCCGGCCGGTCGTCTGGCCGGTTGACCGGAACAGTAAATTTTATTTTTATTTTTTTTATTTTTACAATTGATATGTTAATTTTTATATATTTGAAAAAAATATTTTCTGAAATTTTTAAAATTTTTTATGTGTTTTAAAATAATTTTGAGTTGTATGTTTAGTTATGAGTTGTAAATTTTTGTATCAAATGTCACATCAATAATTTCTCACTCAAATCAAAACTCTTTACCAAACAAATTTTGTATACTCAAATCATAATTTCAAACTCTACAAACTCAAAATATAACTCATACTCTAAAATTATAATTACAAAACACAACCAAACGCAATCGTAGATCTGGTTGTGTTTTCTTCAAATATGAAGGAGTATATATATCCTTAAATTTTTATTTTTTTAACAAAAAAAGGGGAGAAAGGTCAAGTTTGACATCTTCAAAAAAATCTAAAAAGTCAAAAAGTTACTATCCTATTTAAGTCACATCACTTCTCTAACACATCACTTCTAACCCAACTCAAATCTAACTCATATTTCATAAAAAGTCAAAAGCACACTTTTAATCTTCCCAGCCAAAGAAAGACAGAAAGGGAACCTAAAATCTGAGGGATCTGTTCACCTTTCGCTTCAATATTTGTCTTGATCCGAGAAGCACAGTTCTTTATTCATGATGTAACCCATCAATGGCAATAACAATACTCTGTTCTAAAATAATATTTCTTTTAGAGAAATTTAATTTTTTTAAAAAAGTCTCATAACTTAAATTTTGTGATTTAAAAGTGGTTCAAATGATCAAAACGACGTCGTTTTGAGTACAGAACAACATAAAAATGACTCAAAAGTGGCTCAAATGGTCATTTTTATGTTGTTCTGTACTCAAAACGACATCGTTTTGGCCATTTGAGTTACTTTTGAGCCACAAAATTTGAACTACGTAGAATTGTCGAATTTTTTTATAGTATAATTATTACATTTTAAAAATATTAATCTTTTAAAATTATTCATTGATATATAATATATTTTTAAAGAATATCAATTATCATAATTATATTTTTTGTATTGTTAATAAATTTAAAAGAATGGCAAAATAAGAAATTTATATTATTTTAATTTTTGATTTTTGAAAATGAACTAATATTTTGTAACAATAAAAAATGGTATAAGGGATTAATATTTTTGGACGGAAGGAGTATGGAAAATTACTGAAATGTGTCTCTCTAACTTTGTGTAGTAAGAGAGGTTTAAGATGTTTTTTTTATTATTATTAACTAAGGTTCCTCAACATTTTCATAGAAAAAATTTGACTCAGAGAAATTTCAAAATTTCTCTGTGAAAATTGAAATTTCTTTAAGTCAGATAAATTTTCTCTGAGTTGAATTTTCCTTGTGAAAATATTGAGAGACTTTAACTACTATAAAAATATTATATGTCTTTTATCTTATAAAATCTTAATATTAGAGACCTTAAAAAAAATTCCCAAATAATGATAATAATAAACATTATTTATTTGCAATTAACCAAATGAAAAAAGATTGGTACACAAAAACAAATGTTAAGACTCCAAATATTTTATTAATATTTTCTTCAAATGTATGTGAGTGTGAAACTCATATTATTGATGTTTTGAGAAGATGATTAAAAGGTGGTCTTTTAGATTTTTTTGACTTTTTTTTAAAAAAAATGTATAAAAATGTAAGAGATTATATTACCCAAAATGAATTAAAAGTTAGAAAGTCAATTTTAACCCACTTTCCAAAAAAAACCTACATAATTTTCATACCTATATAAAATATTTAATAAAAATATTAATAAAACATTTAAAATCCTTATCATTAGTCACAAAGGGAACCTCTTCCCACTGGACCGAATGACGTGGCACAGAACAAACCCAAAAAATACTCAGGCCTCGTTTGGGAACAGGCTAATTTAGTAACTTTTTGGCTATTTGACTAAAATAGTCACTCAAAAAAACTAGTATGTTTGGGATGACTTTTTGACTTTTTACGAAAAGATGTGCAAAAAGTAGAGAGAAAAGAGAATCTTTGACTTTTTGGTATGGGTTGTTGGCTTTTTGACTAATTTAGTAACTTTTTGACTTTTTGACTAAAAAAGATAGTTGCCAAACGAGGCCTCATGCACGTCAAACTCTCTTTCTCTCTTCCCTAGGGTTACAAACGAATCGAGTTGAGTCAAGCTTTACTGAGCTCGAGTTCGGCTCGTTTACTTATCGAGTTCGTTTATTCAGCTTGAACTCGGCTTAATATTAATGAAACTTGAGTTCGGCTCGACTTGGCTCGATAATTTTTTAAAATATTATTTAATATATAAATAATGTATCTATACATATTTATATATTATTTAATATATAAATAATATATTTATTATATAATTACTAAACGAACTGAGCCAAGCCGAGCTGAATTTATTCACGAACAACTTAGTTCACTTGTAGCCTTACTCTTCTTCTTATCTCTCTCTATGTGTCTCAAACTCTTATCTTTCTCTCTCTAATACGCTCTTCTCTTCGGAGCACTGCCGGCCATTTGTTTTTCATTCAACCTTCTACATGCAATGCATACAACCATGGCCAAAACAATAGTTGATGATGATGAAATTGACAAAGCTAAGATTGAAGCTTAATTTTTTCTTGTTGGGTTCGCGTTTTTTGAGTATTTTTGTGAAGTGAGTTTATGAAATTTTGGGTATTTGAGTTAAAATTGGAGATGAAGGAAATTCCGTTTGGCTTACTTTTAGAATCATTATTTGAGTGTGAAATTATATTTTAAGTTATAAGTTTTGAGTTGAGTTTTGAAAAGATAAAATTTGTTAATTATGATTTTTGAAAAGAGTTTTGAGTTGTATGTTGAATTTTTTTTAGTTTTTTTAAATTTTAATTTTTACAATTTTATTTTTCTAAGATAAATATTTTTTATTGTAAATATTTATTTATTTTTAATGTGTTATGTATTCACTGCATGTGTGCGCTGTATTTTTTTTAAAAAATATTTTGAATATTTAAAAATTTAAAACGAGTAATATTTTTTTAATTTTAAATATATAGTAATTTTTATTTTAAGTATTTTTTTATTATTTTTATTTTAAATATTTAATTTAATTTTTTTAAATATTTAATCTTTTTTAGTTTTAAAATTTTTTGAATCATCTATATATATCTAAATCATAATAAATTATTATCCAATATTTTTAAAAAAATGATAAAATTTATTTTTTTAAAAAATAAAAAATATTTTTCTTCAAAAATAAAAATAAACAAAATATTTTTTGAAATTTTCTATTTTTTGAAAAAAATATAAAATAAAAAATAATTTTAAACAACAAAATAAAAAAAAAATAGAGATTTAAATAATTTTGAATTTGATTTAAAATTTTTTTTTTTGATTTGTATTACGATTCTTAAACTAAACTAAACACTACTATACATTTCAAATCTCTGAATCATGCATGGACTGAAATTGTTAGCGAGAGGGTTCATGATTTTGAGACCCGAATACACTCCTGAGGTTTTATTAAAATATAAATACAAATACGTCCTCTGAAATTTTATTAAAATATAAATTGTCCCACGTGGCTCTAGAAATTTCATTTCACTCCCTGAGATTTTTAATCTTATAACAAATTACTTCTTTTATTAATAAATCATCAAGTCAATTAACAATTTTTAATGATGTTAAAAATATGTTTTAATTAATAATTTAAATAATTTTATTCTTATATAGGAGAGCAATTAAGAATTTTATTTTTTTAGTTAATTCTGTTAAATAAAAAAGTCCAACAAGGGGATATTTGTAATTTTCAAACCATAAGAAGCAATCTGTAATTTAAACAAATCTCAGAAAGTGTATTCGTAATTTACTCTTTTCAAAATATATAATCAAAAAAAAATTTAAATTCTTTTCCCAATTTTTTTTTTTTTTTGAAAATTTATTTTAAAATACAAATCAAACAGTCTAAAATGGGTTTTGGTAGAGTGTGAAACACAATCACTTTTGGGGCAACTGGAGCAAACTTTCCTCCAAACCCATCCAGCTCATTCGGGCCTGTTATTCGGTTGACGTAGCGGAAATGTAACCATAATAGGCATCACTTATATCAATAATGCTACATAATTCGAATTTGAGTTTGTCTGAATGATTCGGGTTTTAGATTATCGGGCTTTCGGTCGGTTATTCGGCAATAATGGGATAGTCGTGGTCGATAAAGGTGATAATCTCGATAAACAAGTGTTACACCAGACGGTTGACCGACATGCTCAAATTTAAATAATTCAAGTAAACTCAAATTCAAATTACCAAATATTTTTCTACTTTTATACAATTTTAGTATTTTGCAATGTTAAACATATCATTAATTCATAATCATTATTTTAATTATGATTCTTTTTAACTCTGCCCCCCTCCTCCCAAAAAAAGGGATCTAGTGTCACTGTTGTGCAGTTCGTGAGGCTCATTTTGGGTCATATTTTGATAATCCGAACCATTGAAATTTTAGAAAACATCGAGAATAATATACCTGTAAAAAATCAAATTGATTGGATATCAATAACTTGTTAATCAAATCACATTTTTATGTTAAAAAAAAAATATATATGTATCAAACTAAATACAAATGTTATTTAATGAAGAGGTTATTAATATCCGATTAACTTGATTTTTTACAAGTATATTGTTCTCAATGTTTTCTAAAATTTCAACGGTTCGGATTATCAAAATAAAATTCAAAATGAATCCCACGGACCGCACAACAATCACTGCTGTGCTTCATGCACAACAGTGACACTGAATCCCAAAAAAACTCTGTGCGTAATAATGGATGATGTTATTCTCACTCACTTTTTAATTGATACTTTGTTTGAAGATTTGCTATTTTAAAGTGTAAAAAAATAAAAAAGATGATGTGATAATTTATAGTGACTTTTTAATTTTTTAACTAAATACACGGTTATCCTTTGGTTTTTGTTAGACAAATTTACAATAATGCTCTGTTTGTTTCGACTCCAAATACTTTCTAACCAAAAAAGGTTTTTACAAAATATATACATATATTGTCTTTAAAATTAATACATTGACAAGATATTGAGAGTGAGGTGATGGAGGTGAGGGTGGTAATGGAAGAGGAGGTGATTGTGATTGTGGAAGTATGGTAATATTGACAAGGTTTTAGTTTAAAAAATATTTTTACATTTGAAAATTAAAAAATATTTTTTACCTAAATAAATTTGTTTCCCTTTATATCAAATGACAAAAAGCACAAAATATTTTTAAAAAAATATTATCTACCCAAAAAAACAGTGCGTAAAACTTTTTACATTCTGGCAACTACTTTAACTGACCTAAACTATAGATCTCTTTTTTCATCTCTTAAGAGAGGCAATTTTATTTTTTGCAATAAAGTTACGTAAAATAAGAACAAAATATAAAATAAATTTGGTAAAAAAGAGAGTAATAAGAGTGCCACTCTTCATAATTTCCTAGTAAAAAAAAAGGCAATGAATTATAATACTTAGGACAACACGGAAAAAACAAGTAGAAAAGGTTTGAGACCATTTTGAGGGCTTATTGTCATTGATATGCCAAGACACAAAATTCAACATGCTTGCATAATTGCATTCATGATACATGGGCATTAATTACTATATAAATAGTCATAACGTCAGCCAAATCATTGCTCATTCAATGAGGAATTAAAACATGAGGAATGGGCATCTCATTGCTAGGAATCTCCATCCCTCTCGTAGACCCCTGCCTAGGAAATAGTTTCCACTTATAATTAAAAAACAATAAAAAAATTAAATATTTATAATATTTTTTTCAACAAAAAAATATGTTCGTAATTTAAAATAAAAAAAAAGTTTATTTAAGAGAAAAATATATTCTAGTATTTAGCACAACAAATTGAAAACAAACTTATTTGGGTAAAAATTTTCTTTCAATTTCGCATGGTAAAAAATATTTTTCAAACTAAAATCTTAACAATACCATCATATTATTACCGTCACAACCACCACCATTACCCCACCACCACCATTAATACAATACTAATTTCAACTTGCAAAACGTTTTGTACAGACTTTTTTTTTCTTGAAAAAAAATTCCATGACAATACTTGGATTATGCAATATTTATTTCAATCCCCCCACCACCACCACCACCACCACCATTAATACAATACCAATTTCAACGTGCAAAACGTTTTATACAAACTTTTTTTTTCTAGAAAAAAATTTCCATGACAGTAATTGGATTATGCAATATTTATTTCAATCCTTAGTTGTAATGTTGTATTGTGATGATGTACTCATTCTTGCGCTTTCGTTAATATTATGATCCATCTTATGTGTCTAAAAAAAAAAAAAATGAAAAAAAAAAAGCAACAGCAACTATTGGAGAGACATTATCATAAGCATCAATGACTGCCAGAAGTGCTACAGACCCCCACGCACCTACGAGAGAGAAAAAAAAAAAATACTTAAGGAGTAATCACCAATCAATTGCGAGTCATAAGAATCACCCATTTAAGGGTATCAAGCATTTTTCAAAAACTAAGAACTGTACCCCGTATAAGAAGCAAAAGGATGCAACCTAGGCTATCTCATCTGGTACAATGCTTGCAGCTTTGATGAATAGACCGTTGTGCCTTGAAAAGCACTGCAATATATTTACTTCTTTTGATTATCAAATAAGAAAACAAAAAAAAAAACATGTCCGACCGTGGGCTCTAGGTAAGATTTTGCATCAACTCCCGTGGGTTCCAGGTAAGATTTTGCATCAACTGAATAAAAATTCTGGCTCCGCCGCGAACAAAATCGAAGCTCAACTAATCAATATTAAAGCTCACTTTGACCCTAATAAGAAGATGCGATTGTTCTTTAAAAAAATTCCTAAATGGTGATGAATGATCATGATCCTAACTGAAATGTAGATATGCAAAGCAGATGCAAAACATTCATGGCATTGGTCCAATGTAACAGAAGGCTAAGGATACCAATAAGGCTCATATATTACTGCTGAGGGTCTCAAAGTAAAGCTACTAGTTACAAAATTAATATCACAAAATTCCAATATATCACAAAATGGGCATGAGAAACAGTAAATTTGCAAGATATGTTGATGACTCATGACATCAAAATAATGTACAAGGCGTATAGAAATCAAAGCCCAAACCTATTCCATATGGCAAAAAAACATATAGCAAAAACAGACCCATAGATTCTGCAAGTTACATGAGGAAAACTCCCCATTAGAAATTGTGTTTGTTGCAAAGGAGTAAATACAAATAGAAGAAAATCCAAGTTGCAAGATAGATCAAAATTAATGAAAGCCAAATTTTGACACTGGATGTGCCAGTGGTCATCAACATATGATGTGCCCAACAACCTGCCGAGGACAAACTGAAAAAAGCACATCAGACTTAAAAGAAGAAAATAAGCAGAACCAAGATATATCCAAAACAAGACCATATTAGTTTGTTATATAAGTAAAAAATACTAATATATAAAATTGCACATACCCATGCTCATCAAATAACGTGTGGCGTGGATAACTTCCACTCCCTCGATAAAGGGAGCATTTATCACCCAGGCTTCAGACAGGTTTGAAATGAACATATCATCCAGGGCTCACAATGCAAAAAAAAGTCACCATTGACAGATAAAATAAATTAAAGACAAAAAAAGCCAAAGAAAATGGGACATTAAAATTGTATCTAATGAATCATTACAGCACAAAACCAACAGAAACCATGTAGTCAATAAAGTTCAAACACAACCAGCACTTGAAAATTGCAAGTAAGAAGATGCTTTCCAGGTGGACCATGATTGGCACCAGATGTAGTCCATATGACCTGCAGAAAGGAGTAACACATAGCTTCTCCATTACAGTTATAGAAAATCTGAAATTCGGTAAAAAGTCTCTGCAATTGTGACAACAGCACAGCAAGATAAAAGATGTGAGTCTGAAACTTCGAACAAGTTGAAGTCATAGCAACATGTAACAAAACAGGCTGACAAGAGCTCCAAGAAAACCTCATGCCTGCCAAAGAGTATGATCACGGTTAACAAATCAGATAAATCACAAACACAGCTATTACAGTGGGGAAAAGGTGGAAACTATTTATAGTAGTGATGCAAAGGTCCAGGCAGCTTTCGTGAGTCTCTATGTAATTGAATTATGTTAAGCTCATGGTTGTTAGAATCGTATGATGATTCGATTCATATGATTCGATACAAGTTTCAATAAAAACGATTCGAATAGTTCTATTGAATTGGAAATTGAGTGGATCGTACGATTCATTGCAATTCATTACGATTCACTACGATTCAGTTTTATTTCTACTTTTGTTTACATAATGGCATGAAACAACACCGCTTTTGCCAAACTCTGAAGGTATATAAAAGAGATTAATTAGTTGCATTGATATACATGATTTTATATGTATATACATATATATAATTTAGTCATATTAATAATTTACTTTATTTTAAACATTGTATGTACTTTGTTATGTATATAAATATATAGCATTATATATTATATTAAATAAGTTGAATCTTACAATTCACGATTTGATACGATTCACGATTCATTATTTTAACAAAACGATTCAAGATTCGATTCACGATTTGAACTTCACCAAAAACTGCTAGGATAAAAAGAAGGTTTAAAACCTTATAAACTTTGCCAGTGTTTAGATGCCGTTAGTTCTGAAGACTCCTCTTATGCAAAATGAACATATTAATTTCAAGGAACACTGCCCTTCCCACCTAAAAAATGTGGAAACTAACAACCAAAATTTGGTTGCCTACAGTTAAAATCTTCATTAAGGTAGCTATTTCCCAGTTTTGGTCAAAAAAAGGTTGATCAAAATTAAAGCAATGGTATTGGTGTTAAAAAAGGAAAAAAGAAAAAGAGAAACACCAGCTTGATCCATGCAAATACTAATAAGAAGATATGTAATTGAACTGTATATTATTGATCCAAATAAGACTACATCATTGCAGTTTATCTCTCCAATCCCTTTCCTTGCAACTTGATCAACAGTCTTTAAAGAAATACATTTTCATGTGTACAGGTTTGTTTGTCCCACCTCTGAACTTTAGGTGATACCGGACACTCTATATAAAATACAAACTAATCTACTAAATACAGCTCCTGCACATATTCCTAGGTCACATTAACAACGACATTACAAAGTTGCAGTTAATGGTTTTCCTTTCCAGAAAATGGATCTATCAGGTTTGAAAATGATAATTTTATAATTTGAAATTTTGACCCAACCAATGAAGAACAATGTTGACTATTGAGAGCACTTACTTATTAACATGAAAACATCGTAGTCACTGGAACAGTGTTATTTCATCTCGGCCATGAACTTCTCATACTCAGGATCCACACCATAACTTGCTTGCTGACTTTGTTCTGCCGATGAAATGGATGGTGGAGCAGGTGGCTTAGAAGCCCACGATTCACTTGCAAAGTTCTGTTGATCTGCTGTTGAATGAGACCCAGGTGGAGGAGGAGGAGCTACAGCATAATAAGAAGGATAACCTAAGGAAGATGGATGGTATGTAGGTTGAGAGTTTGGTGGCATCCCCATCATTGAATTTCCATAGATATTATTAGCTCCAGACTGTGCAGAGGCTACAGACGCATTACTCTGAGATTGCACCCCAGTGATGTAGTTTTGTTGGCCTTCACTTGAAGGCATGCTCTGAGACAGAGAACCAGAGATAGCAGCTTGAGGTGGTGGGGGATATGGTATGTTGTAAGGGGGCATAGGTTGACCTTGGACCGGGTTGTACATATTTGATCCAGGAACAGGAGGGGTGTAAGGAGCATAAGAAGGAGGAGGAGGAGCCTGTGGGCCCCAAGGAACAGGGGGACCCATGTAGCTGCCAGGCGGCATACTCCCAAGAGAGCCACCTGATGTATTTTGCTGAGATGGGTATCCACCAACTGCTTGATTGGGAGGAAGGTAAGTAGACATTGGTGGAGCAGGAGGTCCAGGGGGTACAACGGGTTGGGGCGGCTTACCTGCAACTCTTACTGCTATTACTCTCCCATCTAGGCGATAACCATTCATACTACTAGTGGCTTGATTTGCCTGATTGACATCAGAATACTTTACAAAACCATAACCTTTGCTCAATCCAGTCACCCGATCCTTAATAACCTTAGCCATTGCTATTTCACCAAAAGGTGAAAACAATCTGATCAGAGCATCATCATCAAGAGTAGGTGGCAAGTACCCAATATACAAGTTCGTATCATCTATTTCTTTTCCAACCTTAGTTAAATTGCTGCCCAGTCCCGGATGTGACGAGTTCCCAGTACTTCCAGCACCGCCACTGCTGGCCCAAGGGGGGTTGCTTCCTGAACTGTTGGAACCCATAATAGCCAATGCTGGGTTTTGCTTGGTAAGAGATTCGGGGCCTGTCCCACCTAATTCAGCCAAGAAATTCTGATACTCATCATCCATTTTCTTTCCCACAGTCCCTTTCACAGGGCAATCAATAGTTGGGTGCCCACCATCCCCACAAATCTTACACAAAACTTCACTCTTAAAGGTTGACATACGAGATGGACAAGCATACTGCCTATGACCAGGCTCACCACACAACCTACAATACTCATCTTCCCTTATCGTACCATTCAAAGCAGCAAGTTCCCGAAGCTGCTGCCTCTTATGCTCATTCAATCCTTCATCTACAGGATGCAAAAGCATCTCTACCATTCCCGCTGCAGCATCAAGTGACTCCTGCGTCTCAGCCTCAACCAAAACATGCAAGTCTTCATTCTCCGCAGGATCAAACTTCAAATCCCGCTTTTGTCCCAACCTACCTTCCTTAATTGACCCTTTACCCCGAATTACAATTTTTGCACCCGTTTCTTTCTCCATCCTCTTCTGTGTATTCCCTCTTGGTCCAATTATAAGACCGATAAAATTATAACCCGGGTATTCTTTCATTGGTATATATAGCTTCTTCTGAAGCTTCGGTGGCCTATAATCTGCAGGCGGCTTGAACGCAGGGTTTCGTTTTATAATTTGCGAAATTATCTCTTGTCTCTCTCTATTAAGCCTTTCGCGAGCTCGATACTCTCTAGTGTTTATTCGAATTCCTATGTTATCATATATAGGTTCCGGAGAAGGCGATCTAGCGCCTTCGGGACGATCATCTAATGGCAAACCCGATTGCAACATTCGACTAATTTCAAGAAGCCTAGCATTCAAAGCTTGAATTTCAGGGTCAATATCCATACCTCCAGCGAAATCCTTCATGAAATCCGGCAACTGAAACACCGGCTTCGGCTCATCATCAGCCCACCTCGACTTCCTCTTCTTCGCCTCCCCATTCTGAACCTCACCGTCAGCCGGAGGGTCCCACCGACTCCGGCGGCGGCGGCGGCGATTCGTCTCCTCCTCGCCTCCCGAACCGTCCCTGTCCGTACTACTACCATTCTCAGACAACAATTGCCTCTGAAGCTCTTGCTTCTGGCTTTGGTCTTCGGGCAATGGATTCGGAATCGGCAAATCTGGTTCGGAGGGGGGAATCGGGATCGGATCGTCTGAAGATGCTAGGGTTTGAAAATTCGGGGGAGCTAGGGTTTCGGGAGGGGGTTGAGGAGGAGGGTTTGGATCGGAGGATGGTGGAGGCGGAGGAGGATAAGCTAGGGTTTCTGAGGAGGAGAAGGAGAGAGGATGAGGAGGTTCGGGAGCTAGGGTTTCGGAGGGAAGAGGAGGAGGGTTTGGATGCAGTGAATCCATGGATGTTTGGTTTAGTTTCAAGAACAGAGAGAACGAGAGAGAGTAGAGAGTTTTTTAACACTCTTTCTTCATTATATCGGGGTAGCTTCTATCTTTGCACGCTATTGACCTTCATCTTCTCATCTCGCATTCTTATCTTTTTATTATTATTTTTTTTTCTCAAATTATTACTATTATGTTTTCCAAAGATATTTGGTTTTGTGTTTTTGATTTTTTTATGTAATATTTTTACAATGTTTTTTTTTTTTTAAATTCAATAAAAAAAAAAAGAAACAAAAATATATTGAATTTTGGGTAATGAAAGAAAAATGATATCAATATAAAATAATTATAAAATGATGAAAATAAAAGACTTATTTACACAATTTAATACATAAATTACTTGTACTTCAATCATTTTGTAATTATTTTGAGTTAATATCAGTTTTTTTGTAATTTTCCCTTGAAGTTTTGTATAATTTTATTTAGTACATTTTTAAAATATTTTTTTTATAAATATTTTTACTTCTTAAGTGCATCTAAAAATTAAAGAAATTGATTAAAATATTTACTAAAAATACAAAAGTAAAAAACTCAGATTTTGCATTTGAAAATTCCAAACCAAATAGACTTATCTCAATTCAAATCACTTTTTTAAAATTACTATTATGTCATTCAAATAAATTATCATTGAGGATAAAAATACACCCTTTTTCACTACTACCAATCACCACCTCCTCCTAATCCCACCACCGTGATCTCCTTCTTCAGCTTTCTAACTATCAATCCCTCCTTAACTCCTACCATAGTAAAACTTCTAGATCTAAGAGAAGGTAGCAGTGTAAGGAGTGATAGATAGACACGATTGAGGGATATTTTGAGAACTTTCTAAGAAAATTAACTTTTTAACTTTTTTAATACAAAAAAGTCAAAAGTGAGTTTTTTTATCAACTTCTTAAAACACTACTAAAGAGTAAGAGTGTAAAAATAACTTGCGGCCCGTGACAACCCGGGTTGGGCCCAACCCGCCTAGGCCCAGGTCTAAGACCGAGCTCGGCCCGAGACCTGACCCGTCCGAGACTCAATGTCTTTTTTAATAAAAAATAATAAAATTTTAGTAGAAAAAATTTATAAAAAAAAAAAATAATCAAGCTTGCACAAGCCCAAGATCCAAATACCTCTAGGCCTGGACTTAAATTTTTTTGACCTATAGGCTGGTACGGCCCAGTCTGAATTTTAACAGAATTTTACAAAGCCTGACATGGGTCGGCCGGCCGGGCCAGGCCATGCACATTAAAAAAGGAAGAGGTGGTAGAAGAGGAGTGATGACAGGAGAGGTGGCAAATGTGAAGGTGATGGAAAGATGATGGAGCTAGAGATGACAAGCGTAGTGGAGGACAGATGTGACAAAAAGGGGAAGGAAAAATGTAGCAAAATGAAAGGAATGGGAAGGAAGAGACGAGAAAAGAAGAGACTTGCGTTTAGACGGCTTTGTTGCCAATGAAGGCGGTGACAGTGGGTTAGAGTTAAGGTTTGAAGGTTGACTGTGAAAACATTATAGAATAGAGATAAATAATGAAAGAAAATGTGGTGCAAGCTCACTTATTTCAAAAAGGAAAACAAAAGTTTTTCTTAATTTTTTACAAATAATTTGTATTAAAAATTAAATTTTTATTAAGTAAAATAATGATACTTCTAAAAAATTGACAATCTGATAACAACTTAGGCCTCACTTGTGAGGTCATTTGGTAACGTTTTCAATTTTTAATTTACAAAAAATAAAAAATGATATATAAAAATATTTTGAAAATAAATAAACAATAACCTAACCATAAAAGCCAAATGAAATCTCATATTGCAAAAAAAATTCACCGCTTAATTACAAGATAACTCGATGGCTGTAAAACATGAAAGAAGATAATCTTTTGATTCCTCACCTCTCAATCTGTTTGTTTACTTTTTTTTACACCATATTCACACTCTCTGAGTCTTTGTAATAGCCTTCCTCAGTGCGTTCAATACAACAATCGCAAGCAACACTGTTACAACCTTCTTTGAAGCTAGCATCCTGAGATTCACCCTCAAACCATGCTTTTTCATGAACTCAATTGCTGCACAACATGATGTGATAAACCAAGTACCAACAGAACACAACAGTACTTTCATGGTCTCTGTGGGTCCACACACATTGCTAAGATCACCTGAAACCTCCACATAGGACAAAGCAGGACTGTTCTCACCCTGGTTTAGCCCAAGATTTTCATTCAGCCAGCCTGACAAACTGACAAGCAGCTTTGCAAGCCAAGCAACCTCATCATTGGAGATGGGCCGCTTCATCCAGTCACCCCTGAACTCTATATCAGCTGACTGGCCTTTGCCAACCCGTCTAGGCTTGAAAATATCATTTCGTGATTCTTGACGTTGTCTTCCTTCAAGTGGGGTTGATACTGACTTGATGATAGGGCCGCCATATAAGCAGCCTAACCGGTTTTTCAGAGAATCTAAGCACTGAAGGTTGACTGCAAGATTATCACCAGAAATAGCTTGCAATTCAGACTCTGCACGCAAGACGAAAAGCTGCAAGAGCAAGAATGATCTCACTAAGTAACTATGGTGTTCACATTATGTAAATTCTTGCAGATTTTCAAATCCATGAAAAGAAAAAAGACAAATAAATAACCTGAAGCAGCTGCTGTCCACCATCATCACCATCACTAAAAAGTCGTAAATCTTTATTCCAGTTTGCGTGCAAAAATGATCCATCAGCATCGCTCTCACATAAGCCATCCTCCCAATCCTTAAACAAGCACAAATTATTAAAATAAACACACACATAAGCAACAACCAAAAGTCTGCCAACAACTGTTCTCTGTGATAAGATGGATGAACACCATAGACAGCAATTCTTTGAATACAATTTTCTTTAACATTTGGTGATCTAGCTTTTAATATAATTAATCTTTATGTGCTTCAGTATAATTATACGTTATTATAAGAAAAAAAGAGATGTCAAATTACCTGCAGTTGTTCACGTATTGTTGGAACAAATCTGTACAAACTATTAAGCATTGATTTTGATGATGTAGCTGGTTTCGAATGAAATACAGTGTCCACAATCTTTATAAGGTCAATCAGCTCCCCAGAAGATGTTAATATGTTAATAACCTGCAAAGACAAAAAGACAAAACAAGCATAAATAAGCAAAAGTAAAATAAAAGATATTTAGAGTGAAGTTATACAAATAGCTCACGTTAGTTGAATTGTTAGAAACTCCATGCTCTCAATTGGACATGACTACTAATATATTATGTCAAGTCTGACAGCAAGCCAATTCTTTGTAGATTGCTACTAGATTTGCTTTTAGTAAATGTATTTACAATGTTACCATCTTGATTTCTTAACATGTATGCATGCTAAAGAGGAGATGTGTTGAGATCTAAGCAAACAAAGGTTGGTTTCTTTTACATACATGTAGGGATCATTAATTGGTCTTATGGTACAGCTCAGTGTGTAAAGCACGAGAACACAACTCAACTCTAGGGCAGCCACCTCCGTACATGGTCCAACCTCCCAGCTCTGTTGATTAACTAGGGACTGGTACTGGCAAATGGTATTTTTCTTGCAAGTATATGTAAAATGACTTTTAAATAAAGTATTTAAATTTCTCATTCTAGAAAAAAATTTCATATTGAATTGAAGCCAGTGTTTGACGAATAACTGAACCAAACCTCAAACTACATCAATAAATGGCATTTTGAATTATGTATAACCATATTCCACTAGTAACTCTTCTAATGCTTTGATACTGCCTTACTACCCTTGCATATACTTTTGGCTGCAGATGTATGCGAAGAAGTGGGAAGTTTTGTAAAACTAGTTAGATAGCCCTTTAGAAACTGACAAATTCACAACCCAGTGGTGCACCAATGGACTCAATTTTCTAGGGAATTTAAGTCCATAATTGGCAGATTGGTTTCAATCCAAGCAATTATAGGGTTTCAGATTCAGGTTTCCTGATAATATGTCCAACCATATTTTGCTTCCACCATCCATCATGCCATTTACAGCTATTTCCATTTATACAAACAATGGGAAAAAAATTCCCAAACCTCAGCAGTCCAGTTAAAGGTAATATTTTTTATGACTAATAATACAAGCATAACCTATGTATAAATCTAATCCCTCTGATAGAAAACCAGTCACTTCAACTAGTCCTATATATTTAAGCATCCAGAAGTTCCTCCTACCCATTCTTCAAACCAACTACTTGCAAGAATTTTGTTCAACTCTATTATCGAATAATCACAATTTGCATTCTAGACACCAACTAATTATCACCACTATTGGTTTTAGGCAGTCTGTTCATTATCAGAAGACTATGCAAACATGTGAATTCAAGTTCAATTTACACATACCAAGTTCAGTGTTCCAATCTCTTGAACTACTCTGTTATTCCACAACATGGATACCAATGAACCGCCCTTATCCTCATGATACCTTCCATAATGGAAGTCATGATTAGACTGAATTGGGAATTTACCACCCAAGAGCTTATTCAGCAAGAAATAAAGCGGGCAACAGTCTTCGCACTTTTTAACAGCTGCAATATATCATACATGAGACCACTAGTCCAAATTCGTTACCCACAATCTTCTAAGTTTTGAGCCAAAATTCTCAGTTCAAAAGTCCAAGATAAAGGCCCCGTAAAAAATTTAAGCATATATTCTCTATTTCCTTCATAAAGCAACATTAATTTATGCATAGTGATTCAAATCATAACAATATGTAATTAAAAGAATTGCTAGTGAGAAACAAACCTTTGATACCATTTGCACGATTACTTCTGGATCTGTGTGAAGGAACTTGTGTGCGAATCCAAAAAAATGCATAACCAAGGAACTGTAGAACAGATAATTGGACAACACAGAGGCCTGCCATGAAGATGAATATTGGGGATTCACCTTTGTTATATTTTTAGCTAATGTACCAACATCTGCCTCTAGCTCCTTAAAATCTTCCAAGCTGATTGTCCAAGGTTCCATATAACTAATCCAAACAGAGAACACCTGAGATGCATTCTTGATAGAAGTCTCCACAGGGCAAAACAAAAAAGTCCTCAATATGAACCGGTACAATGGCCTCTGAATCCATGAGTTCCAGCAACCAATAGAATCCACACCAGAAGTTACTGACATAGCATTCCTCGACTTGAAAACATCAGAAGATCCCAATACCCTCCACCTAGGACTCTCACTACATTCAACCTTATCAGACACTTCAGTAAACGCAACTGAACTCAAATTCAGATACTTAACAAACAAATTGACTACCTCTCCCAACCCAAAAGTGGGTGGAGTCTCGCCAAGAACCGAACGAAAAGGAAACAACCCTCCGAACGATTTGCATACATTCACAGGTACGGGTGAGAAATCGTTACCGATTAACCAAAAGTGTTTCAGGGTATTAACAATGAACTCAGCTTGATCAACAACAGAATTATCATAACTCGAATTGTAATGTAGAAGCGAGCTACGATAAGGTTGGTGAGTATTAACAGAAATTGGCACAAATGCACGAAGATAAGAATAAAGAAGGCGTAAATACAAACCACACTCAACTTTCTGCTCTGAGCCACCACGCTTATTGGTCGATAATCCTGGAAATGAAGAAGCCCAATTCTCCAATCGAAACTTTCGACTCCTCCGAACCCTCACGGTATCAGAATTCTCACTATTTCCTCTGCATACAGGGTAATAAGCAAACCAGAAAAAGTAATACTCAAACACATTCAATTGAACTTGAAACGAACCCTTAATTGAATCTTCCTTGATCCTACCTTTAAACAAGGGACAGAAATCGGCCAAAACCTGGCAATCTCGCTCGTTCTGAAGCAAAAACCTAACCCACTCAGGCAATCGCTCGATCGGAAACACGTACTTCATCAACGAAAGACGATCGACAGCCGAAATCGAAGACATCAAGACACCATTCGGAGAGAGGAGGTTGAAAACCCTAGAAGCGAGCTCAGAATCGACCGAGTCGACCCAGGCGGTGGGGGACTGGGGAGGCCGGTGAGGTGGCGACTCGTCGAAGCCGAAGATTTTGCAAATTAGGGTTGGGAAAGTGATGGAGAAGAACCAGCGAGTCTGGTCCGGAGTGTGTTTGTGGAGAAACGACTCGATTGCGCCGCACACGGCGGCGATCTGGGGCGGCGTTGTGGCGGAGAGGATTTTGGATGCGAGGTCGGTGGATTTGGTCTGGGTGTCCGTCGCATGTGTGTGAGAAATCATTGTAGAGATAGAGTAGAGAGATTGGGGATTAGGGCACACAAGGGTTTTGAAGATTTAAATGAGAGAGGAAGCAAATGGCGCCCTTTTATGCGTTACTAAATTGGAAGAGAGAGACAGAGAGCGAGGATGGTTTGTTGTGGACCGTTAGATGGACGAGGATCTGGAAGGTCGGTATCATGGGAAGGGTACGTGGAGCAACAATTACTGTGTGGGTCGGCGTAGCGGTGCATTTGCCCGACACTACAATCCCACGTAGTTATACTATATAAAGCTTTTTTATTTAGAGTAACATTAGGTATTCACAATAGTCCAGCTTATCTCAAGTTGAGATCAAGATTAGATTTGTCCAGTTTAATTTATGGGATTTATTTTTTTGACTCATTTTGATAATTTGAACCGTTGAATGTGTAGAACTCGTCGAGTATTATATGCCTGTAAAAAATCACACTGATTGGATATCAATAGCTATGTGATCAAATCACTTTTGTATAAAAAAAATGAACGATGAAAAAATTAACGATTGATAAAAACTGTTTTGTTCACATAGCTATTGATATCCGATCAACGTGATTTTTTACAGACATATAGTACTCGACGAGTTCTACACATTGAACGATTCGGATTATCAAAACGGGACCCGTGGTGGGCCCCCACGGGCCCAACAGCACGGTCCAGTCCGATCTTGAACTAGACCAAAGCCACTGCCATTCACAATTTACTTATAATGATGTGATGAGAGAGTGAATTTTTATATTATTAAAAATTAAGAAAAAATTAAGACATATAATATCACATTATTATGAATATAATTGTGAGACTTTTTTACAAGTCTTAAATAGTTTTTTTTTTTTTTTAATTTTAATTTATCCTTTTATTATCAAGAATTTTGTTAATAAATATCTTATAAAAATATTTTCATAAAAATTTTACAATTATTTTAAAATTTATCAATCGAAGTTTCTAGTCAAGATTGTAAAAACAGATTAAATTATTTGAATTTGACTTGTGTTTAGATAAAAATTCCTTTGACATTGAGTTGTTAGGTAAGCAATAAATTTTTAAATTTGAACAAATTGGACTTATTATAGCCTCTTACTCTTTTTTTTCCTCCACAGCACATGGGATTGGATTGCCACGAGCTCCAGAAAAGTTATATATGTCTATTTGTATAAAGGAAAATGTTTTGAATCTTTAATTTTGGACTCCCCAAATCAATTTCAAGTGATGTGTCATAAGTTATATTACTTGGATATCTCATTAAAATGTAAAAACTATTCAATGAGTGCTTACCATGTTATTGGAGGTCTAAAATTAGGAGATCTGGTATTACTGTTCACAGAAATGACTACAGGACTAACAATTCTATGATATCAGAAATACCTCTAGTGAAGAGACTAGCATTCCATAAGAGAATGTGGTATTCAAATTTATTCCCATAGGATTAGAGGTGAAATTATTGTTTTATCCCTCGTTGTCGATAGCTTAGAAATAGTAGAAATAATCCATGTGTTTTAACTATGATCTCTAAATAGAATATTCTATCACTCTTGATGTTGAAATTATTAATTTTTTCTTCATTTTTAATTCAAATTCTAACAAGCATTGTATATTTGTGATGGAAAATGTCATACAATACAAGTTGACTCAACTAACATGTAATGCATATTACAAATAATTCACGAAAATAAAGAACATTATATATTCATCCCATCAAATGTAACCCTTACCTTTTTTTAACTTTTAAAGTGATGAAAGTGTAATTTGCTTTTTAAAATAACATTTACAAAATAAAATCATAAAAATACTTAAGTGTTATGACATTAAGAATAATTTATAAAACTTTTATTTTTATTTTTAATCAAAAGCGTTACATTTTACCAAATTCTATCAATTGTAGAAGAAAAGTTATTAATTCCTCCTCATAAGAGTCATCGATCCCCTCATAGAGTTTGATTATCTATCCTTCTCATCCCATTAGATATTATTATATACTAATTAAAACTTGAAGGGCTTTGATCAAACAAAAAATGAGATCTAACCTAACATCCAATAAAAAAAATTGTAACCTCAAAATTTCAGATCAAACTCAAGAAATTCACTAACTACAAAAATATGTCTGAGTTTGGTTTATTAACCTAACGAATCAATCTTAAATAATTTTAACAAGTTGAACCTACGTAAAATTTGAATAATTTTGTTCATTTTACAACCCTATTTTTCTTAATAAAGCTTGTTAGATTATAGCCCTGTTTGGTAAAACTTATAAGCAGCTTATTTCAGCTTTTAACTTAATTTAAACTAAAAATATGTGTTTGGCTTAGCTTATTTCACCAACTTATAGCTTAAATAAAGCTAATTTTTAACTTATTTGGAAAGTGGGTCTGGGGACGCTTAAAATTGTAGCTTAAGCGCGCAGCTGCATTAGTGGGTGCTAAAATGACGTAAATGCCCCTCCTAATCTCCATTATTTACAAGTGAACCAGCTATATAAATAAAATACACTCATTTTCTCCATCTTACGAAAGGACTCTGGCGATTTCCAGTAACAAGAAACGATTTCTGGCGACGTCCATATTTGCTCCGTCGCGACCTCAACACAGCACAAACATCCATATCTACACTGCACAACATCCACATCTGCTCCATCGCGACCTCTCTTCTCTCTCTCTCTCGCGATCGAGTGGAAACCCTACGCCGTCGTGATCTAGATCTTCCCCGTCGCGATCGCGAGTCGCGATCTCTTTTCGATCGCGATATGCCCCGTCGCGATCGCGATCGCGATCGCTTCTCTCTTTCTCTCTCTCTCTCTCTCGCACGAACCAAAGGCGATTAAGCTCCTTGATCTGAACCAGAGGCGATTAGCTCCTCATTTTGCCACCGGCGACGTACGGACGAAGAGGAGAAGGAATTTTAGAATTAAAAAATAATTTTAGTATTAAATAATTAAAATAATTGTAGAAAGAAAAATAAATGTTAATAAAAAATAATTGATAGAATTAAATAATTTTAGTATTAAAAAATAAATATTTATAAACTAAAATGGTAATAAATTCCAATGTATTAATAAATTCAAATGTGATTGGGACCTCAAAAATGGGAGCCCTGACTACCCCTAATATGCAAAACGTCATCGTTTCGTTTTTTTTTTTTTTTTTTTTTCCAGCTGAAGAAGGAAGAAGAAGACGAAGAGATGGAGGAGGAGGGGAGGAAGAGAAGGAGGGGGAGGGGAGGGGAGGAGAGGGGGCCAACAAACTCGGGGATGAGGCAGGGGCGGAGGCCAGGGCGGCGAGGCAGAGCCGGAGCTACGACGAGTGACGAGCTAGAGCTGCGACGAGCGACAGCGGGAGACGATCGGGCGGCTGCGACAAGCGTCGGCGGGCGACAATCGGGCGGCGAGACGACGAGCTGCAGCCTCTCTCCCCTCTCTTTCTCTCTCTCTTGGGGCATTCGGGGCACAGATTTTTCGGGGGGAAAATCTTTTTCCTAATAAATTAATAAAAGGGAACGGAAGCAGGAAGTAGCACTAAAATAATAATAATAAACGGATACAAAGGGAACAGAAACAGGAAGTAGCACTAAAATAATAATAATAAACAGAAAACAGTAAACAGTTTAACAATAACTTCAAATAAACATTAATAAAACTTACAATTGTTTACTGGAATGAAGCAAGCAGTTCTTCAAAATACATAATTTGTATACTGAAAACAATTTTCGAAAAATATAAAATTATAGAGAAAGCTATTTTCTTGAGGAAGAAAGGTTCTCAATTTTTTCTAACTCTCCCTTATTGTTAACTGAAGAGGCCTTTTTATAATCAAAAGAGACTACTGTTAGCCTTGTGAGTGACTACTGTTAGCCTTGTGAGTGAATAATCTGACTTGAAAGGAGCATCAGGAGCACATGGGGGCTGTCTGCTGCTTTCGGTGAGTGACTAAAGTTGATAGCTGCCTTTTATTGTGCTAAATTTGTCAGTGGGATGAATCATGATGAATGATGAACAGTAATGTTGACTTTTTTACTATTCATTACTTGGAGGCATGTGACTGAGGGAATCAATATATATATATATATATATATCAGCAGTTTTTCTCAAAAGACGAGTATTGATTGATGCTAATAATTATAGCTATATAGAATCCAATGACTGAATTAAGCATATGGGTCTTAAGCATCTTGGAACTCGGGTCCGTATGGATTTTGAGTAGTTGAACCTTCAGAAGAGTTTGAACTGTCTGAACCATCTTCTGAACTGTTGTTATCCGAGTCTGACTTGGTTTGGGCCATGAGAAGACGAGCCATTTGGAGGAGCTTATCTTTGGATGACTTGGACTTGAGCTTAACCTTTGATTTGGACTTATCTTTTGACTTGGGCTGGTCAGTACTGGGCTTTGCTGACTTTGATTTAATCTTTGATTTGGATGACTTTGGCTCAGAAGAACTGGATGATGGGCTTCTAAGATTGACTGGAGGAAGTTGGCTTCCTTGTGTTAATGGAGCAGGTGGGTTCTGCTGAGCTTTAATCATAGCAGGTGTAGGGGCATGAATGTTGATTGGGAATTTAGTTTAAACAATTTCAACAATTCGTGGAATCTTGAAATTATCCCACCATTTAACCATTTGTTGCCGGTAAATAACATCATCAGAAATACCATATTGCCATTTGAATATCCAAGGGATTTTGTATTTGGATATAAAAATAAGTAACGGAGGGAATTTCCTTTGCTGAGGAGTGATTGAGAAGATTTCTGAAATGACGCCGTACTGAGTCCACCATCGCAGAAACCAGGTAGGTAATTCGGATTTGAACTTTTGATCAAATTGAAGAAATCAAGAGTGACTGTTTGACTCATTTTGATACAAGAGGACTTTGAACCAAGCATCAATGTAATCATAGTAATTGTATTGAATTGAATAACCAAGGAGATCTCGTAGTTGATAAGAAGAACCCTAATCAACCAGAAAAACAAAGTTGTGAATATAAAGTGAATGGTACACAATTTTACTTGTGTAAGTGCGATCATAAATGGGTTTAATCACAATTGACTGATGGTTGAATAAGATGTCTTTGTAGAAAGTAATTGTGTTTTTTTTTTATGGAGAGGAATAAAATGTCATCCAGGAGGAAAATAAGATTTAACCAGATCATGAACAGTATGACTCTTTGGGTGACTAGGTTCTTTGAAAAAGAGATTAGTAGTGGTGGATTTAACATAATCAGATCGAGCTGATTTAATAAGATTAAGAGGGTATGGAGTAACTGCTTGACTAGATGAAGCAAAAAGATCAGTAGCCAAAGCAAATGTATAACTAGGTTTAGGAATGTTGCCAAAAATTTGGTAACGGTTAACCAATTCAGCAGGATGGTATTTGGTGACTAACTCCAATGGAAAAGGAACAAACGGTTGACTAGATAGGACCAAGGCTTTGGAAGGAGGCCGTGGACGAGACATCTGTGAAATAGAGGAGATAAATTAGCATCCACTGAGGATATCTAATTGGTCAGTTTGTTCATGTAAACAGTTAATATAATGAGCAAGTTGTTGTTTTTGAGCTTTAATTCGATGAAATTGTATGTACTGGGCTCTTTTAGTAGGTAAATGGGTTAATTTGAGAAAGACAAGACGATAAGCAGTATGCTTAATCAGGGATTTGTAGTGTTTAATTTTCTATTTATGGGATGAAATAGAGGGAATATGCATTATTATCCACTCTGTAAAAATTCTTTGGTAAGAAAATCAGGAATAGAATTTTGACAACTAGGAATCTATTCAATGTCAAAATCAAAAATACTTAAGATAGATTGCCATCGGGCAAAAATTTTAAACATCTTTTTCTAAAACATATTTAGCAAATTTTGTGACAACCTTTACCACTGATTAGTGCTAATCTATGATTAAGCATGTTAACTGACTAATTGATTAAAATTCTGAACTAATTGATTGAGTGTGTTAGTTTAAATGCATGTCTATCTGTTTTGACTGTTAAATGATTTGTTTATGTTTTATGTTTCAAACTGCGAATTGAAGGCCTTAGCGGCGGCCGAATCCGAAATTGATTAATGTTTTATGCTAATTGGAATTTATGGCATGTTTAATTGAAATTTGATTTGGTATGATTAAATTAGATTTAATAATGTTAAATTACATAAGTTGGCTTTATTTACTAATTTGCCATCTAGTGGGCCACTTCACCAATATTGTTTGAGGTTTAGTCTTGCATCTCATTCTTGTTCATCTTTGAGAGACCAAACCGAGAGAGAAAGAGTGAGAGAGGGGAAACTTAGCTTCATTTGAGAATTGGCTTGGAAACTAGAAGAATTGAAGGCTAATTGTGCAATTTGAGCTCCCACATTTGAAATTGAAGACCTAAGGTACCTTCTTGCTTGTGAATTCAAGTTAGTTCTTTCATGGTTCATGGTAATTGAGTGAGTTGAGTTAAGAATTGGTTTACTATGTTGAATTGAGAGCTAGATCATGCATGCGTGCTTTTATATTGAAGTTTTGAAGTTGTTTCATGAAAATTGTTGCATGCATGTTCATATTTTGGGTCTTGATCCATGAACTCACCATGTTTTGAAGTTAAATCTTGTATTTGATCTTGTTTTAGTACATTAGAGTTCTAAGGAACCCATGCATGTGTTGAATTTGCATTGTTCTTCATGTTCATGAAAACTTCTTTGAAATTGTATTTAATTAAATTACCTTCGGGCTTTGATTTCTCAAATTGATCTTTGAAACATGTAATATTATGGGTTTTGAAGTGTTTTCCATAAAATTAGCCCAAGAGGATAGAAATTTATGCTTTAAAGTTGAGTTTTGAGCTTGAGGTTCAAATATGGAAATTCCAGATTTTGAACTCACGCTCGAGCGGGGAACTTCTCGCTCGAGCGTACAACCTGAGTTCATGCAGTCTGCTCTAGCGTGGAAAGTAACGCTCGAGCGTGAAATGCGTGTATCCAATACTCTGCATGTGTTTACAGTACGCTCGAGCGGGGGAATGCACGCTCGAGCGAGGTCCTGAGTCACACGCTCGAGCGGGTATCGAGCGCCCATCGAGCGTGAATTTCGTGCATCAAGTACTTTTTACTGTAGTTTACAGTCCGCTCGAGCGGAGTAATACACGCTCGAGCAGAGCCCTTTTGTCTGCATGTTCGTTCGAGCGGAGAAATATATGCTCGAGCGGGACCCCTGTTTCAGCAAAATTTTGAAAAGTGTTTTCAAGTGCATCTTTGCATCCTTATTTCATCCTAGGCATTCCTAGGCCTAGTTTAAGGCATCTTAATGAGGATATTGATGTAGAACCACACTGAGTCTAAGTAGGGACTAAGTCTTCGATTTCCAAGTATGTGACTTAATATGTGTTCATCTTGTAACTATGTAGGGTTGGCATCCGAGGACGCGCACTAGCTTATCTGTAGCCCAAAACTCTGTGAGTAACTATGTTGTAAAGATATGTTCAATCGAGATTATTTTCTGAACAAATGACTGTACTGCTCTATGAAATAACACTGTTTACTGAATGAATATCAGTCCTATTTGCGAACTGTATTCGTAGCATCCATAGCAATTTACTGTTACTGAACTATTACTGCTACTGTTACAGAGATCTCTGTCGGTTCCCATGTTTGGAACCACTACTGTTTACTAATATGATGGCCATTAACTGACTGTTCGGTTTATTAAGACCTACTGTACTGCTTTGCTATTGGATGTACCACTTATGACTACTATGATCGAATAATTGATATACTGTTTAAATGACTCTTTGAAATACTGAAAGGACATTCATTCTTAACCTCTTTATACATATGTTATTCATTGGGCTTTAGCTCACTATTTATATTTATATATATGTAGGTGTCCAGGTACCGGATCGGAGCTAGGAGCGTTGGGTTAAACTCTCTTTTTGTTAAACCAATCACTGTGCCTCACTGCGAGGTTCCATGTACTGCCAAGCTAAGGCTGCTGTGGGGTGTTTTAAATTCCCCCTTTCTGTTTTTGTTTGGTATAGACTATGTAGACTTGCACTGTACTGTTTATGGTAGGGATTTGGTCCCTAACCTGAATACCTGCATATGATGTATGTACATACTGTTTTGCTTCTGACTGTGAATATGTTTAAAAAGTCTTTTTGCATGCAGACCGTCACAGCTCATTGGACATCTTTTATTACTGTTTTGGCTTCCGCCAGCCCCTGAACTCTGTATTACTGTTTTACTGTTAAGCAGGCCTTCGGTAATCATCGGATTACTGGCCGGTTACGGTGCAAAATCTATAAGGACGAGTTTGGGTCGTGATAGATTTGCAATAAACACGAAGTAAAAATTTTTGATTTAAAATATTATCTTGAAATTTACTAATACATAAAACAGTAGATAAAATTTCTTATTTAATAGTACTATAATTCTTTTGTTCTTTATTCCAAACACCAGAATGATAACGAACAATTTGTTCAGATGACTGAAGAGTAATTTTCTGGAGAAGGATGTCACCATAACCAATATCAGAGGCATCAGTTTGAATAATTTTGAATGAATTTTCAGTAGGAATACCAAGACAAGGGAGAGACTTGACATATTATTTAACCTATTTAACAATAGCAGTATGAGTAGAAGACCAAGGAGGAGGATTGTCTTTTAACCGATCAAACAGAGGTTGACAAGTTTTCCTAAGGTCTTTGTAAAATTCAGCAATATAATTCAATGATCCTAAAAAACGTTGTAGTTGAGTTTTTTATAAGATTTCATCAGGAAATTTAGACGCAAATTCAATGGAACGACTAATAGGTAAAATAGTATTATGGTGAATATCATAACCTAAAAATCTAACTTTGGTTTGGAACAATTTAATCTTGGGAGTAGAAATGACTAGACCATGACTTTTAATGGTATAAAAGAATGCAGTAAGATGTTTCCACTGTTCATTAATTGATTTTGAAAAAATAAGAATATCATCTATATAAACTATGGAAAAATGACTAAATGGATTAAAAATATCATTCATTATATGTTGAAATTCACTAGGAGCATTTTTTTAATCAAAATGGCATGACATTTCATTCATAGTGACCAAAAGGTGTAGTAAAAGCAGTTTTATATCTTTCTTTAGGATGAATTTGTATTTGCCAAAAACCACTTTTTAAATCAAATTTATTAAAAATAACAGCTTGACTAAGTCTTTTAATCAAATCTTTTTTATTAGGAATAGAATATCGAATCCATTCTAAAACTTTATTTAATGGTTTATAATTGATGACTAAGCGAGGGAAACCTCGTTCTAATTCAGCATTTTTATTCACATAAAAAGCGGGATATGATCAAGGTGATTTACTTAGACTAATTATTCGATCATTCATGATTCATTTGAATAGGTCTAGATTTAGTAGGAATTTGACTTTCATGAAAATTCTTAATATATGGTAATGTGACTACATGTTTTTTCCTATGCCAAAATGCAGTAGGTAAAGTAGAACAAACAGTAGTTTCTAATTTTAATTTAAATTCATTAATTTGAGAAATAATAATTGGATTAGTTAATTATTGATCAATTCTTTTGTAATTAATTTCTTTTTTAAGATATCTTAGATGACGAGTTAATCGATTAATCGTTTGAGAAATAGAACAATCTTTTAATTGATTTAATTCTAATATTTCAGGAGGAGATAAGAATTGAAAAGTAATAGGTTGACCTAAAACATGAGTAGTTATTCCTTCACTAGAGGTGGTAAATAGGTATAGTAAAAATATAAATAGTGTTCCTAAAATAACTTTATCAGTCATATTTTTAACCAAAACAAAGGAAGTTTTAAAGCAAACATTATTTTGACATATATGAACTTTAGGTATTTTATATTTAATATGCATTTTACTACTATTAGCAGAAGTTAATTTTTTATGACATTTTTCATAATATTTAGTAGGGAGTAATCCTTCTTGAATACAATTAAGATCGACACCAGTATCAATTAAAGCGATAACATCTAATTCAAAATTATTAATAACTATTTTAATTTTAGAATACCATTTTTGAATATGGATTTTATTAAGGAGATTTAATCTATTATCTTCGTGATTATGAGATTGAAATTGATGTGATTGATTATCGAATAAAAGATTATCAGGGTTAGTAGGTTCATCAGATTCATGTTCAGATTCATTAGGAGAAACATTATTGGTTTGGAAATTATCTAAATTTTTATTAAGTGTAATAATTTCATCTTCTAAATGTTGATCTTTATTTTGTAAATCTTTAATAGTTTGTTTAATCTGATTAATTTCTTGTTGTAACTCTTGTAAGGTAACTTCTTTGTGTTTATTTTTAAATCTTTCTAAGGTTTTAGATAGACTAATAATAGGCTTGTCAAACTTAGGTTTATGATTAGTATTGATTAACAAAGATTTTAATTTGTCAGTATATTTCTTTTTTAATTCAGAATCTTCAAGTCTACTAATTAATTCAATAAGAGCACTTTCTTTTTGATTTTGTTTAGTAAGAACATTAATTTGTTTAACAGCTTTACAACAAACATCATTACATCCTAATTCTATATTATTATTAGAATCTTCACTAGGTGAATTGTAATTAGATGAAGTATTATAATTATTAGAAGAGGAATTACTAACAGATTGATTTAATTGAAAGATTTCAAATAATTGATTTTTTGATTCATCATTAATTTGAAATTGATTAACTTTATCTTTTAATTTTTGTTTTTCTTTACATTTCTTTCCATTTATTAGAATAATGACCTATTCCCTCTATTTCATCTCATAAACAGAAAATTAAACACTACAAATCCTTGATTAAGCATACTGTTCATCGCCTTGTCTTTCTCAAATCAACCCATTTACTTACTAAAAGAGTCCAGTACATACAATTTCATCGGATTAAAGTTCAGAAACAACAACTTGCTCATTATATTAACTGTTTACATGAACATACTGATCAATTAGATATCCCCAGTGGATGCTAATTTATCTCCTCTATTTCACAGATGTCTCGTCCACGGCCTCCTTCCAAAGCCTTGGTCCCATCTAGTCAACCGTTTGTTCCTCCTCCATTGGAGTTAGTCACCAAATACCATCCTGTTGAATTGGTTAACCGTTACCAAATTCTTGGTAACATTCCTAAACCTAGTTATACATCTGCTTTGGCTACTGATCCTTTTGCTTCATCTAGTCAAGCAGTTACTCCATACTCTCATAATCTCATTAAATTAGCTCAATCTGATTATGTTAAATCCACCACTACTAATCTCTTTTTCAAAGAACCTAGTTACCCAAAGAGTCATACTGTTCATGATCTGGTTAAATCTTATTTTCCTCCTGGATAACATTTTATTCCTCTCCATCCAGAAAAAACAATTACTTTCTACAAAGACATCTTATTCAACCATCAGTCAATTGTGATTAAACTCATTTATGATCGCACTTACACAAGTAAAATTGTGTACCATTCACTTTATATTCACAACTTTGTTTCTCTGGTTGATTGGGGTTCTCCTTATCAACTACGAGATCTGCCTGGTCATTTAATTCAATACAATTACTATGATTACATTGATGCTTGGTTCAAAGTTCTCTTGCATCAAAATGAGTCAAACAGTCACTCTTGATTTCTTCAATTTGATCAAAAGTTCAAATCCGAATTACCTACCTGGTTTCTGCGATGGTGGACTCAGTATGGCGTCATTTCAGAAATCTTCCCATCAGTCATTATGGATCAAGTCAACTATTTTTCCACTGTTTTCTCATTCACTCCTCAGCAAAGGAAATTTCCTCTGTTACTTATTTTTATATCCAAATACAAAATCCCTTGGATATTCAAATAGCAATATGGTATTTCTGATGATGTTATTTACCGGCAACACATGGTTAAATGCTGGGATAATTTCAAGATTCCACGAATTGTTGAAATTGTTCAAACTGAATTCCCAATCAACATTCATGCCCCTACACCTGCCATGATTAAAGCTCAGTAGAACCCACCTGCTCCATTAACACAAGGAAGCCAACTTCCTCCAGTCAATCTTGGAAGCCCATCATCCAGTTCTTCCAAACCCAAGTCATCCAAATCAAAGATTAAATCCAAGTCAGCAAAGCTCAGTACTGACCAGCCCAAGTCAAAGGATAAGTCCAAATCAAAGGTTAAGCCCAAGTCCAAGTCATCCAAAGATGAGCTCCTCAAAATGGCTCGTCTCCTCATGGCCCAAGCCAAGTCAGACTCGAATAACAGTAGTTCAGAAGATGGTTCAGACAGTTCAAACTCTTCTGAAGGTTCAACTATTCAAAATCCATATGGACCTGAGTTCCAAGATACTTAGGACCCATATGCTTAATTCAGTCATTGGATTCCATATAGCTATAATTATCAGTTTCAATCAATACTCGTCTTTTGAGAAAAGCTGCTGATATATATATATCTACATTGATTTCCTCGGTCACATGCCTCCAAGCAATGAATAGTAAAAAAGTCAACTTTACTGTTCACTATTCATCAAAAAGTCAACATTATTATTCATCATTCATCATGATTCATCCCACTGACAAATTCAGCACAGTAAAAGGCAGCTATCAACTTTAGTTACTCACCGAAAGCAGCAGACAGTCCCCATGTGCTCCTGATGCTCCTTTCAAGTCAGATTATTCACTCACAAGGCTAACAGTAGTCACTCACAAGGTTAACAGTAGTCTCTTTTGATTATAAAAGGGTCTCTTCAGTCAGGTTTAAAGGAGAGTTAGAAAAATTGAAACCCTTCCTTTCTCAAGAAAATAGTTTTCTCTGTAATTTTATATTTTTCGAAAATTGTTTTCAGTTTACAAATTATGTATTTTGAAGAACTGCTTGCTTCATTCCAGTAAACAATTGTAAGTTTTATTAATGTTTATTTGAAGTTATTGTTAAACTGTTTACTGTTTTCCGTTTATTATTATTATTTTAGTGCTACTTCCTGCTTCCGTTCCCTTTGTATCCGTTTATTATTATTATTTTAGTGCTAATAAATTAATAAATTAAATTAAAGTATTAATATATTAAATATTAATAAATTAGTATTAATATATTAATTAATATTAATTGATACTAATTAATAACAATTGTTGTTTATTAATATTAATTGATACTAAAAATGAAAATAATAATAATAATAATAAATCCATTAATTGACACTAATAATAATAATTTTACTAATTTTATTAAGAATAATAATAATATGAAAAATAATAATAATTGATGGACAATTGATGATAATTTTAATAATTGATGAACAAATTAATAATAATAATAATAATAATAATAATAATAATAATAATAATAATAATAATAATAATAATAATTGATACTAATTTTAATAATTGATGAGCAGTTGATAATTTTTATACTAAAATCACAATTAATAATAATAATAAAGAAAAGAAATATAGATATAAATAATAAAATGAATATATGAAAATAATATGTACTGAAATCACAATATTAATATAAATTAGAACATGAATATTAATTTTAATTAATTAATAAATCTAAAAAAATTAACAAAGAAAGTAGAGAAGAAAAAAAAATAAAAAAAAAGAAAAGAAAATAAGGTGACAAAGAAAATAAAATAAAATAAAATGAAAAAGAAAAAGAAAAGTATTATAAATGAAATCACAAATTTTATATCTTATAAGGGCAAAAACGACAATTACACAGCAAAAAACTATTTTACAGCTTATTTATCAAACACTACTCTGCTGCTTAAATTTAGAATCCCATAACTGTACCAAACAGGTTATCAGCTTATGTTTACAGCTATAAGTTATAATCTGTTAAGTTATAATCTATAATTACTTTCTCACAGCTCTATCAAACGCCCCTATATATATTTTTGGGTCTGGGCCAGATTATGTATGTATATTTGGATTGGGCCTCTTGCCACCTTCTGCTAGAAGGTTATTATAAGATTGGGTTGTGTCCAATTTGTTAGTTGGTTCGGCCCAAATAATGTTTTATAGCCTCTTCTTTTAAAAGATTTGTTTGGTTTGTTTTTCAGGAAAATTTTTGAGAAAAATTCTCTATAAACAAATTTTCAAGAGTAATCAAATCAAATAAATTTTTTCAAAAAAAATCTCAAAATTTTATTTGGTTACCTACTTTTCAAAATCACACACTCTCTCTCATACACATCAAATCAATTACTTTTTTTAAAACTTTCTCCTCAAAGCAATTTTTCAAAACCATTTCTAAAAAAAAGCAAACTAAATAAGTTTTCGTACATTTTATCTAAAAAACTACTCTACAAACACAAACCAAACAAGGCCTTTATTTTTATTTTTTGGTTCAAAAAAACAAAAAAAAGGAGCAATGTTTCATACCATGGAATAAATAATGCCGAAATATTTGCTATATATCCATCTATACATTAATATTTTCAATTTGTTGTAAAATCATCAATCAAGAAATTTTATAAAATTCAATAAATTTCTCAAATTTATCTATAATGAATTTTTTTTGCCCATGGGCTCTCTATCAAACACATTTGGGCCTTATTTTTGGGCTAGTTCTAAACTAGTTACAACATCTCTAGTCCAAGCTTTGGCCCGAGATAAAGATGAGCCCATGTGTAAAAAATCGTCTACTCTAAGTTAAGAGTTGAGATTCAATCTCCCATTTAAAATGAAACAACATAGAAGAGAAGACTCATCAGTTTCACTGTAGGACCCACTTTTCATGGACCTACACTATTGTCAGGATTTTACAAAATTCCCCCCCCCCCCCCCCCCCAAGCGGGGGTGACCCTACCACCTCCACTATTTTTTGATTGGTCTATAATTTTTTCTTTTATTTTCTTTCACTTACAGCCCCTCACGTAGAGGTGGAGGTGCTGGGGTCACTCCCACTAGAAGTCCCAACATTGTTGTTTTGTTAACATATGCTTAACGCATGTTAAGAAAACATTAAAGGAATATATTTATATCAACTTGTATAGAAAATAGTATAACATAAAATGTTATCTTAATTAATTTTTTTATATTTATAATAAGAGTAAAACACCTTTTTTGTTAGGGATGGGCGCGGGTCGGTTGCGGCCATGAAACTTCTAATCCGTCATCCGTCTGCTAGATTGGTAGATTGGAGAATTCAATCCGTATTCGTCCGTCAATCCGATGGATGTGGATTGAGCGGATTGGCAGATTGACGGATGGGTGCGAATCGGTTTGGCGGTTTAAAATTTTATAAATTTTCAACATAATTCAACTTGTGTACTTTCTCAAAAAAAAAAAAAAATTACAGTTAATGACTTAATAGAGTATTACAATCACTACATGCCTTATCCAAAGAAAGAAAGTTTGAAACTTTATGCATATATTACCATCACAGTATGTCTCATCCACATAAAGTATTATAATCTGTGATTCTTAAAATATAAAAAAAAAATTCAAACTATCAAAACTATGAACAGAGCAGTAGTAGAGATTATATGTCCCTGTATTGTTACATCTATATCTGTTTTTAAAAACAAAAATCAACCAGCATATATAATCTTTTTTATTTATTATTTTTAGAGTTAGATTTAAAAACTAAAATATATAGATAAATAATACATTTATTTTTTTCAATTCAAAAAATATATTTAAGTTGAAAATTCTTTTTCAATATAATATATTCAACAGAATATTTCAATTCTTTTTCAATCGAAAACATAAATAGAATATATAAACAAATTGAAAACACAAAATCGATTCGGTTCAGTCGGTTTGGGCGGATCGATATATCCGCTGCTCACCCCTACTTTTTACTTTGCACTTTTTTCCTCCCTTATTTTTATATGCCGATTCACTTTTTCTTTAAATTTGATATTATATATTATTTTAGTTCGGTGAAAAAAAATTAGAAAAACAATTTTCAGGAAATTTTACTTTCTTATTTTTCTTATTTTTTTTTGTTTTTACTGAAATTTTTTTAATATTTTAAGCAATTCTTTAAATTTTAGACACAGCTAACATAAATACATTCAAAAAGTAAATTTTTTTGTGAAAAAATCTTTAAAAAAATTCACTAAATACCAAAAATATAAAAAAAAAATGAAAATTCAATACATTTTTCGTGTTTTTGTGTATTTATTAGTTTTTTAAAATATTTTTTCACAAATATTTTACTTTTTAGACACATCTAAGTAAGATGCATCTAAAAAAGTAAAAAAATACTTGAAATTTTAAAAATATTCATTAAAAATAAAAAAATACGAAAAACAAAAAATCAACTTTCAAAAAACTTAATTCAAAAAACTCAAACCAAACACACTAATTATTTTCATGATTTTTTAACATAAAATAAAATTTAAAAATTCACATATATATTAATATTTAATTTTGTCAAAATAATTTATATATATATATTTAAAAATAAACTAAATTTTAAAAATTAAATTACAAATATCTAAAATTTCTAAAATTATATAGGGCAAATTACAAATATCCCCCTCGAGATTTGGTAAAAATACAGATTCTCCCATAAGATTTGAAAAATTACAAATCGTCCCCTGAAGGTCAAATTTGCATAACAAATTAGGGGAGAATCTGTATGAAAATAAAAATCTCAGGGAGAAATTTGTTATGGAAATATAAACCTCAAGGAGCGGAATGTAATTTCTCAAATCTCAGGAGAGAATCTGTATTTTCACCAAATCTCGAGGGGGTGTTTGTAATTTGCCCAATTATTATAATGTCAAGATTTGTTGATATGCATACAAAATTATTGAAAATAGAGATGCGAGATCTCAGCTGTAGAAGCTCCAGAAGACATTATGGAGTTGATACAATTGCATAATTATTTAGGAGTTTTCTTAGGTGTGCAACCCACAAAAGGTGTAAGTGGGTTGCACACCATGTGCCACTTACACAAAAGGTGTAAGTGTAAGGTGTAAGTGTAAGTGTAAGGTGTAAGTGTAAGGTGTAAGTTGCACACCATGTGCCACTTACACAAAAGGTGTAAGGTATAAAAGGTGTAAGTATAAGGTGTAAGTGTAAAGAATAAGGTGTAAGGTGTAAGGTGTAAGTTGCACACCATAACCAAACCCAGTGGTAATATGTGCCATGCATGAATAAGTAACAAAAGATGGTAAATAATATTAAATATGTTAAAAATTAATAATTAAATGCTATAATATTAATTTGAATAATATTATATGCACCAATTAGTGTACTAATTGATAATGTGACATAATTTAAGAAGTTTTTGGTATTGGTAATGTGATTAATGAGTAAGGTTATAATAATGTCATAATTAGTGTTGGTATACTAGTTAGTACACTAATTAGTGCATGTAGCACCACCGTATTAATTTAGATAGGTACTTGGGGGGTATTTGATAACATAATTCAGCACTTAAAACTGAATTGATTAAATGATAATCAATTTAGTCCATTTGATAACCATCATTGTTATCACTTAAAAATTTAGGTGTTTCTTAAAATATAAGTTAAAACTTAAGAAAATTTGAAGTCATATAAAACTTACTTAATTCTGACTGAATTTATAAATATTAAACATAAGTATCAATATATACTATTATAAATTTACTATCACCATTGCTACCGCTACCGCTACCATCACCGCTACCACTACCACCACCACCGCCATCACAACCACTACCTGTTGGAAAATGGTTTTATATAGGCATATTTTTTGAGCCCATTTTGGGTGGGCCCCAAACGTCTTTTGGGGTGGGTCCGAAAAGGTGACGTGTTCCTTGCATGTGGCAAGTCACACGGTAAAGACGGAACGTCAAAACCATTTATGAGTGAATGGGAAGATGACGTCATTTTCGGGTCTAACATTAATTTTTTAGATAAAATTCTTTTGAATTTTTTCAATAAAAATTATTGTGGGAATTTGATTTAATTCTAAATTCAAATTTTGGGTTCCTAAAGTTTGTCAAATAGATTTATACTTATATCCTATTCAAGGTTTTAATAAATCTATTCAACTTTTGGCTTTGTTTAATTAAACTATTCTAAATAGTTTAATAATATATATATTCCAACTAATTTGAATATTAGGCCACCTTCGGTTCTTCTCCAAGTTGTTTGGCAGATTATCCTGTGCAACGGGCAACGGCTACTTTTTCATTTGTTTGACATTTTGTTTGACCAACGGTTAATTCATAAATTCAAATAGTGAAGAGGTTTGCACCTGTTTGACTTTGGTATTACATCTGTTAGGGGTGTTCTTGTTGCCTATAAATACCAACTTACTAGCAATGTGTTGGGCCCCGGAAAATCAGTCTGACAAATATTCATTTGCTTTCCAGATTTCATTTCTTTACATTATTCTTCATATTAGTTATTTAGAGTAAATTTTAAAGAGAGTATAGAACACAGGTTTGGTTCGCCGAACAAATTGTTTGGAGTACTACTACAATTTGTGAAGATCATTGTATCCTGGGAGATAGACGCCACTCAACCGTAAGTACCGTAGCGGGGCGAATCTGTCTTAAGGACAGAGTGTCACACACTCGACTTGGTCTTGTAATTTTTATTTGGTTCAATAAATAAATCCGGTATGTAATTTATTTATTTTTGTTTGATTTTATTTCAGTTATTTTATTTACACAGAAGATTGTTCCAACACTACCATCATGCCACCGTTACTATTATCATCACTTCCGCTACCACCACGCCACATCCATCGCCACCACTACAATTACCACCATCATTATGCCACCGCTACTACCACCACCATCATCACCATGCCACCGCCACCATTACCACCGCTACCGCCACCACTGCTACTATCACCTTCATCACCATTGTTATTAATGCCATAAACACCACAATTATTTACCATCACTACCATCGTTACCACCACCACCACCGCTACCACCACCATCACCACTGCCACCATTACCACTGTCGCCGCCGCCACCACTACTACCATCACCATCATCACCATTGTTATTAATGCCATAAACACCACCATTATTTACTATCATTACCATCACTACCACAACCACGACCGCGACCGCCACCACCACCACCATGCGCCTACCACCACCACCACAATATAAAAGTTAAAATATATAATTTGAAAATAATAAATTTCAAATTTAATTTTATACATATCAAACAACTTATTTTTAATTAAGCACTTAAATTTTTATCAAATAACTTTTTAACTTTAAAAATTAAGTATTCAATTTTTAATATTTAATTTTTAATTTTCAATTTTCAGTTTTTAACTTTATCAAATAGTATATTAAATAATAGATTTGATTGATCTCAACTAAAAATGAAGAGAAAGAGTGAAATTCTATAAATATAATATAAAAATAAAAGTAAATTAAATTTGAATTTGAAGATAAACTATAAGATTATAGAAAGTGAAAATAAGACAAATCCTAGAAAAAAAAAAAGAAAAACTATTGAAAATCAAGAGTAAGAGTAGATCTTGTAAATATAAGATAATGATTAAAAAAAAATCAAGTGTAAATTTGAAGATAAAATATAAGAATATAGAAAGAGAAACTTAGATGAATCCTAGAAAAACGAGATAGAGGAAAATTTAGTAAACATCAAATGAAGATTGGAAAAACAATTAAGATAAGATAAACTTGATAAACAAAATCTAATAGAACTCTAATAATAAAAGAACTAGAGAGAGTAGTGGTTTAAAAATTAGATAAGAGTAAAATGTCACTTATAATTTTTTAAAATTTGTAAAAAAGAAAAAAACTCAAAAATAAGAACTGTAGTAAGTTAAAAATAAGAGTTAAATGTCATCTATAATTTTTTAAAATATAAATTTTGTGTAGTTAAAAAATAAGCATTTATGTTATCTTGTTATACAATTTTTAACTCTATTTTGTGTCCACTACCTATAATTTTTAATAGTTTTTGTATTCTATAGCTATTTAATTGCAAAAAAAAAAATAAAAAATTCAAGGATCACCCTTTATTTTTTAAAATTTGTTTTGTGTGTATAACCTATAAATTTCAACTACTTTTGCATTTTGAAGCTACTGAAAAAAATAAAAATTAGCACCACTTTTTTTATTTTTTTAACATCTTAGTTTTATTTTTATTTTATGTTATATGATAATATAATCATTTATTTTAAATAATAAAGTCTTAACCATAGAACGCGCATAACATGAATATTTCTCTAACAGTGACACGTGAATATAAAACTTAACAATCATAGATAAAAATTTATTGCCTATGATTTTTGTCTAAACACATAAAACATATTTATTTAAATTAAGTTTTAAACTTTTGATTATTAATATGTAATGTGTTTATAATTTCGAGACAAACATAGTTAAATAATAATTTTATTTATAAGAAATTAACCAAACTTTTATTGAAGTATTCATATATTGAATTTAATTTGTTTAAAATTACATGACATTCAATAATGTAATTGAATTAACATTTAAATAATAATTAAGTGAAAAACATGTATATTGAGTTTTTGTTTTTTGAATGGATCCAAATGACCTTGTCTACAATTGGTTTTCGTTATATATATATACTAGCGTATGTCCGTGCCTGAAGGCACGGTGTAAATAATGTTGGGATTAAAATATAATTGTAATGTATATGTAATATGTTTAAATTTATGGAGTCTGTAGCATTTTTTGATAAATATATTATTTTTCTTAAAGAATTTATAACCAATTTACTTTTATCACACGCTCTACAAAACTTAAATAAAATAACAACTTCCCCTGGTGTATGCCCCGTGCCTTTATGTGATGACCGGCCTTCTTTTTCCTTTTCTTCTCTTTTCCACTTTGTTCAATTTTTATTTTCGTTAGATTGAAATGTACGTAATTGGTTTCTTGGTGCTGATTTCTTTCGGCATTGTATTTCGATTGTTCCGGAGGGTGTGCGGGTGAGTCTTGAGTGCCGGGACTGAAGCAAAATTTTGGGTGGCTGGGCTTGGGCCGCACGTGCGGGGCTGGACCGCTCGAGCGGTGGAGGCTGAACCACCTGGGCAAGCTTACTGAAATCAATGCACGAGCGGGCCTGGGCAGTCCGAAAAACTCTATTTTTATATCTTTTGGACCTGAATGTATCTGATATTTTGTTCATCTCTCTTTCACTCTAAAACCTATTTTTCTCCCCCATCTCTCTAGAAAACCCCCTCAATCATCTAACACACTTAGATCCTTGCAAATCTTGGGTCAAGATCTCCACTATCTATCTCCAAATCTTGAAGATCTAAGGTTGGGGCTTCACTTGGGTGATGGAAATCCGAGATTCTCTCTCACTTTAGGAGCTAGGGTTTCACATTTTCTTCATCAAACATTGAGGTAAGGATATTCTTGAGTTATATATACATATTTTGCAAGTTAAATGTTGATTTTGTGTTTCTATTGAATTTGTTTTGAGAGTTTTGGTTTTGGTTCAAAGATGATGAGATTTCTCAAATGAGGGTTTAAATGTTTCTAAGTTGATCCTTGTGACTTCTTATTTATTGTTTAAAAATGATGATTTTGATGATGCTTTCATCATAAAGTAAAGAAATGTTGAGTTTTAGATAAAAACCCTAGAAATTGGGGATTTTACAAAATAATGAAAATGTCTTTGAAATTATTTACTTTCTTGTGTTAAGAGGATGTATAAGAGTAAGTTCCACCAAATGTTTATCATAATAACAACATACTCGACACATGGGATATGAGATGGTATTTTAACATTGTTGCTAACACTTGAACTTGTAATGAGGTAAGATGATAATTGTTGAGCACCATGGGTAGTGAAAATTGAAATCTTGAAGGATGATGTTTGAAAATTTCATATAATCTTGTAATGTTTTAAGATGGTAAGTTGTTGAGTGCCATTGATGATGTGAAATGCTTAATTATAATGTAATGGGGAAATGAAATGAGAGATGATATGTTGGCCATGTTGAAAGGTTTGGTCATGATGGGTTGGTGTTGAGAACTTGTGGTGATATGTTGAAGACACATGATTATTTGCTCAATGAGAAACGTATTTGTGAAAGTGGAAAGATATTTGTTTATTATTAATGTTATGAGATATTAATTATTGCATCTCATTTCTAGTTGAGTTTATATCATCAATGTGCATGAAGTGAATTATTACCATTGTTGCATTCTCATCATGTTTACTTGAGAAAGGTTATATTACCACGAGAACTAATGGAAATGTGTATAGGGTAAATACGTTGGTAAGTCCGGATAGGGGGTGTAAATGAATTTGATAAGTTGGCCTGAGTGTCCAGGATGAAAGACCCGAAAGCCGCGCGGATAGGTGTCGAGCCTTCCAATTAGTATTGGTAAAATGACAGTTTGGTAGTGCTCATAGAGGCTACTTGCAGACACTAGCCCAGGGATTACTAGTGTCGTATTTATCGCTCCCATTGAATTAATATTGGAAGTTTGAAATTGATGAGATTACAAGCTAATATTGAAAACAAGGTGATTTTGAGAAAGTGCATTGAAATGAATATTTTCCTCATTTATCAACTTTGGCATGGCATTGCATTTACATTTATTTTATGTTGAGGATAATGCATAACTGTATATACTTTATGAGAATTCTCTACTGGGTTTTATGCTCACCCCTATGGGATTTGGTGTAGGTAAAGATGTGGTGATCCCGCCAAGTTGATGGCGTAGACGTGATTGTGAAGAGTATTTTGCTTTTGTATTTTGGTGTAAAATTTTGTAAAGCCAAAGGCTAATGTGTATGGGTCTGAGAGACCATTTTGTGTAACTGGGCTATTGCCTTGGAACTTGTAAGCCCTTGAGGGCCTTATTCGTTATGATTTAATGATTTCTCTTCCATGCTATTGATTCATGTACTAGTGTATAAATAAATGTATAATGGCATGTGAGAATACCTTGGTAAACATTTGGAACTGTGTAAATGATTTTGGTTTATATCTCATTTTGGAAGTGGGTTGACATAATAGTTATTCGGGATTATTATTGGGGCGTGACACTTTAGGCATGGTGTAAATAATAATGAAATCAAAATGTAATTAAATATAATTTACTTAATTTGTTACTAAAAATTTAATAGAACCAATTTTATTTTTTTTCATGACATTAGGTTTCTCAATAAATATATGTTAAGTATTTGAATAACTAAAGCTACTTTATATTTTTTTTAATAAAAAAATAAATTATTAATATAAAAATAATTATTTAAACAATCATGTGCAATGAACAATCCTATACAATTATTTAAACAATCCTGTGCAATTATTTAACTAAAGCTACTTTTTCGTTTCTTCTTCTACTTCTTTGTGCTTTTATTCTTTTTTGGGCAGAGCTCTCTCTTTCTCTCTCTTCTACGTCTCTCTCTTTCTATTTGAATTCCGTTGTTGAAAATTTATTAAAACACATTAAAAAGCGTTGGTTTGTAAACATCTCAAATAATTATTTGGAACTATATTAACTTGGTGAAGCATGATCTAAAATAAAATAAATGCTTAGAAAGCTATTAACCTTGGTAAATAACCATATAGAAAAATTTAGAAAGGAAGGTGGCTCATATCCGCCATCCAAACATCCACAGCTGGGTCTCCTCCCATGCGCATGGGCTTTCACCGGTCACTTAGCTCCTGTGCCGCCTGCAAGAAGTACCTCCCATGGGTCCAGATCAGCGCTTCATTCATTGTAATAAGTGCCAAACTTGAATGGAATTTAGCATCAGTAACCTTACAAAACTAAAACTGATTAATCAAAGGTTTGAATCATTAACATGTCAATACGCTGCATGGAAAATAAGGCTGCCATTTTGTATGATAGAAACAAATAGGATAACTTTACAGAGAGGCACATAAAACCTACATTGATCACACGCAAAAAATATAATCCAGTACCAAGGTAATGGAAGATTCCCCTAAAACCAGGCACATAAAACCTACATTGTTCACACAGCAAAAGATATAGACTACGTTCCAATACCAATGTAATGGAAGATTCCCCTAAAAGGTGAGATAAGCATAAAAGCACCATTTCAATGTACCCATAATGTGGCTAGCTAGCGCTCAAAAACAAAAGCATGGCGCCACCATTCATTCATTCAATGAAAGAAGATCGCTTAAAAATTCAAGACCATAACTTCCCAATGACAACCAATATGCTTCATTTTAATAGAGGCAAATTCCTCAAGTATTGCACTATGAATAATAAAGTTCAAGGTATGTTTTCTCACAAAAAAATAAAGTTTGAGGTATGTTTTCTCACCAAAAAAAATAAAAATAAATTTAAGCTATTGTTTGGTTGGGATTTAAGATGCAGTTATAATCTAATAAACAAATTGAGTAAGAGAGTGTTTGATAACTCAATTCCACACATTAAGTCTCTTTGATAATCACAATTCACATCACTTCAAATTTTAACAACCTATTAAAAAAAAAACTAAAATTTTAAGCCAAAAATTTCTTACTTAATGTTGAATGCTAAATTTTTAATTGTTTATGCTTATATTATCGTTAAAGTGTATCATCACCACCATTGTCACTCTACATTACTGCCTCTATTTCTGCCACCACGTTGCTGCCGCTACTACCACCACCATCATCACCCTACCTTACCATTATTGTACTACCACACAATAGCCATCACCGCTGTCACCACTACCACATCAACATTGTCATTACGTTGCCTCTCAAATACCATGCCAATGCCACTGACATCACCACTATTGTCATGTCACTATTGCCACCATTTCTGTCACCATAATTGTCATCACTGAGTCTACCCAGCACATTGCCACCGCTGCCATGTTGCTACCAACCCAAAATGTAAACAAAAAAATATATATAGAAAATAAATTTCAAACTCACCTTCTAATATACATATCAAATAGCTTGATTAAATTCAACACTAAAAACTTTTTGTACACACTTTGAATATCATTTCAAATTAAAAAAAATTAATTTTCCATATTTCAATTTGATTAACACCCCCAAATTCTGGTGCCTAAAATTATATAAACAATTAAATAAGCATAATCTATTGACCTCACAGTAATCAGTAAAAAGATATAAAACAGAGCTAACTAACCAGCACTTCTGGTAAAGCCAGATAAAAATTCATGCCTTTTATCCTTGTCAGATACATACTCACGTTGCCACAACACTAAACAAATGAAAGAATAATCCTAGCTTTTCAATCAATCAAACATTGATAAAACAATGAAATATCATAGAGAGAAATAGAGAGAGAGGACCTGATGATAATCTCCAAAGGAGGAGCAATGTTATTGGAATTGCAGCAAGGGAAATTCAACCTAAACAAACCCAGCCAAAAACAAAACCAACAGCCAATGGTGGGTATATGATTTAAAACAGAACACATGAAGCAAAGCTAGTCATGATAAAAGAAAACCCCTCTCAGTTGTTCTCTGTGAGATTGTCTCTTCAATCTCTATACTATGTTTCTAGATAGAGAAAATGGAAATGGCTCAGTGAACTTGTTTGGCAGAATGTTTTGTTCTTAAAACACAACATAGTCAAATGAGATCATATACAAATTTATATGGGAATCCAACTGCATAAAATCTGGCTATCTAAATGCTATTCACAATGGAACAAAAATTAGAGCACACAAACACAATAAATAAAGGAATAAATAAATTCAATAATAGAGACTAAAAAAAAAAAAAAATACAACAAAGAGTAATCAAGGTAATCTGAAAAAATATGTACTCAATAACAGAGGATAGGGACTAAAAATTTGAGAAATTCCAAACCAATATCAAGGACTCACAGATGTCAATGAATGTAAGAATAAGGATTGCTTGATCATAGAAGATAGCTTCCAAGAACTTACAGATGTCAATTAACATGAGTTATTGAAAGCATTATACATATCTATACAATATCTGTTTCCTTTAATATATGTACTCATAGATGTCTTGGCCTTTTGTTCAATTAGGTCTACGATTTCGGTCTCAGAGAAAGGAAAACCAGTTAATTCTGAATAAACAGTTTATATAACAAAAAAATTTGAGAAATTCCAAACCAATATTAGTCCATTACCATCACCGATGAACTTGAACAACTGCAAGTGTACAGATCTTTGTTCGACAGAAGATTCTCTGAGGCAGCGGTGGTGAAATCATCGGTTGTCTTTATGCTGTTCCAGAGGAGGAGTGTGTGAGAGCTATGGATCTCACGACCGGCGGTGGTGGTGGATCTAGATCTAAAAGCGACGACACCGAAACAGCGACACCATTGAGCGGTTAGAGGGAGATGTATCGGTGGGAAGTAAGGCTATTGATCTAGATCTAGAAGCAACGGCACCTAAACAGTAGCACAATCGACCGGCCGGAGAGAGATGTTCCTGTGGGAAGTAAGGCTAAGAGAGAGAGAGAGAGAGAGAGAGAGAGAGAGAGATGAGCGTGGTGGGTGAGTGTGATTTGAAGTGAGGTGATTGCAAAGTTTTAGGTATTTTTGAAGTGTGGCTCTTGAGTGGGAAGTTGAGATAGAGTGAGAAAGAAGGTTATCATCTCTGCCGTTCATTCTCAAGCAGAAATAAATCCTAGTCGTTCAAATGTCCTACTAGAACAAATGTGTGTAAGATAAATTTAAAAACCTTTCTCCCTTATTATATAGATATATATATATATATATAAAGAGTATTATGAGTTGAAAACAAAGTAGTATATTTGTATATTTATCAAGGATTTTGAGATCCAATCTTGTGCTTCAAATGTTCCTTTGTGCAGAGAATTTTTTACTGTAAAAGAGAAACTTATTATTTAAAAACTTAATCATACTTAATTAGTGTACTCACTTCATATATGCAAAGAAACAAATTTAAACTCATGAAGATCTCAAATAAAAAAATAAAAATATAAGCAAAAATATTTTAGAGCTACTACATAATTAAGTTTAGTTATATCCGGATTTAAATTGAGTGCTCTCCTTATATATTAAAACAAAATCGAACACATAAATTAATATAATTGAAGAACAGAATATAATAAAAAATAAATGAGATTGAATACAAACTTCTTTCAAACTCATGATTGATATGTTCCAAAGACTCTTCTCGATTGGTATAATTTTTCTTTAAAAAAATGGGTGAACTCCAACTGCATCGCAAAACATCACTCTTTGGGTCCGTTTGTTTTCAGAGATAGATTAGGTGGGATTGTCAGTGAGGAGATTATTAGTGAGGGGACTGTTAGTGAGGGGACTAAGAAATTTGTGTTTGTTTGATAACCAGTGGACTAGCAATAATTCTTGTTGTTTTGATAGATAAGAGTGGGATTAACTAGTAAAATTTCATAAATACACTTGTTACATTATTATGAAATTTGAAAATTGTTAGTGAGTGGATTATAAAAAATTGTGTTTGTTTAGGATATATTTTAATATTAAAAATTATGTTTTATAAAAATATTATTAGGGGAAATTATTTTTATAAAACATAATTATATTAAATTATTTTTATAAAACATATTTATGTAATAATCAGAGAACCAAAAGAAAACAAATCCAGCCCATGGTTTTCCAAACCAGTTCATGGTTTTAAACAGTGTGTATTGAAAGATTTTATTCACTTATTGGTTCATTCATCATTACTTTGCCTTCTTTGTTAAAAAAAAAAAAAAACAGAGCTTCGCTTTGCCTTCATCCATCGGCACTTCAATGATGATGATGACACTGATCTTCACTGCCAACGACGATGATGCCACGACGCCGATCATCACTGTCATTCATCGCAACGACGCCGATCTTCACCGTCAACGACGACGATGATACAATGACGTCGATCATCACCGTCATTCACAGCAATGACGCTGATATTCATCGTGTATGCCTTTTGATTTGTATTCTTTTGTTTGATTTAGTCAAAGATCGGAGCATCACTCTTCAATTTTACTAATCTAATTTGCAATTTGTCTACATTTTTGTTTTGATTGGTGAGAAAACCGAATGAAATATATATATATATGATAAGAGAACAGAGAGAGAGAGAGAGAGAGAATAGAAGAGGGTAAACAAGTAAATTACTCTCATAATACCAACGGACTAATTTTCAATACCAAGTGTTGGGGCAGATTAACAATCCCAATATACAAGGCCCATCTAAAGCCCTTCGGCTTATGAATCCATCTTTCAAATTTGCAAACAAACAGGAGGTATGTTCACTGTTCATCATTCATAGTTCACTCCGGACTGTGAAAGAGGAAAACAAACGGGGCCTTTGTATTGGTCTTTTAGCCCTTCGTTGTCATTGCTAATTTTTTCCTGCACGTTGTAGTTGTAAAATTTTAAAAGAATGAATAATAAATTTTGGAGGCATAAGCGCATCTACTACATTATTATAATTTCAACAACTAATTTAGATTATGAAGAAGAAAAATTAAATACACCAAATAAACTAAAACTAAAACAAACAATAACAAAAATCTGTAAAAGAAAAAATAGAGCAAAAAACATAATATGAGATTTCAAATATGTGTATCTTTTCACATCGAAAAATTCCTGCATAATTGGTTAAATCACCTGTTTAATTTCTTTGCACAGTTCTTCTGTCCTCGAATATTTTTGCCCAATTTCATATTATCATAGAAGTAAGTTTTTGAGATTTTTAGTTTAGTTTTTTTTTTTTTTTTTTGGAGTATGATTTAAATTTGATGAAGGAATTTGAAATAAAGTCAAACACATCTTTTATTTGTAAATATTTTGAAAAAATCCTATCCATTTGATATTATATATATCCATGCCCTAAGTAATTAAAAAGTAAAATAAAATATATAAAAAAGAAAAAAAAGAATAGGAAAAAAAATGAGAGAAAAATAGATGTGTCACCTAAGAAAGAGTTTAATGAGATATTAAGATTGAGAATTTGAAATTTTTTAAGAGATCACCGCATTTGGTTATATATATAGTATAGATAGATTGATATAGATTTAATATGTTTTATTAGAATAGAATTTGTTTAAGAGACAAAAATTCCTACTCATCAAAAAATGTGTTAAAAGTGTATTTATATATATATATATAAATAAAATTGTATTGAAACGTGTAAAAAATATGTAACATTGTTTCTCTAACCACCAAATAAAAAAAAGGAAAAAGAAGTCGCAATAATGTGAAATTGTGATATCTAAATATTAAGTATAACAGTGATATTACATGGTCTTATCACCAATTAATGATAAATCTCATATTGCGGTATAGCTAGCGAGTTCAAGAATGAATTCAATCCAAATAATTTGTATATGTCTACTTAATTTCATTTGTCATTTTCTTTTTGGTTACAATTTGTTATTTTTTAGTAACTGATATCATATAAGATAGTGTTGTATATCTGATAGAAAAAAAAAAAAAAAAAAAAAAAAATTCAAATTAAACTTAGAGACTTCATCTTCTTTTTCCATGTTCTGTAATCTAATGTTCTGCACGAAATCTACTTTATTTTGTACTATGTATGCGTGGGAGAGAAAGAGAGAGAGGTCACGCGTGGTTTGCCAATAATTATACATCTTTCCTTGTACGAAGTGGTCCAAAATTGTTCTATTATGTGAATATGGTCCTATAATTGCCACAGTTTTTGTATAGAATGAATGGAATTGGGACTATACGTATGTGGTTTACGTACAATGATGTAATGTAAGGTATCCCTTTTTCCTTCATTTATAGCTTTACAATGATGTAATGTAATGTACAATGACCTAGTTTTCTTGTATTTTATTCTTTCAAGGAGGTCTCAATTTATACAGAGTACAATGAGCTAAATGAAGAAATAAATCCTAAATTATAGCCTAAGAATATTCCGATGGATTGGCTGAATATTGCCAATATATTTACAACTAAATGTGATCCTAAATTATGGTGGTCTAACAGTTATATCCATGTTTCCTTTGGCAACTTGTCAATTCTAGATTAGAAACAAACAACCCAAGCCATATAATTCTGAAAAATGGAAAGTAGTGAAATTATTACAAAAATAGGAAGCAATATATATATATATTACAAAAGGATGGAGTTAAAATTAATTGTGAAAAGGTGAAATCTAGATATGAAATGACAAAAATGCCACTCTTCTTTCATCTATGATCTCTCTCTCTCTCTCTTCTCAACCCCTTCTATAGCCCTGTTTGGTGCAGCTTAAAAGTTGTTTATTTCAGCTTTCAGCTTAATTTAAGTTATTTTGATGTGTTTGGTTTAGCTTATAGTTTTTTGAAAGTCAAAAATCAGCTTATGTTCATAGTTATAAGCTGTTTAGGCATAAGTTATGAGCACTTTCCCACAGTTCTACCAAATAAGGCCTATGCCATGATCTCTCTCTCTCTCTTCCTCTTCCCAGCTCCATTCCTGCAGGCCAATACCCTTCTCTACCCTTTCTAGTTGTAGTCCCTTGCAACCTATCTTTGCACCTCCCCTACCAGTACTACCACTAGAACACGCCAACCCTTCTTCTCCTTCTTCCCACCCCTCAATCCATTGTATTCCTCCATTAACCTATTTTGTCTCCTTATTGCCATTATCATGACACTCTAACCTCCTTCTGAAACCCTAGATCTTTGAACTCTCTCTCTTTCTCTCTAAGATGTCCATTTTTCTCTTGTTGCAATATTCTTCTCTCTTGTCGTGATGTTCTTCTCTCCCTCAAGCTAGGCATTTGAGGTGGGAAAGAGATTGGCAGTGGGTGACTGAGGTAGGGAAATGCATGGGGTGTGACGTGAGAAGGTATGGAAAAAGGAAGAATAATATTAAGAATCATGAAAAAATATCATGTAAGATTTTCAACATTTAGATTACATATACAATAAAATATCACACACTAACCAAAGGATGAAAAATCTTCATGATACATTTCATGATATTTTTTTCATGATACTTAGTATTATTCAAAAAGGAATGTGAAAGGCTGGGAATGGTGAAAAGAGGCTAGCTATGATAGTGTTTGGTAAGGTAGGGGTAGTCGATGATTGGAGAAGGTAGGAAGAGAAGGCTCAAGGATGGAAGGGGAAGAGAGAGTGAGAGTTTGGGGGGTAAACAATACACCATATTTTTGCAATTATTTTTTAACTTTCCATCCCCATATTAATAATTTTTTATTCTCTTTTTTTGGCAATTATCTACCTAACCTCCCAATTTTATTTTTTTATTTTTTAATATTCCCCCATTATGTAAAGTCCATGGTCATATAATTGTCATAGTGTTTGTATAGAATGAATGGAGTTGGGACAATGTATGTGATTTGAAAAATCTAAAAATTCCCGAGATATTAATTTATGATTATGTATCAATTTTAATCAGTAAATAACAATCTCAATCAAACAATTAAAGACAAATCGGCATACCGATTTAACGTAGAAAAATCACAATTAGAGCGCCTCCAATTGTAATAAAAAATCAAGGGCCAAAGCTACAAAACAATTCACTAAGAAGACAAAAAGAAATTACACAAGTGTACTCTCAATTACCTAGCGAATCCATGCCCAAATTGAATCGACCCCAATGTGCCTTTTCTACCACTGTCTTCACTTCAGAATTGTTTTGCCTAATGTTGAATCTACAACGATGATGTCGAATCCACGATGATAAGCCACTCCGAAATCTACCAAAACTTCAGGCTCAATTTTCTCAAAATCCACCGAAGAACAACTCTCTATCTTTTGTGAATAAATGAAAACAAACAAAGCCTTGATGATGTTGATATGAACTTCATGGATCCATTGATTACTCTTCAACAATCAAGGAAACACTTAGAAAGCATCCTCCAATATAAAACACTTTGTATCTTGTTCCTCTCTGAAAATTTGGAAGGCTTAAACCCTAGAAACAGCGAACAGAGAACAACGTATTTATAGAAAACAGGATTATGCAGACTGCTCAAGCGCACATTTCACCGCTTAAGCAATGTGACTAAAAGCGGTGCGAAACATATAGGCTGACTGCTCGAGCTATAAAACTTTTTTCTTAGAAGTTTAGGCGCTTTGCAAAAATACTGGATGATCCTTTTTTTTCGCTCGAGCGCACAAATGACCGCTCAATCCCCGATATAGTCAGCAAAGTGGTAAACATGAAAGAAATAAGATTACAAACTCCTCTGTAAGGCACAATTCGGATTCGATTTGCATCTAAATACTCATAGCTTTACTAAAATAAAAGATAAAATAAAATTACAACTGAAATGAATTTTGTCAAACGAGATTTGCTAATAACAAAAACTTGACATGGTTTACATAAAATGTTGTAAATCACCCTTTTTCATGTATATAGCTTTACAACATAATTGTTGTCCTCTCTAGTGACCTTGAATGTTTTTTCAACAATGGTTTGGCTTATGAACTTGTGTGTTTGTTTCTACATTTTGGACTCATCTAACGGTACTTCACTGTACAATTTTGCATAATTGAAAAATTCTTAGTTGCTCAATCATGTGTCAATTGTACTATATTATCTTTTTGAAAGGTGGGTTACCCCTAACTCATAAGCATGGGCCTGTTCTTTGGTATTTAAAAAAAATTATGTTGAAAGTCCATTTTCATACATATTTCTGTAAAAGACATGAAAATATAATACCCTTTTCCCCTTAATTTGGAGCTATGGGACTTCCACTGTAACAAAAAAAAGTAAAAAGATCTAGAATTTGAAGTGTAGTTTCATATCTTGTAATCTAATGGGTTAAACACATTGCGGACTTTCAAAGAATGCACTCTATTTTATTTTAGTCTTTGATATTTAATTGTACTTGAGTGTTCCTCAACATTTTTGTGAAAAATTTGAACAGAAAGTCGGAGATCAAAAAATTGGGAACCAAACTAACACACAACAAATTAGAAAGTTGAAGCTAAATTGATAATTAAAATATCAGAAACCAAAATAGCACATAGAACATATTGAAAAATCTAGAAACCTCCTAGATGTTGATTTGTGATTATGTAACAATTTTAAGCAGAATATAATAATCCTAATCAAACAATCAAGAGAAAGAGACACAACGATTTTACGTGAAAAAATCACAATTTGACACCTCCAACTGTGATAAAAAAAAATCACGGGCAATAGTCATAAAACAATCCACTAAGAAGATTTAAAGGAATTACACAGGTACACTCTCAATTACCTAGCGAATCCACGCCTAATTGAACCAACCTCTATGTGCCTCTTCCAACCCCATCTTCATCACGGAATTGTCTTTCTGATGAGTCACTCCAGAATCCACCGAAGCTTCAGGCTCGAATTCTTCAGAATCTACCGAAGAACAACTCTCTCTTTTGTTTAACAAACAAAACCTTTGTTGTACTCTTTTTTAAACCATGAGTTAAATACTTAATAAAAACATCAAATAAACTAACAAAATATCCCCAGATATAAACCTTAAGAACCACAAAGAAGATCTGGAGGAAAAATTAATGAGAAGTCTAGTTTTGGGAGAAAACCAACTACTTATAGAAAACCAAAAGTAATCCCAATTTCAGAAGAAAACGAACTCCTTAACAAGTCTGGAAATTTGTGTTTGCGCGGTCCGCTCGAGCGTGGGAATTCCCGCTCGAGCGGAGACTTCAAATTCCGTGATTTCATACAGGCTCCACGCTCAAGCGTCCGTTTTCTCGATCGAGCGGGGAATCACACCATTCAGCACTTTTTCAAGCATAGCAGAGATACTGTGAGCTCGCAAACTCCGCTCGAGTGTCTCTTTCCCCGCTCGAGCGGGAAGACCAAAATTGGAAGAAAATGACAGGTAACTTTGAATCCATTTTTGCATTTTGCTTCGGCCCGCGAGTTGACCGGGCAGCTCGATCCCCGTAATAATCAGCGAAGTGGCAATCTTGAAAGCATTAACATCACAAACTTCTCTGCAAGGCTCGATTCTGGTTGGATTCGCATCTAATAAACTCATAGCCTCACTGAAATAAAAATGCGAATAAAATTACAACTCAAAGGAGTTTTGTCAAACAGAATTGCCAATAATAAAAACCTAACACATATATTGAAGATTAATAATATATTTAACTAATCTAATTATCTCAACATCAATACTCATTTTGCTATTGTAAAATGTGCATAAATTAATCCGAACACTTGATTATTAAAAAAATAAAAATAAAAATAAACAGTGCGTGCGTGAATCATCATTGTATATGATTGTATTTCTCATTTTGACGCTACTAAGGTATATATATATGTATGAAACATTATTGGATTCTAGCTTGTCTTCCAAGTTTAGGCTTGCGGGGCTTTTTTTTACCTTCACACTTTTCCACTTATATTTTTCATCCTCTGTCTAGTTTTTTCAGTTTTTTTAAAATTTTTTTTTTTTATATAAATATTTTTTTAATCTTCATTTCTTGTTAATCCTTATGTTAAAATTTGTGAATGGAGTGACTAAATTTGATCAATTAGTTTTTAATATTTGTATTGATGAAATTTTTATGCAATTCTCACATACAAAAAACAATAATTGTTTTTATAAATTCATAGAGACGTTTGGGCTATTAAATTATTTATGCTTTACTGTTGCTTGTAATCCAAAGCCTTCATCCTCTTTATTCCAATCATATATATCTGCTGTTCTCAGACTGGATGACCTCCCTCTAACCTTACTTTCAGAAAGTCAAAAGCATTGTTTTAAATGAAAAATGTTTAAATCATACTTTTCACATTTAAATTTTTACTTCAATTTACTTTGATTTTTTTATATTTTAATTGCAATAATTAAGTTCTCATAGTCAAACTTGTATTTCAATGCGAAGGCCGCGCACATGAGTACATTTTTCATTTTCAACTTTCGCTCAAAATTTCAATATGGGATGATTGGAGGATCACAATGAAACAAAAATTAAATTTTGATGACTTAATTGTACCAATTAAAATATATAGATCTTTTAGTGGTGAATTCATTTTATTTCTTTTTTTAATTTCTTTTACTTTTCATCTAATATAAGACTCTACTTTCACGCATGTAACTATAAAATAGTAAAATCTAACACTGAAATAATTGAAGTGGATTAGAAATTTTAGATATTGTAAAAGCCACATTATTTTAATTTACAGGCTATTTATGCCTTCTTGACACACTTTACAACTTAGTCCTTGTCAATGTTAAAGAGAAAAAAAAAGAAAAGAAGAGAAAAGCAAAAGAGGGAGGCAAAAAAAGAAAGAAAGAAAAAGAAAGAAAGAGTGAAGACAAGAACAATGGTTATTTCAGATTTTGATAATAGTGTTATTTGGATCACAATGAATGATGGCAAAATGAGATATTTTGTGGTAAAGTTTCATAGGCACTAGTAATATTGCCAAGTGTGTAAATGAGATCCTCAAATTTTGGCATACAATGTCTAAAGTTGAAAGTAAGCATATTACTCACCTTAATTATCTTCAATTTGGTTAAACATGCTTTAGATCAATGCTCATTTATTTATACACTAAAGATATGTAAATAAATTTATACATAATTCATAAATGTAATGTATAATTCAGATTTAATTTTTGTAACATAAAAGTTACATGTAAAATGAATTTGAGTCTCATATTTATCTTCCTCAATTTTTTCTATGTATGAATTATACCAAGGTTAACCCTCTACTCAACTTATTCCTCTTAAACCCTCAATTTTTTTTTTTTTTGGCTTTTCCTCAAATTTTTGTCTTTAGTATTTTTTTTTATTTAAAATTTGTATCAGGTTTTTTTTTTTTTTTTTTTTTTTTTTTTTTTTTTTTCACTCCATTTAGTGTAGAACGGTTTAAAAAGACCCAAAAAAAAAAAAAAAATCAAAAAAGTTTTCTTAAAAAAAAAGTTAAAAAACCCAATAATTTTTTTTGGGGGGGAGGGTTTTTGAACCCTTTTTTTTCTTTCTTTTTTTTTTTTTTTTATAATTTTTTTTCAATTTTTTCCTGGTCCATCTAGTCATGTAAAACTTAAATGTATATGGTTTTTTTTTGAATTTTTTTATAAAAAAAAAAAATCACAAAAAAAAGTTAACAAAAATATGTTTTATTTTTTTGCATGCTAATTTTGTGTCTGTATGTATAGTATTACTGTTATTTATATGATTGAATATTTTCACAGCAAATCTCTCTCTTGGATCACCAAAGAATTATTTATATGATTATGGTTTTTGACAAAATCTCTCTCTCTCTCTCTCTCTCTCTCTCTCTCTATATATATATATATATACACACTAGTGTTTGGCACACGTATATATTAGCGGTTGACACATGCGATATGTGTGCAAGTTAAATAAATAAAAATAAAATAAAACATTTAATATATATTGGTTATAATCTCAAGTGATAAGAGTCTTTTCTATCAAATTTGTGGTCTTGAGTTGAAATCTTGGCCCATTCTCTTCTCTAGGTTTTTTTTTTTATTTTTTTATTTTTTTTTATTTTAACTGGGCACTTGACATAAAGAAAGATAAAATTTTAAGAAACCAATTTAGATACTCACATATATAATAGTATATATGAGAAAAAAGAATTACAACTTTCAACCTTAATGAAATAACAATATTTTGCAATCATTATTTAAAACTTATTATTTAGTGTTGAAAACATGACTTTAGTATTCTTTTTGAATTTTTCTTCTTCGAGTAATTGTTCTTCTTCTTGAATTTTTTTTTTTTCCTCTCTCAGCTTTTGCCTTCATCACTTTGGCTGCTCGACATCCTGCTCGGTTAGTTTATTACTTTGGTTCTTATTGTTTTTCTTTTGTTATTGCTTTGGTAACGTTTGGCTTTTGCTTTGATATTGAGCCAATTCATATATACGGGTGAATTCTGCATATGATTTCGGCAAGAATTCTGCATATGAATTCTACGGAATTTTGGCTGATCAATCCACCATAAATACCAACGACATGGTTTCAGTTTTAATTTTGGTTTTGAAATGGGTTTAAATGATTTCGGTTTTGATTTTGAAATGGGTTTGTATGATTTCGGTTTTGATTTTGAAATAAGTTTCGAATCTCTGTATTTTGGTATTTAAACATTGAGGAAACGTAATAGGTATATGAGTCCCCACCATCACCAAACCTACATTCCACTCCACACCATTATCAAACATGGATTCGAAGCTATCCAATCTGGGTAGAGAGATTTTAAAACATTTTTTTTCTCAATTTGGGTAGAGAGAAATTATGTCTGCTAATCTTGACCATCTGATCTTAGACCCAGATTGTGTATTTCATTAAAAACTTCAAATTTAATCCTTTGATGGGATTTGGGTATCAGCCTAATTTGTACATAATGACTATTCTTAAATTTAAATCCATAATTTCAAGATCAATAAGTGAAACAAGTGAGTGTGTAAATTTCATTGCACATCTGATTTCAGTTTATGCATTTTGATTTCGGATTTGTATGATTTCGGTTTGTATGTTTGCGGCTCTATATTTTGGGTTCAACTATATGTTTAATGGGTTTCTATATTTTGAACCCAAACTTATAGAAGTGCCAACACTCTATATTTCGGTTTCTATATTTTGTTTAATGATTTTGGGTTCAACTGTATGCTCAAACTTAATAATAATATATTTTGAACCCAAACTTATTATCAAACAGTTGAACCCAAACTTATTATTATTAGACTTAAATACTTTGTAATTTTTCCTTTTTCACTTTTTCAAGTCCTCTGTCAACTGAATATGCTCCATTTTAATAGCCATCTTGGGCATGTAATTGATCATATATATGTATATGCATATCTTAGCTTGGTGGCGGGTTGTTGATTTTGCTAAATTTTTAATATATAAATTAGGGAGAGTTGTTATTTTTTTTTGAGTTTTGTAGAGCATGTAATACAAGCAAAAATGTTACAAGTTCTTTAAGAAAAAAAAAATTAAATATATTTTTTATAACTGCATTTTAATTTTAAAATTATTTACATCGTGCCTTCTGTCAATTTTGATTAAACATTGAACAGAATTATTGTGAACCAAATTTCTCTCAGAACTATTAAACATTGAGGAAATAGTTGGTCTGTCAATTATTGTCAATTATTTGAACTAAATTTCATCAAAGAATTAAAAAAACATTATGTGATCCAAATTTCTGTCAATTTTGATTAAACATTAAGCAGAATTATTGTGAACCAAATTTCTCTCAGAATTATTAAACATTGAGGAAATGTATCTCATTACCATTTTTTTTTTCCACCTTTTTAAGGGAGTATAGTATTCTATGTTGTATTTTATTAAATTCTGGTCAATGTATATATGTGTGTATTACTTTAGTTATCTTCATGAAAAAAAAAATGTATTAAACTTACAAGTATTTAACTTAACGCAAGTATTTAACATAATTCGTTTTATTTTGAATCAAATTCACCAAGTAATTAACTTAACCCACAAAAATGTATTTAACATTTTGTTATAAAAAAATGTAGTATATTAAAAATATAGAATATCACAATATATTAAAAATCTATTTAACATTTTGTAACAAAATTTGTACCATTCAAATGTAGTATATTTGTTGTGTGATTCTAAAAAGAAAGGGACTGTTTTTTGCATTTTTTTTTTTTTTTGAATATCTAGAGTTCCTAATTAAAATAAAAATTTGAAAGACTTGGCATATTAATATTTATGTGTAATATGGCAAGAGAGTTTATGTTTTTTTTTTTTTTTTTTTTTTTGGGCACCGTTTTAAGGGAGTATAGTATTCTATGTTGTATTTCAGAAAAATTTGATCAATGTATATATGTGTGTATTACTTTAGTTGTGTTCATGAAAAAAAAAAATGTATTAAACTTACAAGTATTTAACTTAACACAAGTACTTAACATAATCTGTTATAGATATCCTACAAGTATTTAACTTCACCAAGTATTTAACATTTTGTTATAAAAAAAAAATAAAAAATTGTACCATTCTAAAAAGAAATGGACTGTTTTTTTTCATTTAATTTTTTTTTTAAAGATTTGGCATTTTAACATTTATGTGTAATATGGCAAGAGAGTTTATGTTCCCTTTTTTTTCCACCTTTTTAAGGGAGTATAATATTCTATGTTGCATTTCAAAAATTCTGGTCAATGCATATGTGTGTATTACTTTATTGCTTATAAAATGGCTTTCTTATGTGGTGAATTTTTTTTTTTGACATAAATTTATGTTTGGACTTTCCAAGTCATAAATGATGAACTTCAAAATATTTATGATTATAATGGGTTTTAATTTTAGTTTTAATTTCATCTCTATAAAATTGAAGTCAATTAAGAAAGATAAAAGTTCAAATTCGGACAATTATTGTGCTCGAGTTTTAATTTATCATTTTAATGTGGTTGTTAAAAAACATCTATTCTAAATGCTGGGTTGACTCAAAAAATGTGAGGTTGATTATGGGTTTCTCAAAGAATGTAGAGAGAGAGAGAGAGAGAGAGAGAGGTTATTATGGCAAGGAACTGTTTGTTCGGAGCTATTTAAAAAGAAATTAAGGGTGATTTATTTAGTTGATCTTCATGCAACAAAAAAATTAAACTCACACTCAAAAAAAATTATTTAACATTTTATTTGCTGTGTAATATATTTATTTAGTTGTACCATTCAAATGTAATATATTTGTTGTGTGATTTTGGTTTTAATTTCATCTTTATAAAATTAAAGTTAGTTAACAAAGAGAAAAGTTCAAATTTAGACCATTTTATTGTGCTCCAGTTTTAATTTATCATTTTAATGTGACTGTTAAAAAACATCTATTCTAAATGTTGGTTTGACTAAGAAAATGTGAGTTTGATTATGGGTTTCGCAAAGAATGTAGAGAGAGAGAGGAGGAGGGGGAATGGACTGTTTGTTTGGAGCTATTTAAAAAGAAAATAAGGGTGATTTATTTAGTTGATCTTCTTGCAACAAAAAAATTAAACTGACACTCAGAAAAATTTATTTAACATTTTATTTGTTGTGTAATATATTTATTTAGTTGTACCAATCAAATATAATATTTATTTGTTGTGTCATTCTAATGTATATATGATAAATATTTTGCATTTAATTTTTTTGGTGAATATCTAGAGTTCCTAATTAAAAGAAAAATTTGAAAGACTTGGCATTTTAACATTTATGTGTTTTTTTTTTTTTTTTTTTTTTTTTTTGCACCTTTTTAAGGGAATATAATTCTGGTCAATCCTTATGTGTGTGCGTATTACTTTAGTTGTCTTCATGAAAAAAAAATGTATTAAACTTACAAGTATTTAACTTAACGCAAGTATTTAACATAAGGTTTTTTTTTTTTTTAATCAAATTCACCGAGTACTTAACTTAACCCAAACAAATGTATTTAACATTTTGTTATTAAAAAAAATTTGTACCATTCTAAACAGAGAAGGCACGTGCCTCTGGTATCTGTTGACCTTTTACTTTTTCTAAGAAGTTTATATTTTTATTTATTTCTTTTCCTCTTGATTGTAACCCGTTAAGTATTTTCTATTCATGGCAGTTATTTATTTAAATAAAATTTTGAATTTTATTATTCGATTTGGTAGCAACATATTTGGAAATAACATTTCATTGCTAATGAAATCCATGTTAACTTTTATTATTGCTAATTTTTTGTTTCTTTGTGTCTAAAATTTTTAGGTTGAAGTACAACAGTTATGAACAATATCACTATTTTTGGTCAAGTAAGTTTTTTTTCTTCTTTTTTCTCTTCGTATAAATTTAAGTACCTCTCTTATAAATTTAAGTACAACAGTTATGAACAATATCACTATTCTAATTATTTTTTTTCCTCATACTTTATAGGTGGATGGGGACTTACACCGAACCGTAATATCTCCTCCCTTTACTAATTTTCTTATTTATGTATATAAAGTTTTATTTATCACTCTAAAGTTTTTATATGTATAGGTTCGATTTCTTCAAGAAAGAAATGTTAATGTTGTTATTCGCGATGAACGTGACCTTAATACTATTCGCATTCATGAGGTAAGCCTAAAAGTCATTTGAACATTGGACATGTATTTTCTTATCATTTTAAAAATAATTTATAAATATATTCTACTTATTTTTTACAGGCAAAGGCAAAGGAAAAAGACAAAACAATATCAAAGGAAACAAAAAAAGCTATTCCTTATGGCAAAGGAAAGGAAAATACACATCCCATGGTATGGTTTCTCAAGAATTTTTAAAAGTTTCTTTTTCGAATATTATATATATTTTTTTAGGAATTGAGTAGTGTCATATACTATTTTTTATGTACATTTTTCAAAAGTTTCTTTTCAAAAATTTATTCAATTCTTTTTATTGAATGTGAAATGTTTTTCTGAAGCATGTTAAAGTAAGCATTTGTTTGTCTATTTGTATGATAAAAATATGTTGCATCTGTACAATATGTTGCATCTACAACATAACATAATAAAAATATAATAGAAGAAAACGAAAAAGTAAAATAAGAAGAAAGAACAAATATGTGATGAAAAGGAAACTACATAATATAATTTTTTAAAATTTTTATTTTTCTTATAAGAAGTTCTCAAGGAAAGAAGAAAAAGACAAAAATGCATTTTAATATAACAGAAACAACAAAACATTACACGCTAATATTCACATTTTACGTACCCAATGATCTAATATTTACCTTTTCAACGTACATTTTGTAAAGAGATGGGTAGTGTCTTAAAACCAATAAGTGCGTGCATAGTGAGTTTGCAGTTTTGTGTGCTTAATGTGTTTTCAAATTATTTTTCCCTTCCTTTTTAAATTTCATAAATACATGCATTGGTTCTTATATGAGTAACAACTTAACCGAGTGAAGAGGAAAAGTTAGTTAAAAGGAAGAAAAAATACATGATGAAAGGGAAGCAAGTTAGTTAATCTTCACATTTTATGCACCTTCTTATATAATATTCTCATTTTAGGCATACAATGATAATGTGTTATCAAAAGCTGCATTGGCCCAACGTGCACGGCGAGAACGTGAAAAAAATCAAAAGCCATGTTCTGCATACCAATTGGGACAACGCCTGCGACGAGAACGAGAAAGAGAAAGAGAAAGATTGAAGGAATGTATTAACCCAAGACAATCTTCTTTAACACCAAATTGGTAAAAAGCAAAAGAATTTTTTACCCAAGACAATCTTGAATTTTTTACTCTTACTATTACCACTTTATTATATAGATTTTAATTTGTTCACAATCTATTTCTGTAGGCCTCCTCCTACAACTCCATGTAGAAATGTTGGTGTGGTCATCCGTGATGAGCACGACCTTAATGTTATCCATGTTCGTGCGGTAAGTACAAAATCAAGTCAAACATTGTATGTATTTTATTTATATAAGATTTTTTTAATCTTTTCAATATTTTATTTATATTTGTTAGGCAAAAGATAAAGAAAAGGTCAACCCAATGTCTAAAGGAAAAGAAAAGATGGCTCCTTTCGGCAAGAGAATGACAAATGCATGTCAAGTGGTATATATTCTTTTTTAAAAATATGATGCAAAACTAATCAAAATTTTGAATAGTTAAAATATATTAGTGTATAAAATGAATTTATTGTATTATGTTGTTTTTGTAGAATGTTTGTAATATATTTTCCTGTAACTTGCTATTATTTGTATGTGTTTTTCAAATTTGTTTATTTTTATTTTGCATGGATACATGTGCATTTATAATATACCATCCATAAGTTGCTACTTATATAAAGAAAATATGAAAAAAGAAACGAAGAAATAAAGAAAAAATATTTAAAGAAAGGATAAACTAAATAAGATAGGTTTTTAATTCTTATTTAATATATAAAATAGAAAACAAAGAAAGGGAAAGGGAAAGGGAAAGGGAAGAAATAAGAAGATAGAAAGGGAAGAAATAAGAAAAAATGAAATAAAGATAATACTATTAAAGGTATAAAACAAATAAAATAGAAAACAAAATTAAGAGAAAGGGAAGAAATAAGAAGATAGTTTCATTTTAAGCACAAAATATTTACATCTTTTGCTTCAATGATAAAATATTTTCTTTTTAGGCACAAAATGATAATGTAATATCAAAAGCTGCATTGGCCCAACGGGCACGGCGAGAGCGTGAAAAAATTGAATTTCAATGCTTGCAACGAGAGCAAGAGGAATTAGAAGAATGTGTTCAACTAAGACAACATTCTTTAACACCAATTCGTCGCGATCGCACTCACTTGGAGTGGGAAACAATAACTGAAGATTCTCAGTCAGCACAAAAACGAACAATGGTTACCCAGCATTCTACATGTTCGTTTTCTATGCCAAGCACATCTTCAACTTCACAAAGGAATCGGTAAACTACTGTGTCTAATATTGAAATACATACTTTTACTCATACCGTTTTGTTTTACAAAATCTTATTTATACACAAATATTCGTAGGTCTACTTCTATAAATCGATTTCTTCAACAAGATCTATGTACTGATTATGAATTAGAAGATTTGCCTACGAGTATATCAATTGATGCCCGGGCACACAAAGATTCTTGCCGCCATTATCTTGGCAAGATGGATGTATCATGTCCTTATTGTTCAGCCTTACATTGGATGGATGAAAAATTGACAAAATCATCTATAAAGCGTCCCTTATTCGGAACTTGCTGTTTGGAAGGAAAGATTAGGCTACCTTTACTTATTACACCCCCTCCACCACTTCAGGCATTGTATGATGGGAATAATGATCAATCAAAATCCTTTCGAAGTTATACTCGAGTGTACAATGCAGCCAATACTTTTACGAGTCTTGGTGCTACATTGGACCCTAGAGTACTCAGTGGAAAGGGCCCTACATCATTCACAATTCATGGAGAATTGCGACATCGAACAGGATCACTACAACCACAACCAGGGCAGGATGCGAGTTATGCTCAGCTGTATATCTATGACCCTTATTCAGCTTTAGAAATTCGTAATCGTAGAAATCCTAACTTGAGAAGGGATGTTCTCAAAACTATTCAGGATAGTTTGTTGCAAGTCAATGCATTTGTAGATAAATATCGCCAGGCTCATGCCATTTTACATCAATTAGACTCGGCAGGACACAATCTACCTGCTCATCTTCATTACAGTTCAACAACTGATCGACGTCGGTATAACCTACCAACTACAGATGAGATTGCAATTGTAATACCAGGTGATGGAACAGAGGTAAGTGGAATGAGAGATATTATTTTACATTTCCGAGGAAATAATGAGTTGATGCAAATTAATGAATGTCACCCAGCATACTTGCCATTACATTATGTTCTATTATTTCCATATGGTGAGCTTGGATGGGAACCTGAGTTGAAATTATGGAATGTTCAGTATGATCGACCTTCAACTGATCGACTTACTCAAATGAATTTTTATAGTTATCGTTTGTTTGAACGACCCACAGAGTATTCAACAATTTTGAGAGGTGGGAAACTATTTCAAGAGTTTTTGGTAGATGCTTGGGCTGCAACTGAGCAAAATCGATTGACATACTACAAGCTTAATCAAGGGAAACTTCGGGCTGAGCTTTACCAGGAGTTGTCTGATATGGATCCAGATTATGTGCGACCTGGACAAATTGGTCAAAGGTTTGTTTTGCCATCTTCATTTACTGGTAGTCCTAGACATATGTTTGAAATCTTTCAAGATTCAATGGCTATCACACGATACAACCAACACCCAGATATTTTTCTTACCATGACTGCAAATCCCAATTGGCCAGAAATTACTTCAGCATTATTACCATATCAAAAACCTATTGATCGTCCTGATTTAATTGCCCGTGTTTTTGAGTTGAAGAGAAAATGTTTGATGAAGGAGATAGAAACAAATAAAGTATTTGGAAATAAAGTTGCACATGTTTTTACAATTGAATTTCAAAAGCGAGGCCTCCCTCATATGCATGCACTTTTATTTCTCAAGGGTCCAGACAAAATTCGGACATGTGCTCAAGTAGACAAATTGGTCTGTGCAGAATTTCCAGACCCAAAAGATGATCCTATGCTTTTTGAAACTATCAAATGTTGTATGGTACATGGACCATGTGGTGCTCGAAATCCGCAAGCACCATGTATGGAAAATGGTAGATGCACTAAGAGATACCCTCGAGCTTTCACAGAAACAACAACTATGGATCAAGATGGATACCCTATCTATCGTCGTCACAATAATGGTCAAGTACATACTGTGAGAGGGCAAGAAGTTGATAACAGGGATGTCGTACCATACAATGCATATCTTTCAAAACTTTTCAACTGTCATATAAATGTGGAAGTTTGTGCCGGAATGAGATGTGTCAAGTATATACATAAGTACATTTATAAGGGTTATGATCGTACAACGATGGTGTTATGAATGATAAATGAGATTCAACAATATCTCGATGCAAGGTATATTGGACCTCCAGAAGCTGCTTGGCGAATATTTGGTCATCCTTTGCATGCAGAGATGCCAACAGTTGTACGATTGGCACTTCATTTACCTGGAATGCATCGTGTTGTTTTTAACCCAGAAGAGTCATTACAAACGATTCAATCTAGAGCTGGTCAACAAATGTCAACTCTTACTGGCTTCTTTGCATATTGTGCTGCCAGTGAAGATGAATGTCCATTCACTTATCAAGAATTTCCACAACATTTTGTTTGGCTCAAGTCAGAAAAGAGATGGAAATCAAGAGAAAGGGGATATGCAATTGGTAGAATGTACTTTGCTAGCCCTAATTGTGGTGAAAGATTTTATCTACGTTTGTTACTAACCGTTGTCAAAGGACCAAAGTCGTTTAAGTCTTTACGCACGGTCGATAATGTTGTGCATGATACATTTAAATTAGCATGTGTTGCAAGGGGGCTTTTAGAAGATGATGAAGAATGGATACAATGCTTGAAAGAGGCTGCAGTCATAAAAACTGGATATCAATTGAGGAGATTGTTTAGTATTATTCTCACCCAGTGTTCTCCACTAAATCCATGTGCATTATGAAATCAATTTTCAACGCATATATGTGATGATCTTGCACATAAGATTTGTACATTGTTTGTCATTTCTAAACCAACTGAGGCTCAAATTGAAGATTATGGTCTCCATCTTTTGAATCAAATGCTTCATGAATCAGGCAAAAGTTTAATTGACTTCCCACCCATGCCATAACCTACTACAAATTGGAGTGCAGTAGTTGGTAATCGATTGATAGTTGAACATCAACAACTGCAGAGTGAGGCACAACATGCAGATCCACAAATTACTATTGATTGTCTCAATAATGGACAGCGGAATGCTTATAATACAATCACTTCTTCAGTTTTTCAAAATAAAGGAACTGTTTTCTTTCTGAATGGGGGTGCAGGAACAGGGAAAACATTTCTATACAATACGATTGCATTAAAATGTCGTAGCCTTGGGCATATCGTTGTTACTGTGGCTTCGTCTGGAATTGCATCACTGTTACTGGTAGGAGGTCGCACTGCACATTCAACATTTTCCATTCCGTTAGATGTATTGGAAAATTCACTTTGTGGGTTTAGTAAACAATCATTACAAGCTGAGTTATTTAGAGAAACAGCACTCATAATTTGGGATGAAGTTCCTATGCAACATAGACATTGTGTTGAGGCGGTTGATCGTACATTGAGGGATATTTGTGATAGTGAAAAGCCATTTGGGGGTATTACTGTTGTTCTTGGAGGAGACTTTCGACAAATCTTACCAGTTATACCCAAAGGAGTTCGTGAGCAAATTGTGAATGCATCATTAAGACACTCTGTTCTATGGAAGCATATATATATCTTGACTTTGGATTTGAATATGCGCTTGAATCATGAAGGCCATGAAAATGCTAATTTTGCAAATTTCTTGATGGAGGTAACACTACTTTAACCTGTATTATATAAATTATTTTAAATTAATAAATTGTGTTTACACTTACATTTTTATTGATTTCACTTTTCTTTAGATTGGGACCAATCCTCAAGAAATCGTTAACCTTCCATCAACAATACACAAATGTCAAGATTTGAATGAATTACTCTCTACAGTTTATCCACAATTGAATATGATAGAGACGTCAACCCCAACATTTTTAACTGAACTCACAATTCTGTCTGCGCGTAACGATGATGTCAGTGACATTAATACTACTGCGTTGAATATCTTTCCAGGGAGATTATATACTTATCTTGCAGCAGATAAAATGTCTGACGATAATGAAATTGATCCTACCATTACAAATAGATATCCTAATGAATATTTAAATTCATTGGATCCTCCTGGGTTGCCATCTTTTAAGTTAGAGTTGAAAGTGGGTTGTCCTATAATATTGTTGAGAAACATTGCACCGAAAGATGGACTATGTAATGGTACAAGATTGATGGTTACTAGGTGCGGCACTCGCATAATTGAAGCTCAAATTTTAACTGGAGAAAAGTTTGGCAATTTGGCATTCATACCAAGAATTTCTTTGACACCATCTTCTTCAGAAATGCCTTTCCAAATGACAAGACGTCAATTTCCAGTCCGATTGGCATATGCCTTGACCATTAATAAATCTCAAGGACAATCTGTGAAATTTGTTGGGGTTGATTTGCGTATACCAGTGTTTAGCCATGGGCAATTATATGTGGCGTTGTCTAGATGTACATCCTTTGATCGTATAAGTATTCTCCTCCCTAAAGATAATTTGGATTCTACTACAAATATTGTTTATCCTGAAGTATTGCTGTAGTATTCTATGCGGATTAAATGACGTTTTTTTAAAAGGTAACCATGTTGATTTATTTCTGTTGATTATATAACTTTTTAAAAAAAAATCAATTTAATAATAATTTGAAATTTGAACTTTTGTAGGATTGGACCGAAAAATCTATGGAGCTTAAAAGGAGAAATACGACTACCTTGCTTCGATGGGGATGTAATAAGGTAATTTCAATCTGAAAGTATTTTGACATGTATATTTTTAACAAATGTACTAATCTATATTTTTTTTTTGTTTCCACAAATTACCAGATTGTTGTGCATATTCCTCATTGGGGATACATAAAAGTTGATACAAAGACTTTTTGGAAAGTAATGAGGAGGAAGTTTGGGCAAACGCATATTTGAAGACATGTTATTGACACATCTTTTGTAAAGCATACATCTTTTGTAAAGCTTTAACCCACTTTTTGTAAAGTTTTAACCTACTCTTTTGGTGTATGATAGCATAACTTTATTTCTGTTTTTTATTTAGTGTTTACACTTTTTTTACTGCCTTTTATATTTTGATATGCAATATAACTTTAAATCTTATATGTTTGTTTTTTAATTTGCATTAAGATTAGGGAGAGTTGTTATTTTATTTGAGTTTTGTAGAATGTGTAATACAAGCAAAATTGTTATAAGTTCTTTAAGAAGAAAAATATTTCTTTTATATTTTTTCAATATCCTTATCAAAAAATGACACAAACTTTATAAATTTCAATATAATACGTATAAATTATAATTGCATTTTAATCTTAAAATTATTTACACCGTGCCTTTAGGCACGGGCATACGCTAGTATATGTATATAAGAAATTAGGATATAAAAGTGATTCTCTGCTATAAAAGCGTACAAGTATCTTAATCATTTGCATGAAAAGCATTAGCATGCATATGTTTTCAACACAAAAGAAAGACAATAGTCCATTCCATTCCATTGGGCCAGACTCCATTGATCCGTGCCACGGGTAGCTCAATGGTTAAGAGGATAAATTTTGAAGCGACTTGTATATACTTTGACATTTTGAGTTTAATTCTCTGTGATGTATCTCGAGCTTAACTACTAATGTTTAACAATTGAATAGATATTTAAACCTAGTTTATTTTGTAAGAGTGAGTTTACAAGAGGATTTATGAAGTTTCTTGTCAATAAAAATAAAAATTCTATATATAAATGAATTTTTGTACTATTTTCTTAGGAAAATTCTATGGTACTAGAAAAACACCTAGATAATTACTATATTTTTATTTTTATTTTTATTTTTTATCATCAATGGTGTGCATTTAAGCTTGTTATTGTGGGGCCAAATTTTGGGTAAATCTTGACCATTGATTTCAAAGCCTGCGTGATTTTTTGAGGGTTTTTTTTTATTTTTTTTATTTTTAGGTCTGTAATAGCTTTGATTTTTTTATCATTAGATACAAACGGATGATTATTCAGTATTTCTGGAAAATGGACACGTGGTATTCCATAAGATTTTGATTGATAGAGAGTAGTAGGGGTCCACGATTTATGTTGGGGATAGGAAACAACATAAGAGCTAAGTAATTGATGATTAATTTAGAATATGGTCACGTGATGTTCCAGAATTATTAAATAATTTCTCTATACAAAGAGATGTATCGTACTTGTATTTATTAATGTAGACCTCATTACCTTTCTGTCCAATGGGAAAAAAAAATTTAGTGAAAATTTTATTTATGTATAACATTAATATAAATAAAAAAAAGTGTTGATTATGGTTAAGAGTAGTAGTTTTATTATTTCAAATCTCCATTGAGGTGTTGAATTTACATTCTCATTAACCCTACCTAATAATTACAACTTTAGTTCATTTTAAATATCTAACGTTGGTCGTTTTCTTAAAACATGTTACATGTTTTGGATTTTGTAAACAATATTAATATTGTTGGTCCTCTCCTTTATAACTTGTTCAAATTTGTGCCCACCAATTAATCATGCACCGCATTCCTCTTATTTTTGTTTGTTTGTTTGTTTAATTGCATGCAAATGAGGGTGCAAATTACTAAATTACTCCATCTACACAAAATAAAATAATCAAATTTCGATAGAACTGTTACATTGTGCACCTTTAATACTGTATGAACCTTATCACAAATATATATTGCATCACTTGCCAGAATTTATTGTGAATCCATTCTCAAGTACTTTTACTCTAAAACCATGTTATACGCTTTTAGGTAGAATTTTATCCCAAAAACTAACTTTTAAGATAGATATACTCTCACGCTTATATATTACATACTATTACTTTCAAATCGAGTCAATATGAGATTTCACTTTGTAACCACGTATCGTAATTTTTTTACTAAAATAATTTATAACAGTTTCATCACAAATGATTTATAACATATACACTTACTATTCATAACATAATAATAACATTCATAATTTTTATTTTAAAGATGCGCATCTTACATTTATATATTTATAATTTGTATCACAAATAACATAACTAATCGTATAAAATGACGTATCATTTCTTGTAGTACCAAAAATTTCTCACACTCTTCAAACCAAAAATTGGAGGCTTGGGGAATGGTTCATCATCATGAGATGATCGTACAAATGCCCCGATTAGCATCTTCTCGGGCCCTTGATAGGTCTGATTTCTCAAAATTTTAAAAAACACGAGGGTCCATAACTCGTAAATATCTAACCATGACAAGACCGATTAAGAAGAAAATGACATATATGAATAAATTTTTTAAACAATACTGTGGTTTTAAAAAAAAAAATATTTAGAATAAATGTATAATTCAAATTCATTACTGAGTCATATAATTTAAAAATATGAGTTTTTTTTTTTTAATTTTTTTTTTTTATGATAGGAGAGTAATTACGTCATAAAAAATATTTATATCATCAAGCAAATCACTAGCTTAGAATAGTTAGAAAGTCAACAAAATTTATCAATCAATCCACCAAGCTAGCTAAGCCAAGCTCAACAATCACTAATAATCACATACAATCCTCATAATGAGGGAGAAATAAATTAACCACCACAAAAGATATCAAACTCATCTCTATAAAAGTTGAACCGAAACCTCACACCACAAAGATCTTTGTGGTGTTTGTGGTGTGAGGCTTCGATTCAACTTTTATACATAACTACTCAGCCAAAATGCTCTAGTTACATGATCCATTTATACATAGGATTTTCCTAACTTAAAAGGCCAAAAATAAAAAATAAAAAATCAAATTTTTTACTCACAAAAAAAAATATATTTTTAAATAATTTTTCAAACATATTAATTTTTTTAGCTTATGAAAAAGTTAATAAGGGTTCGTTTGGGAAGTGGCTCATTGGGCTTTTTTGGCTCAATGAGCCACAAAAGACAAAATAGCAATTTTGAGCCACAAAAGACAAAAAATCACATCCAACCCATAATCATTACACTCTTCTTTCACAAAAAAAGTCAAAAAAGCCAAAAAACCAAAAAGCCTTTCCCAAACCAAGCTTTTGAGCCCAGACTCATATAGCCGAAAGAACCAAAAAGCCAAAGAGCCAACCCACTTCCCAAACGGAGGCTAAGATTGTTTTAGGAATTGAATTTTTAATAATTTTTTTAACTTTTTATGAAAAAAAACGTATAAAAAAATGAGAATGATGACTTGTTTTTGAAAAAATCACAAAAACACTTGATGACCCTTGTAACAAAATAAAATTTTAATTTTATCAATTTAAATCTTGAACTTTTGAGTTGTTTTCTACGGAAACAATTTATCTATTTTTGTTAGGTAAAACCGACAGAAAATTGGATATTTTATATTAAACTCAAAAATGTCTAAAATATCAATTTTCATTGAGTTTAATAATGGATATTTTCGTTGGTTTTAGTTACCGAAAATAGGCAAATAATTTAAATTAAAAACAAATAAAAAGGTTAGAATTTAAATTGATAAAATAAAAAATTCATGACCTATTTTGTTAGCATGGTCAGATCCTGATTCTTTTTATTTTTTATTTTTATTTTTGTAATTATCCCTTAATTTTTTTAATGGTTTTTTAATTTTTTTTTTTTGACTAAAATATTCTATTGCCAAGATAGGCTTAAATGTGCATACCATTGTGGGAGAAAGACTATGGGACATATTCATTAAAAGGTGTGTATTATGAATTTTATAATTAAAGAAAAAAATGAATATTTTTATACTTTATGAGTCATAACTAAAAATAAAAAAAATTATAACCAAAATATCACATGAGGTATAATCAAAGATCTTATTAGTTAACTAAAATATTATTATAACTAAAGAAAAAAATTAATCATAATTAAAATAAAATAACATAATTAAAAATGCATATGATACACTTTTAAAAAGTGTGTATAGTAAAATTTCTCATCATTATGGATCTCAATTACAAAATTAACCTCCTAATTTGTCAAACTTTGTATTAATTTGTAGTTAAGCCATGTTAAGATTGATTGGAGTAATTAATATTAAGACGTGGACAATGAAAAGATAGCTGGCGGTATTGAATTTGAGGCCACACATTGTTTTCGTACTACGTACGAACGTACCTTTTAGGATTTAATCATTCTACCCGTTTAATTCCGCGTAAAAACTCTGGTGTTTGCTTTGAGATGAGATTGAACTATTCATTCTTTTGAATTTTACATTTCGATACAAAATTAAGTCAATGTAGATTGAACTCGTTTGGGAACATATTAATTTAGTAATTTTTTAATTATTTAATTAAAATATAAATTAAAAAAAATTAATATATTTAGAATGACTTTTTGATATTTTACGAAAAGATATGTAAAAAATAGAGAGAAAAGAAAAATTTTAACTTTTTGGTATGAGTTGTTGAGTTTTTGACCTTTTTAATAATTTTGACTTTTTTAACTAAATCGGTCTGTTGCCAAACGAGGCCTTTGTATATTGTATGTGCGGTTTTTTTTTATAAAGTTGTAAGTTAATAATAATTAAAAAGTAAAATTTAAAAAATATTTATTTTTCTATTTTTTAATAATAAGTTATTTTATTTTTGCATTTAAAAGTATAAGTAGAAATTGCATTACATATTTTGACACAGATTTCTAGGAAAAAAAAAAAAAAAACTTGCACCAAATATCCAGAAAATGAGAGAATTAATGGAATTCAACTTTAAGTAATTAAAAGACTAATACCCTCAAATTATAGTAATTACACTATATAGTCCATTTCTAATAATTTCAAACAAACAAGAAACAAGATATGATTCGATTAATTCTCTCTTAATAGACCTATTTGGTGTTACTTATTGTAAGTTAAAAGTTGATAATAAAAAAATAGAAGTTGAAAGCATTTCTTCTATCTTTTCAAATAATAAGATTTTTCAACTTATTTACATTATATTTATCTAATAAATTGCAAGCAGATAACACATATTTTGAGAATAAAATAAATTGTACCAAACAATCCTAATTCAGGACATTCCAAACGTTAGGATATAATACGTGATTCATGCACCAAAGAATGCTAATAAAGTAAAGTGGATAAGAAAAAAATAAAATAAAGAAAAAAGAGAAAGTTCTATTTTTTTTCCCCTTTATTGACTGAATCAACTCACGCAACAGCATAATATTTTTAGCAGTGCTGCAGAGCTCTAATTAGAGCTGCACTGCAGCACTAATGAGCTAGCGCACATTCAAAAAAAAAAAAAAAAAAGTGAGATAAAAAACAAAATATGATAAAGAAAAAAATAAATTAATGCTCCATTAAAACTCTCTTTTTAGAGATCTAACTCATTTTTGTAATATTTTAATCTAGTTCCTTTTCTCTTTTCAGGACAATGTATATTAAGCTGACTTATAGGCATACCTACCCCTTGCTTAAAAAACAGAAAAAAAGAAAAAAAAAGAAAAAAAAGAAGATGAAGTTAAATAATAATAATAATAAAAAGCAAAAACAAAAAAGTCTTGTGGACGAAAGTATAAAGTGTGATGTGTGTACAAACAGGTACCCAGCTATTGTCTTCATTGTATGAGTGAAAACATTGGATGAATAATTTCTCTTTCTTTAGTTCAATAATTATTAATAGAACAACCCACTTTTTCTTCATTTTCTGAATCAAGTATTCTATTAGGTTTGTCGGTCTAGAAAGAAATGAATAATAGAAAGTCGTATGATAAAAAGTGAAGTAAAATAAAAGAAAAATAGACAAATATATTTTTTTACACGCATTTGAATAGATAGAAAATTTTATAAACAAATGATAGGAAAAAATGTAATCACTGCATAGAAGGAAGTTGTGGAAAGAAGTATGAGCAAAAAGGGAAACAAAGTTTTGTGTGAAAAAAAAAAAAAAATTTCTTGGCATATTTTGCAAGAAATAAGCCTAATTAACAAATTAATTTGAATTGTATAAGAAACTTTAGTTTCCATTTACTTTCTAAAACTCTATCAAATCAAACATATAATTTTTCTCTTCTTTTCTTTTCTTTCACTTTCCTATATTCACTGCAACATATGAGAGTTTTTTAGTTTTTAAAAGTGAAAATTTTGTTACAAAAGACATTTAGAGATCAATTTTTATCGTTGTGAAGATAGTCGTTCAAATGTCGTCTTAAAAAGTAAAAAATAAGGCATTTAACGACAAAATTTTAAAAATATCATTAACAAATACACTTTTAGGGATAAAATAATTTGGTCTTAAAATGATTTATTTTTTTAGAGATAAAAAATTTGGTTCCAAAAAGATAATAATTCATCATTAATGTCCAATTTTTGTTACTAAAAATATAATAACAATACTTTTTGTAACAAAAATATTTGGTCTGTAAAAAATAATTTTGTTCCTAAATTTTGGTCTCTAAAACATTAATTTTTTATAGTGATTATCTATCTAACCAAACTAAGCCTTAAGAAAATCGTTCTTCTATTTGTATAATAAACAATCACAAAATTGTATACAACTTTCTTACATGGGTGTAAGACTTGTGAAATGTGGGACTGACTTCATGTGATAGGATTGTGTCTGATTCTGATCAATTTTTGTGTTTTTAAATTTTTTCTTTAAAAAATGCTATATATAAATAGATTTTACTTGATTTGCTTACCATTAAACACAAAGGGATGCATTTCAATTTTTTTTTGGGGACAATATTCGAAGGGAAAATGTCTCGTAACTCAAATTTTGTGGCTCAAAAGTGGCTCAAATGGCCAAAACGACGTCGTTTTAGCCATTTTTATGTTGTTCTGTACTCAAAACGACGTCGTTTTGGTCATTTGAGCCACTTTTGAGCCACAAAATTTGAGCTGCGTAGCATTGTCGTATTCGAAGATACATCAAGAGGCGAAGACGGGGGAAGCATCATAACTTGATGAGAAAGATACTATTTAAGTCGACATCTAAATAACAAGTACAATCACATGCTCACCCAACGCAAACTAATACACATATTAAAAGGCAATGTATTTATCAATCTACATCCCACTACATTCGTGTTTAAAATAATTTTTTTTTAATAAACATGTATACAGATAGCATTATTCTATTCCTTCCATATGCTTCTTTATATGTAACACAAGTTCTCTAGTATTATAAAAATATCACAAAAAGAAGTATATATATGTTAAAGTGAAAGCTAACATGACGTCACCACTACATAATAATTCCATCATATGGGGTTTCCAAATTAATTTACCCCCCCCCCCCAAAAAAAAAAAAACAAAAAAGGGTAAAAAGCCCAAGTAAAATATTTTATTGCATAAAACTACTACAGGGCTAATGTACATGTAGACCAGATTGTCTATATTTATCTATCTCAAATTATCTTTCTATTTCACGATGAATCGCTTTAATATAAACATGTAACGGATAGAAGGAATAGAGAAATCTTTGTCAAATGTATATGGAATTTTGTCTATAACCTAGCGCTTGTTCTTTGAAATAAAATTAAAATAAAATAATTAATCCAACAATTTGGTTCATTAAAAATGATGAAAAATAATTTGTAAATGGAATCATGATTTATTATTGTAAAATAATAATTATTTTATAAAGAGATTAAAAATGATCATTTTATTTCACTTTATTTTAATAAATCAAACACTACCTTAATGTTGTATATCATGATTAGGAGATGAAGACCAAGACATCTTGTAACCTTTAAAGGATGAGTAATGTTCACAGAGAAGCAAACACTTTCAAGCCATGAAAATCCAAACTGATCAACTTGTAATGTTTCTATATAATCAAACTTGTTCTTCTTGATTTTCTTGATCCCACTTAAGCATCAATTTGGACACATAATTTTCAGCCAACTTGTAATGTTTCTATATAATCAAACTTGTTGTTCTTGATTTTCTTGATCCCACTTGAGCATCAATTTGGACACATAATTTTCAGCCAAACGGTGCAGCCAATTTGGGGCATCACAGCTACCTCTAGCAGTAACCCCATAAGAAAGGGTCTTCTTCAGCCCAAAACTCATCATAAACTGGCTCGGTTCGGCTCAGCTGCCATGTCGGTGTGTAATACCGCTCATCCATTTGATGGCCGAGGTCGAGGAAGAGGTCTGGCAGGTCCAAAAATGGGTCATCAATGTTGCTTAGAGGTGAATTTGATGATTCTCCAGACTCATGATCAGAGGAAGATTGGGAGCTCATCAACTCAGCTTGGCTCAGCTCAGCTTCTGCTTCATGGCTTCTAAGTGTGACTAAGGCGGCAGCTTGGGCTGCCGCTGCTTGAATGTCTTTTGGTGACTTGGAAGCCGGGCTAGGTAGCTCATGGACCAACTCCGGGAAGTTGAGATGAGCAGACTGGCCTTTGATTGCAATGGCAGCTACATCGTGGGCTCGAGCAGCCATTTCAGCCGTTGTGAAGGTCCCAAGCCATATTCTTGACTTCTTCCTCGGCTCCCGAATTTCGGACACCCATTTGCCCCAACTCCGCCTCCGTACGCCGCGGTAAATTGGGTGTTTTCCATCATCACTTTTCTTAACTTTCTTCTTGCTAGTCTCACTATTACCAATTTCAGTTTCTTGAACTCTCTTTGAGCCTTCTTTTGCCACTAATTTGGGTCTCGAGGACGTAATAGTGGCAACAACAGCGATGGTGGTAGTGGTAGTGGTGGAGGAAGTGGAAGAGGTGGTTTGATCATCCCATTTTATACTAAGAGTTTCTTCCATAGTGTGTGGGGGGCTTTTTGGGAGATAGATCATGGGAAGAAGAGCTTCTTATAATTCTTACACAAAATGGAATAAAGTCGAAGACACAAAAAGCAATGGGGCCTCAGGCATTAAAGGGTTGTACACTTCGGCTATTTTGCTAACCCAAAGTCGATGTTTTTCAAGAGTGCATATAGGTTGTCATTTTCTTTTTACAGTCACTTGTGCGCACACTCTCTCATTGTCTAATCAAATAGCCTTAAATAGGTGATTGGGGATTTTTTTTGGTACTTATAAATAGCAGTTTTCAATTACTTTCAAACTCTTAATTTTAATTTCAAATAAAAAGTTGATATTCCCTTGTCAGCGAAGAAAAAGTTATATCAACTTGAATGAATGATTGTATCGAGAAAATAAGGATCATTAAGCACATTAATTAAGTTGGCAAGAGTAGGCTCAATTTTAACAAAAAAATTTAAAGGCTAAATTCTAAGAGTTAACCAATGAAAATCTAAAATCATGGGTCAATTTAAATAAAAGTTGAAATTCACATAATTAAATTATTTGGATTCAGATAAACCTTGCATTGTCAAGTTGAAACTAGAAGTTTAATTTTTTTTTTTATTTTTATCTTTAAAGTTCATTAAAAAAAGAAATATGTGGGAGAAAAAAAAAACAGCCATCAATGTTAGCTTATTGGCTAAATAAGCCAATTCTTTTTTCAAAATTGTCTTTATTGACTTTTTTTAAAAAAATTATGTCAATTTTTTTTTTTTGTATTTTTCTAGTTCATTTTGTGAAGACAAATTTAAAAAGTAAAATAAAATTGAAAATTTTCAAAAAATATTTGAAAAAATAAAAAAGCTAAAAAAATCCACTATTTTTTTTTTTTTTGTCTTCTCTTAACTTTTTTTTTTAAAATTTTTAAAATTTTTCATTTTGTCTTTGTCGAACTAAGGACTAAAAACTTTTTAAAAAATTTCACTAAAATACAAAAATAAGTTTAAAAAAAAACACTAAAGGTATGTTTGGTTTGAGTTTGGGAGATGAGTTTGGGAGATAAAAAGTATGAAAAATTGTTTGGTTTGGTTTTTTTGGAAAGATGTTTTGGAAAATTATTTTGAGAGAGAGTTTTGGAAAAAGTGATTAATTTGATATGTATGAGAGAGAGAGATTTGTTTGGAAAACTTGTTTGGTTTACAAGTTTTGAAAAAAAATTTTGAGAAAATTTGTTTGGTTTGAGTTTTTCTGAAAACTCATTTGTAGAGAAATTGTTTCAAAAATTTTTGAGAAATTCAAACCAAACGAACCCTAAACCTCCGTTTGGGAAGTGAGTTGGCTTTTTGACTTTTTGACTTTTTTGATTATTTTAGCCTGGGCTTAAAAGCTTAGTTTGGGAAGGATTTTTTCACTTTTTTGAATTTTTTTGTGAGAGAAGAATGTAATGATTATGGATTGGATGTGATGTTTTGTTTGTTATGACTAAAATAGTCTATTTTATTTTTTGTGACTAAAATAGCTAAAAAAGTTCAAACCATGACTTCCCAAACGAAGCCTAAATAAACAAAGGACCATATTTAGTGCCCCGAAATTGGGGACACTAATGCCCCGAAATTGCCATACAAGGCAAAAAAAAAAAAAAAAAAAAACAAAATTATCCAAATTAAAAATTAAGAATATTAATGTCCAATTTTTTAGTGCCACAAAACATTTCTGACAAAGGAACCTTAAAACTGTGGCCAAGTGCTCAAATGCAGTCTTCTGACACACCAAAAAAAAAAAAAAAAAAAAAACAAAACAAAACAAACAAGCAAACCCTTCTCGTGAGATTACCGACATACTAAAGAATAATTTCTTCCCAATCTTCACAATGATGACCACAAAGTCCACATTGGGGTTGAATTCAAATGGGGGAAATTAGAAGAGTTAGGTTAAGTTTGACATCTATTAAATAATATAAAAAGTTAAAAAGTCATTATTTTATTTAAGTCACATCATCTTATTTAAATCACATTACTTTTTTAACACATCACATCAAATTCAACCTAAATTCAACCTATATAAGTCAATAAGTCAAAAAATATACTTTTTTAGAGCATTCCAAACCAACCCTTAGAATTCAAATGAGGGGAAATTACTGAAGACTTAGACCAATTCACCCCAAAAAAAAAAATAAAAAAATAAAAAAAAATAATAGAGTCTACAGACCAGATACATCCACCCAAAATATTTTAGGTAGGTAATTGTGTGGTAAAAATTAAATTTATTTGGTATGAGATTTATATGTAGAAAAAATATTTTGAGTAACAGTAATGATAGAGATCACTAAAAAATCCTATCACTAATACCTCTAATGAGTTGAAAAATGTAAAAAATAAAAGAAAAAAGAAAAACACAAGAAACAACCATCACATCAAAGGGAGAGCCATCTCATTAGTGCTCCCCTAGTGCTCCCTTTTTAGTGCTCCCAAGCATTAATCTGTATTATATGCCCAAATTATGATTTCTGTAGTATTTGATTATAACTTATTGTAATATTAATTATTACTTAGATATAACTCATTGTAGTATTATTTATGACTCATTGTAATATTGGTTATTATATTTTTTTAATTATAATTTTAATAACATTAATTATACCTTATATAATATTTAGTTATAACTTATTATTATTTTTTTATAGTTATAATTGAAAATAATTTAATTATGACATTTTACATATGCTACCCACCGTTTTGTGTATTATACCTTGATGAGATTACCTACATACTAAACAAAGAAAAGTAAATTATAAAAATTTAATTATAATACGGATTGTTTTTTTGTAGTTTTAAAAATTATATTTACTTCTTTGTCAAAATTTTTATTTAACTGAATTAACAGAAAAAATAAAATTCTTAACTATTCTCCTATACAATAATAAAATATATAAATTGTTAATTGAAATATATTTTTATTATCATTAAAAATTATTAATTAACTAAACAATTTATTAATAAAAAGAGTTATTGATTATGCAATTAAAAAGTTAAAGAGTTGGAATACAATTTTTAAAAGTTAAAAAAAAAAAAATTTAATTTCTTAAGTAAGGACTGGTTTGGCTTAACCTAAATAAGCCAAAAAATCAAAAAGTTACTCCAAAATCCAAAAAGATATCACTATTCACCAAAAAAAAAAATTAAAAAATTAATTTTCTTCAAAAAAAAAAGTACACACTGTCCAGTGCGTGTGTGCAGCTGCTGTGTGCGGTAGTGGAGGAAAAAAAAATGATTGCGTGTGGTTTTTACACACACCGTTGTTTGTCTCATAGGGGCCATCACGGGTCCCGTTTTGATAATTTGAACCGTTCAATGTGTAAAAATCGTCGAGTACTATATGTTCGCAAAAAATCACATTGATCGGATATCGATAACTATATGATCAAATCAGTTATGTACAACAAATGGATGGTGTTATAATTAATGATTAAAAAATAAATAAATCTGATCAGATAGCTATTGATATCCAATTAACGTGATTTTTTATAGGTACATAGTGTTCGACGAGTTACACATACTGAGCGGTTCAGATTATTAAAATGGGACCCGTGATGACCCCCACGGGCCAAACAAAACCGTCCAGTGCTTTGTACAAAAATTAGCTAATAATTTCCAACTCCAATTCACTCCTGCCGGTTGTACGGCTGGGGCCCACCCCTCTCTAATCATCTCCTACACACTTTTTTTATACAATTTTTTAATACACATTTATCTATAAAAAGTTAAAAAGTTAACCCAAACCTCCATATTTTTTTCTCAACTTTTTTAGTCCAAAAAGACAAAAAGTGCACTTTTTTAGGACACTACAAACCAATCCTAAATCTCAAAAGATTTAGAGAGACTTATGTGTAGGTCTTAATAGATGGACTTATTATCCAATAGGTCCTATGATAATTAACGACATTTTTCATCAAACACTATTAAAAAATTTCATTAATTGTTAATTTTCAGTGATAGTTTAAAAATTGTCACAAAATTTTTTACAAATTATAAGTTTTAGTGACAATTTAAGAAAATCATCACAAAAAAGTTAATAATTTTTTGATAGTTTGAAAAATTCGTCACAAAAAAAATCACTAATTGTAAATTTAGTGAAAATTTATAAAAATCGTAATAAAAAAAGTCACTAATTGTTAATTTTTGTAACATATACAAAAAATGTCACAAAAAATTATTTTTTACGATAATTTTATTATGACTTATATTCAATAAAACTTGATAAAAATTAAGTCTAACAACAGATTTTACTTGTAATTAACCTAAGAGGAATAGTTCCCTTCTCAATTTGTAATCTTGACCGTACGTGACGACTAGGTAGTCGCTCGCAATGGGCTCGAAAATCCGATGGTCCTAATGTCTACGATAACTGTCAATGAGAAATACAATCCTTTGCATTTTCAACCTCCTCCTGTGTCATGATCTCTTTTGTTGTTAATAGAAAATGGTGGTGTCAAATACAAGTCTGCAATATAAAAAAAAAAAAAAATGGTTGTTTGGGGTTTATTTATTACCAATAAAAAAAAAAAGAAAATGATTGTTTGGGGTTTGTTTATTTTTTTATTTTTTTTAAAATTTTTTTATGAAAAAATATGTTTAAAAAATAAAAAAAATGATTTGATAACTTGTGTAACTTTTTTTTTTTTTTTTTGGTTTTTTTTTATCATGTACCCAGAAGACCATTGAAAACCGGTTAGTGTTAAATGAGTTCTATGTAATACGGAATCATTTTTTATAAATCTTTTCATATTAAATAAAAAAAATTAAAAAATAAGTTATACCCGAATCAACTCAAGTGTGTTATGTTTTTATGGTCTTACTTGGGAAGTTAGCTATTTTATTTTTTGGTTATTTTAATTTGACTAAAATAGTTGTGTTTAGAAAGTTAGTTGGTTTTTTTTTATAATTGATTTGATAGTTGTAAAAAAAAAAAAATGATTGTGAATTAGATGTGATATTTTATTTTATTAACTATTTTAGTTTATTTTATCTTTTAATAGACTATTTTAGCTAAGTCCTCCCCCAACCAAAGCTTATGGCCCGTTTGGTACAACTGTTAAAACATATTATAGATTATAACTTAACAGATTATAGATTATGACTTTAATCAGAAGCTGTTAATCTGTTTAGTGTTACTGTTTGATTATAGATTTAAGTTGTTGAGTAGTGTTTGTTAAATAAGCTGCGAAGTAACTTTTCAATTAACTTTTATTTTTTATTATTTACTACTTGTCTATATTTCTCATAAATAATAATAATAATAATAATAATAATAATAATCTATTTGGATCTTTTTCTATTTTTAAAAAAATAAAAAATAAAAAAATCTAAGAGTATAACCGTAAATTAACATGTCCACAGCAGAAGTTGATAATTAGAAGTAAGGGGTGAGCAGTTTCTCAGAATCAATTTTTTTGAGTTAAAATAAATTGTTAGAATTAGAAGTTATTTGAAATAAATTTAATCAAGCAATCCAAAATAGCTTTTCCAAAATTAAAAACTATAAGTTGGTTTAAAAAAGTCCCAACAAACACCCCCTATGTGTTCTTAATGATGTTGTCAATTGATGTGGTTGTCAAAGAACGGAAAAACATATTAAGGTGGTGTTTGGGAAGAACTTATTGGGGCTTTTTTGACTATTTTAGCCATAAAAGACAAAATAGGCTTTTTTAGCCACAAAAAACAAAACATCACATCCAACCCATAATCATTACACTCCCCTCTCACAAAAAAAGTCAAAAAAGCCAAAAAGCCAAAAAGCCCTTCCCAAACCAAACTTTTAAGCCCAGGCTAAAATAGCCAAAAAAGCCAAAAAGCCAAAAAGCCAACCCACTTCCCAAACGGAGGCTAAGGAGTGTTTTGAAAAGTTTGTAAAAAATTAATTTTTTGACTTTTTTAATTTATTTTGACTTTTGTAGGTAAAAAATGTGAGAGGCGATCTAATTCAAAATGAATAAAAAGCTAAAAATTAACTTTTTATTTTCTTTCCAAAAGACCCCTAAATGATTGTTTCTTTTTGAGTATTAAGGGTTGTTTTAGAAAGTTGGTTAATAGTTACTTTTTTAGTTGTTTTCTTACTTTTTAAAAAACATATATATAAAAAAATAGATAAATAATGTGACTTAAAATAAATTAAAAACTAAAAAGTGACTATTACATTAAAAAGTGACCAAAAGGAGAACTAAAGAAGTCAGCCCAACCAAATATTGTAAAATTTTGTCAAATGATATATTTTATATGTTTAATTATGTATTTGATGTCTTTATTCCTAACATTGGGGTATTTGGCAACTTAAGTTTATGTTAAAATAGTTCATAAAGATAAAATAGATTAAAATAGTTAACAAGACAAGACGTTACATTGGGAATGACAATTGGACGGGGCAGGGCCGGGGATCAAACTCTCCGTTCCTGATCCCCGATGGTAGAAATTTTTCCATCCCTGACCCCGATCCCCGACTGGGAACCTAAATCCGCCCCCGCTCCCGCCCTCGCCCCCCGCCCCCGCCCCCTAATAAGGATCGGGTTTTCCCGACCTCGAAAATTTCCCAGCCAATTTTTTTTTTTTGATACAACAGATTTGTTCATCATCAACAACAACAACGTAGAGAGAGATATGTTCATCATTATCATACAGATTTGTTCACCATTAACAGATCTAATGAGTTCAGATGTAAAAAATAAAAATAAGATCTAATAGATCTGTTCATCACCATTAACAGATCTGATGAGCTCAAATGGAGAAAAAAAAACATTAGATCTAACAGATCTGTTCATCATCATCATCATCATCATCAACAACATAGAGAGAAAGAGAGAGAGATCTGATGCTCAAATGTAATATATATATATATACATATATAACAAATCAAAAGAGAGAGGGGGAGAAAGTGCTCAAATCTAATATATATATATACACCGTCGGATGGTGTCATTGCCGGACTGCCGCAAACAGTGGTGATGGTGGCGGTGATTAGGCAAGCTTGGCTTCACCGCCGTTGGAGAAGAAAAAAAGACAGTGGAGTTATGGTGGCTCAATCAACGATTGAAGATAGTGACGGAGATCGGGGAAAGTGAACTCAGATCTTGTCGGTGATGGGAGGAGGGAGATCGGCGGTGATGGAAGGATGGAGATTGGCGGAGAGTATGAGAGAGAGATGAGAAGCAGTGATGAGTGTGTGAGGTGCACAGTGCTGTGTGAGTGAAAGGGTTGGTTTATATATATATAAAGAGGGGTGAAATAGTAATGTTACTTTCGAAAAATTCGGGGCCGAGGACAGGCCGGGGCTTGAACACTGATCACCGTCGAATACCATCCCCGTCCTCACGGGAGTATTTTTTGAGAAAAAACCATTCTAATCGGGGTCGGGGGATCGGGTCCCCGTTTGGCCGGGTTTCAATTGCCATCCTTACGTTACATCTAAATCATAATCATTTCATTTTTACTCTCACAATCATTAAATTAATTACAAAAAAATTCACCTATCATCTTAAACACAATTTTTTTAATCAAATTAAAGTAACTGAAAAATCAATTAAAATAGCTAACTTCTCAAACTAGTCTATATTGCTTGATTTCGCGTACTGTTCATGCATTATAGTTACTAAAAAAATGATATTCAGTGTTTTTTGTTTCAATTTTTTGAATTCAGTTTTTTAGAAATTAAATTTTTTATTTTTCGTGTTTTTTTTGTTTTTAGTGAATATTTTTTAAATTTTAAGTTATTTTTTTTACTTTTTTAGATACACCTTATTTAGATGTATCTAAATAGTAAAATATTTGTAAAAAAATATTTTAAAAAATTAATAAATACACAAAAATATGAAAAAAGTACTGAATTTTCATATATATATATATATATATTTGTGTTTTTGGTATTTAGTCATTTTTTTATAAAAAAAATTTCACAAATATTATACTTTTTAAATCTATTAATGTTAGATGCATTTAAAAATTTTAAAAAATTGCTTATAAGATTAAAAAAGTTCAGTAAAAATAAAAAAATAAAAAAACGAAAAAATAAAATTTTTAAAAAAGTGAATTCTAAAAATTAAAACCAAACAAATTTGTATTTTTGTGAGAGAATTGCCTCGAAAGTTGAATCAAATTGATCTATTAGGATTTAAAACATGAACAAGTATAACAACCAGCGCAATGTTTGACTACAAGATTTTTGCCCATATGAAACATGGATCATTTCAAGAAAAAAATTAGTAAATATTTTCAAAATATTATATAATATTATTTATATTTTATTTTTGATGACCAAAAAAATCACCACATAGCAATCTAATAATTTATTTATTTCACTAAAAAATAATAAAACAATATATTATAGGATAAATTACAATTATTTCACCTAAGAATTAATAGCACGGTAGAAAAATCGCTTGAAAATTTTAAGCCTCTGTTTGGGAAGTGGGTTGGCTCTTTGACTTTTTGGCTCTTTTGACTATATGAGCCTGGGCTCAAAAGCTTGGTTTGGGAAGGACTTTTTGATTTTTTGACTTTTTTGACTTTTTTTGTGAGAGAATAGTATAATGATTATAGATTGGATGTGATTTTTTGTCTTTTGTGACTCAAAATTGCTATTTTGTCTTTTGTGGCTCATTGAGCCAAATGAGCCCAATGAGCCACTTCCCAAACGAACCCTTAAAATGACTTAAACCTTCCTCATTAATTTGAAAATAATTTTTCAATCTTCTATTGGAGTGTAATTTTCCATGTGAGCCATTGAATTGCGAATTGCCACGTCACAAAGCCACTGTTGCACTCAATTCTAATAAATTCTAAGCCATTAATTAAAATCACAGCAAAAGATAGATTTCTCCCCCATTGTACAGTAGGTCCATTTGAAAGTAATTTTCTGCATACGATGATGATGATTTCCTTATATATTAATTTTACTGTGCCTTGCATGTACCTGGTGGCCATTTTTGTCCTCATCGCTACCTAGAAAACTAATGTAGTTGAAATTGTGGGAATTTCGTTGTTAACACCATGCTTCAAATTTGATGGGTTGAGACAAAATGTTTAAGGAAATAATATGCCAGTTCCACATTTACATTGGTTGAGACAATATCTGGGTGTAATGTTCCAATTCAAATTCGAATCTTACTGACTAAACTTGTAATGCAGCTTTCCCCTCACGGATTTGGGGATTCTGCTGTGATTTTCACAGCAGGGATATGTGGTACTTTGGTGGGAGGTTTCTCTCTGTTTTTTTTTTATAATTCGAACTGTTCATATTGTAAAATTCGTCGAATATATCATTCATACAAAAAATCAAATTAATCAAAAATTCGCAACTTCGTGATTATATTCAAATTGTTTTACAAAAATTATTAAGATAATGTTAATTGTTTATTTTTTTAAAAACAAAACTATGCTTGGTTATCATTTTTCCCAAAACACTTTTCAGAAAATTTGACTTTCTTATTTTCCGTGTTTTTTTTGTTTTTATTAAATTTTTTTCATATTTTGAGCATTTTTTTTTAATTTTTAGACATACCTAACATAAATATACCTAAAAAGTAAAAAAAATTGAAAAAAAATCTTTTAAAAATTCACTAAATACCAAAAATATAAAAAAAATACGAGAATTCAGTATATTTTTTTATATTTTTATGTATTTATTAAGTTTTAAAAATATTTTTTCACAAATTTTTTACTTTTTAGATACATCTAAGTAAGGTACATCTAAAAAAGTAAAAAAATTATTTAAAATTTTAAAAATATTCACTAAAAACAAAAAAAATATAAAAACAAAAAAACTCAGTTTTCAAAAAACTTAATTCAAAAAACTCAAACCAAACACACTGAATGTGTTTTTGTTGTAAAGTTATAGATTTCTAATTAATTTGAGTTTTTACATAAATGATTTATTCAATGAATCTTATAATACGAACAATTCGGATTATCACAAAAAAGCCTCCATCCAGGCATCATAGATCGCTACTATGACCTAGTCACAATAGCATTCCTTGGTCTCCCTGGCATGTTTGGTTTGTCTATCAAAACATGTTTTTAGAGAAATTTTTTTTAAAAATGTTTGGTTGAAATTTTTAAAAAAAAAAATTCTAAAATCATTTTTCTCTTTACTACTCATCAATCAATTACTTTTTCTCTCATCTCTCTCATTTTCATTCACTTTTTCTCTTACACTTATCTATTTAATTATAAAAAAAATATCAAATCATCCCAAATTTCAAAACTCTAAAATTATTTTCAAAATATACAACTAAACAAATTTTTAAATTTTCTCCAAAAAAATTAGGAAAAATTACCAGTAAATCCTATATGGTAGAAAGTTAAACCATTTAGTCCTATGAATTTTCTTATACACCATTTAGTCCCACTATCTACATCAGCAACATCAACAACATTATTAACATCATCAAACACTATTCTTCAGGATCGAACATCACCAACATATATACTCATTTGAATATTAAGACCCATTTATCAATATTATTTATCAAACATTGATAATCATTATTCATCAAACATTATGATCCAACCAACATCAAACATAAAAAAAAAAAAAAAAAAAAAAAAAAAAAAAACCGTAATATGATATAGGAATGTGATAATAGAATTCTTGGACGTACATATCTTCTCTATCCCCTTCTTATTCTTATTGTTATCCATCCAATTCCAAAACCAGAGAAGTCGCCCCACAGCGACAATCAGCATGGCCACAGGGACGTCCTCTTCTTCTAGTACCCAACACCAACACCAAGAACAAGAGCAAGAGGAGGAAGAGGATTGTTGGTGGAGTAGCAGTCTCCTCTCTCATGGATGCCCTCTCGTATTCTTCAGATTCTTCAGCAGCTATTACTAATGTCCATCACATGATGATGACGATGATCATGAGCCACGTCCACGTTCCCGTACCCGTCCCATCCTCCTCCAGATCGCTCCTTTTAGGGAAGAACATCACAGATCCGAGATTTTTTAGGGAAGAACATCACAGATCACAGATCCGAGATTTTTAGGGAAGAACATCATAGAGACGAGAATTTTTTTAGGGAAGAAATTTTTCGAAAATTACCGAGAAATTTTTTTTTTCCCCTTTTTTTTTTTTGAAGAACATCACAAATCCGAGATTCGATCCGATTTGAGGGAAGAACATCACTGTGTTGACGATGTTTTGATAATGTTGTTCTGTTTTGATGTTGTTTTGGCGATGTTTGATGTTCGAAAATTACCCAGAAATTTTTTTTTTTCTTTTTCAAATTGTTTTTTTGCTTTGAAGGTCTGAAATGCCTATTCATTGACCATTGTTTGTTTAGTGATGTATAACATATATGTTGCTGTTTGATATATATTTTTTTAGTTCGATGTTGTGATGTTGTGTTCATGATGTGATGATGTTTGATGATGATGATGATATTTGATGATAATATTATGATGTTTGATGTTGTTTTAATGATAATGTTTGTGATGTTTGATGTTGTTTTTATAATGATGTTTGATGTTATTTTGATGATGATGTTGTGATGTTTGATATTGTTTTAATGATGATATTTTGATGTTGTTTTGATAATGATATTGTGATGTTTAATGTTGTTTTGATGATGATATTTGATGTTGTTTTGATAATAATGATATTTGATGTTTGATATTTAATGGTCATTAACGTTGGGATAGGACCTAATGGTTCATAAGAAAATTCATAGGACCAAATGGGTTACAAGATACAAATTTGAGATTTATTGGTGCATCCCCCAAAAAATTATTTACAAAATAATATCTTAAAAAACAAACCAAAATAGTATCTTGTCTTTCAAAAATATTTAAAGAAACTTGTGGCTGGTTTGGGAAGTGGGTTGGTTTTTTGATTTTTTTGACTATTTTAGTCTGGGTTAAAAAGCTTGGTTTGGGAAGGACTTTTTGGCCTTTTGAATTTTTTGGCTTTTTTTTATAAGAGAAGAGTGTAATGATTATGGGTTGGATGTGATGTTTCATTTTTTGTGGCTAAAATAACCTATTTTGTCTTTTGTGGCTAAAATAGCCAAAAAAAAAAAAAAACCCAATCTAGCTCTTCCCAAACGGAGCCACAACTTGGTTTGATAGCCTACAAAAATTAAAAAGTCAAAAAATTACTAAAAAAATTAAAAAGTTCATACTATTTAGGGAAACTTATGAGGAAGCCTAGAGGGCACAATTATTTTACCTTTTGAATTTAACTATCCAAAAGTCAAAAAATCAATAAGGGTAGAATAGTTATTTTGATTTTACTATAATATTTTATTACACATTTTTTTATAAAAAGTCAAAAAGTTATCTTAAATATACATATTTTTTCTCTACTTTTTTAGTTAAAAAATCAAAAAGTGCTATTATATAACATATCCCAATTAATCCTGAAAGTCAAAAAGTCGCTATAAATTATCACATCACTCTCTCTACTATTTTACATATTTTTTTTATAAAAAATAAAAAAATTACTAAAATAATTTGTCCCAAACGATACTTAAATAGAGAAAAAAATGGATCACACAAATAAATACATTGTTTATCTACAAAATAGAGCATTAATAAAGGAAACTTCGACACTTAAGGGCTCTTTTGGGAACATTGTAAAAAGCAGATTATTGGCGTTTGAATAAAAACGCCACTTGCTTTTTTTTTGGTCATTTGGGAAGCCTCAAAAGTTGGTTGAAAATTTATGAAAATACCCTCAAAGTTGGTTTGAGTAAAATGCAATTTTTTTAGTTGAGTGAGGGTATTTTAGTCATTTTGGTATGATGTGACACCATAAACAAATATTAATCAAAACAAAAAAGTAATTTTTTATCAATTTCCTAAATCACTCTAAAAAATCTTGGTTAAAAACAAAAAAATTAATTTTTACTAACTTCCCAAAATAGGCCCGTATGAATATGATGATAATCTATCTACTGTATAAAAAGTTGTGTATATATTTTTGCAAAGCATTGTTCCGGTTCATATTTTTTCCCCAGTTTTTTGAAGTTAATATCACATGCATTTTTAATAATGTGTGTGCACTGTGCATACATACATACATATATATATATATATATAAATATATATGAATGGAGAGAGAGAGAGAGACAGCTTTGCACTGCAACATTAAAGTCTCTAAAGCGAAAAATGAGCAATCACAATCCAGAGTATGTACTGCTTGAATCTAAGATAGAGAAATTTTCACATGAAGATTGAAGGGGAGTGGGTCATTGCTTTCGTACGTGAAGCTATTCTGTTTGTTTGGTTTCGTTTTTTTGAAAAAAAATTTTAAAAAATTTTATTTTTTAAATTTTTTTTATTGAATTTTTTTTAAATATTTTAAGTAATTTTTAAAATTTTTAGATATACCTAACATAAATATACCTAAAAAGTAAAAAATTTATGAAAAAAACTTTTTAAAACTTCACTAAATACTAAAAATATAAAAAAATATAAGAATTCAGTACATTTTTTATATTTTTAGGTATTTATTAATTTTTAAAATATTTTTTCACAATTTTTTTACTTTTTAGATACATCTAAGTAAGGTGCATCTAAAAAAGTAAAAAAATTACTTAAAATTTTAAAAATATTCACTAAAAACAAAAAAATACGAAAAATAAAAAATTCAATTTTCAAAAAACTTAATTCAGAAAACTCAAACCAAACACACTGATTGTGACTTTGTCTGGTTTAACTCTCAAAACATAATTTTTATTGTGACTTTGTCTGGTTTAACTTTCAAAACATAATTTTTTTTAAAAATTTCTAAAATTTTGTTTGGTTAGAAATTTTTTTAAGAAATTTCAAAATTATTTTTTCTCTCCTACACATCAATCAATAACTTTTTGTCTCTCTTCTCTCATTATCAATCATTTTTTCTCTTACATATATTTACTCAACTGCAACAAAATATCAAATTATTCCAAAATCTCATATTCCAAAACTATTTTCAAAATATATAATTAAACAAATCAAAAAAAATGTTAAACTCTTTTCCCAATATTTTTTTAAAAATTTATCTTTTAAAATCAAACCAAACACACCTGTATTTCTGATAACGACATTGCATACGATTATTAGACTTTGTCCCCATCCTTTTTATTTTTTTATTTTATTTTTCTCTGACTGATGATGACATTTCATACAAGTATCCAGTTGTCACCTTCTTTGTTTTTTCAAGACTATTATACATGTGCAGTGAGAAACTTCTTTAGTGTAGATGAAAAATCACACTATTTTCATATAAAAAAAACTGATCAAAATGTTTGAATAGACACTACTGCATAAAATAAAAAAATAAAAAATATAATATATGTGTTGTATTATACTCTTTTTTGTTTTTTTTTTTTATTCTCGAGAATTAGTGATTAATTGTTAGATTAATACATTTGAGAGAGTTAAAATTCACATTTATATACTTTGCAAGCAAATCTTATCCTCTCATTCTATTTCTAAGAGTAAAATCCAAACCTCCCTTTAAGAGAGATATAGTGGCCAAAGAGCTAGCCAATTACGCTAGAGTTCCTTGGTTATGTTGAATTATACTAGTTTGTGTATGGTAACCACCATTCATTTAATGAAAAATACTGAGGTCTGACTTGGTGTTGTATTTGGATTATTTTGGTGATTATAGGATTTTGTGAATAGAGAGAACTCTTTACAAACAAATTTTGAGAGATAGTTGCTTCTTGTATTTTTTGCCTGTTTTGATATGAAACCTTTTGTCATTTTTCTTGGGTGAACATAGGTCTTTTAGGAAGTCAAAAAAAAAAAAAATTAACTTTTAACTTTTTATCTATTTTGAGTCATATCATCTCTCACATTTTTTACTCATAAAAAGACAAAATAAATTAAAAATTCAAAAAATTAATTTTTTATCAACTTTTCAAAACACCACCAAGTCGATCAATTATATCTTTTTATTTTCTCATGTTACTTTATTCGATCATAATGAAAATAATGATCGAACTATATCAACACAAAAACAAATTACATAACAAAACATAAACACTCATATTTGTGGGTCTCGCATAATATATGAGTATCCATATATATATGTATATATTTTTAAGTATGTGTTGAGTTCAATCCAATAGTCCCATAGCCAGTTTGTGAGATATGAAAGACAAGACTTCATTAAGGAGCTATCACAAGTTCTTGCTCTACCTACCAAAGTAATTGTTGGTGGTCATATGTGATATTGATGGGAACCCAAGAGGGCCCGGCCCACGGCTCAGGGCCCAGTTCACGGTTTGGGTATTAAAACCCACTAATCTTCAGAAGTCAATGCTGGATCAGGACTAACTGCATTCAAACACATGCAGAAAATTAGTCACGTAAGTAAACAAAGATCTTGCAAAGTTATTGTACCCACATATCAGCCATTTAATGAGACCCTCGCAGCATTAAATGTGGCAAACCTTTCACGCCGGAAGAAGCAGACTCACCATGAACGATGTGAGCTAGACTATAGACTTTCAGCCAACATAACAGTCTGGAATGGACAAGGAAATGATGAGTAAAGGATATAAGGAAGCTTTCGAGATACATTAAAGGTTAAGTTTTTCATCCCTTGCCCTTCTCTCTCTATAATCAATCTCTCTTAACTTAACTTGATTGTCGGAGTGTCTATCGAGGGATTACCTCCCCCTTTGGACCTTTTTGCAGGCTTGCTTTGAGGACATCGAGGCCAACAGATGCCTTGGAACTGTAGATCAGCCCGATCCATCCATCGTTGAAGTTATAGCATTATCAATATGAAATCAATATATCCAAGATTATTAAAAAAAAGAGTCCATAATATCATCATAATACATGCAAAATCTAACTTTATATGTACATAATCCTCATTGACCATTGAAGGTTTTTCACATTGAATGTGTGCATGAAAAACTATACAACAATATTATCATTTATTCATATTAAGTTCCTTGAAAATGAAATGACGTGTCAACTAAATTTATTTTGAGTGTGGCTCATGTTGTACCAATTCTGATAAATTCATAGTTTTTTGGGCAAATTATATTAAATTCACTCAAACTATCAACCATTTATACTTTACCCCCCCTAATGTTTTAAACCCAATAATTACCCCCCTCAAATTATTTGAATTTGAACATTAAGTCATTTTGTTAGTCATCTATTAGACATTTGAATGAAAAATTGTCAAGTGTTGTGTACATGCTGATTATATTAAATTTCATGATCAAATTACGCTATTTTATCTTTTGTTAAAATTTAATATAATCATCATATGCACATTACTCGACAATTTTTCATCCAACTATCTAACAGATGACTAACAGAAGGACTTAATGTTCAAATTTAAATAGTTTAAGAGAGGTAATTGTTGGGTTTAAAACATTAGGGAGATAAAGTGTAAATGGTCGATAGTTTGAGGGGGTTTGATATAATTTGCCCTAATTTTTTTTGATACAATCACTGGCTCCTCACTTGTATGGACGGACTCCAATCATGTAAAAGGAGATGAGCTCCCTTCTATACTTTCATCTCTCTATGTCTTTGCATACTCCTTTTGTAGGCCTCAATTCGGACCCGCACCGAAATCCAAACCGTCTATCTCACAAATTTTGTAATAAAAGTCATTCATAGATTTAGATTATCGGTACGGGTTTGAATTGAGACTTACAAAAAGAATATGAAAAAATGAAAATATGGAAGGGAGGCTATCTCATGTAAGTGAGACTTTGAAATCATAAAAAAAAATTAGTTGTGAATTGAACTAAAAATAAATAGTTGTGAATATAGTGCTACCCTTTTTTTTTCTTTTCAAATCAGGTGAATGTTGGTAGAATTATCATGTGGACCAAAATATAAATAAATAAAGAAAGAAAAAGATCATCACCACGCCATGCAAGTGGACAAGTAGATCCTCAATTTCAATTTCTCCACATTCCCCCCCCCCCCCCCCCCCCCCCCCCCCCCCCCCCCCCCCACACACACACACACACACACACACCCTTCTAACTTTTTTTAATTATTTTAGTCTGAATTAAAAGTTTGATTTGGAAAAAGTTTTTTGACTTTTTTTTGTGAGATAAGAGTGTAATGATTATGGTTGAATGTGATATTTTGTTTGTTGTGACTAAAATAACCTATTTTATTTTTTGTGGCTAAAATATCTACAAATCATCTTTCCAAACGGACCGGCAATATTTATTGACTTGTTTTAACTTTTAGGGAAAAACCGATTAAAAAAAAAACTTCTTAAGGAAAATCGTACTTGCATTGTATCTCTTGCAGTAGTAATTTAGACTCTGTAATTAAAATTGTATTAATTTTTGGGGAAATAGCAATTCAGTATAAAATTGGATAAAAAAAGGTGCACATCAATGGTAAACTTTATACACATTAATAATTATAATTATAATTATTTTTTTTTATGTATTTACAAATATTTATTCAATAGTCATAATTCTCCCTTAACCAAAAATTAAGAGTAAAGTAATCCATTTAATTAAAAAGAAAATGGAAAATTTTAAATTGAACGTGAATCTATCAATCACTTTAAAAAAAAGTGGAAAAGACTATTTTTCCTCTTGAATTTCAATTTCCAATGAATTAGAATAAATAGATACAATATAAAAAATTTAAGAATAAAACTGATACAATTAAAGTCATGGGAACTGCATTAACACAAGACACCACTACTAGAAAACTGACCTTTTGCTACCATATATTTGCGACCATCTGATTAGCCGTCGCAAATAATCAATTTATCCCCTTATTTTCTTCTATTTATTTTCCCCTCTTCTTTATACTTGCCCTAGCCCCTCCACAAACACCGATTGTTCTCTTTCTCTCGCTCTCTCTCTCGGTCTCACAGTAATACGACTGGTATGAATCTCTCTCTCTCTCTCCCCCTCAATCTCGCTTTCTCTCTTTCTCTCAATCTCGTGCTCTCTCCTTTGATCTTCTCAAATTAGCACCTCTACTACACATGTATATGTACCTCTATATATTATGTATATGTTGTGAATATCAATGTTTGAAATTGAATTTATTCTGTTGAGGTCCGAGCAAGAATCGAAGTAGACGTCCTCAACTTCCTCAAGATCTTGAACTCTTCGACTTCGACAATCTCATATTTGTTTGGTTTGCAATTTTGCTTCAAATCTCTACTCTCGAAATGTATATATATATATATATATATATGTGCGTGTGTGTTTTTGTGTTAAGCATTGAGTCACTGTTGATTTTAATTTGATAAATTTGGGGATTTTTGAGTGTGTTATAGATCAATAGAAGATGGAATAATAGCTGAGGGTTTGTTGACTGATGTTTCGTGGATTTTTCTCTCTCACTCGTTTTGCACTAGGTCTTTGATGAGAGTTAACTAACACTGCTGAATCTTTCATTAGAGGTAATAATGGGATCATCATCATCTCTTTCTCATTTACCTTCTTAATCAATCTCTTGAAAAGTACACATTGCCTCAGCATATTTATCCTTCAATTTAGGCTATTAGGTTTTTGGCCATTCCATTGATGTTTCTTTTCTTCAATTTAGTATAAATTAGGCTTGTGTGTGGTTGGTTGTGATGAATTGTTTATTGTTTATGTTGAATTAGTGCTTTGCTTTGTGTTTTGGATACCTAATTAAGCTCTTTTTTTTCTTTTTATTTATTTATTTATTTTGTGTTTTGAATGTCCAATAAGGATGTCAATTTCAGGATTCTGTTTTCAGTGTGATTTGATTAGCACAAGAGAATGGGATCTCTTATAAACCAGATGAAATTGTATGAGTATGCTGTTTGATTACCATGTTTTGTGTTGTTAAATGAATATTTAACTTTTTATGAAGTCAATTGATAAGTGATAATGGCTTCAAAGTCCTTTTTTGACATATACGTTCATATACGTACTTTAGATCAGAGAGTTTTTCTTTCATTTTATTTTTCTAGTCGTATAGTCAAGAAGAAAAGATGTGGAAGAGACGAATTGAGATCTTTTATAGTTTTTTATTTATTTATTTTTCATTCGGTATTTTTTCTTCCTATTTTGTGAATTATTTTTATTGTTTATTCTTTATTTAAGATTTTAGTTCTCTAATTGGTTTTATGTTATGGCACTTTATAGGCTTCTCAAGATGAGGCTGTTAAGCAAAAAGAAACACTCGTGAAAGAAGTTGGTTGCCTCAGAAGAGAATTGCAACAAGTAAGGGAAGATCGTGATCGACAAGTGACTCAAGTGCAGTCCTTAACTGCTGAAATTGCAAGATACAGAGAAAGTATGGGGAAATCAGTTGCAGAGTTGGATAACTTGACCCTTAAATCAAATGCCCTGGAGGTTCGTTGTCGTTGACTATTTTTTTTGGTTTTCTTTTTTTCATGCTTATTATATACCAAAATACGTACATATTTTCTAATATTTTGGATATTTTTTGCAGGAGACATGCTCTTCTCAAAGAGAACAGATACGCATATTGCAGCATCAGTTAGCTGCTGCAACTGAGAAGCTTAAGGTTGGCTAGTTTTTTTTATTTATTATATATGTGCGTATATATATATATATATATTATGAATATCAAGGTTGGGTAGTTGCTAATCTATAATTTTGTTAAGCTATGATGTCATTTGATGGAGTTGATGCTATATTGTGCTTTGCATATGTATTTCTTATTTATTTCCCACCCTAAGTGATGTTGATTTTTTTTCTCCAGATGTCTGATTTATCTGCTTTGGAAACAAGGGCAGAATTTGAAGAGAAAAAGAGAGTTATGAGCGAATTACAAGATCGCCTTGCAGATGCAGAGCTTCAATTAATTGAAGGAGAGAAGTTGCGGAAAAAGCTTCACAACACTATTTTGGTAATACTCTTTTGCTCACTCTCTGTTAGTTAGGTTTTGAATTTTGATGATATTAAATTGTCTTTTGTTACAGGAATTGAAAGGGAACATTCGTGTGTTTTGCAGAGTGCGTCCCTTGTTACCTGATGATGGTGCTAGAACAGAGATGCCAGTTGTTTCTTATCCTGTGTCTATGGAATCTCAAGACCACTATTTTGGTAATACTCTTTTGGTTACTCTCTGTTTGTTATGTATTATATGCATTAGAGTCTATTCTGATATGCAATTATTTTTCCAATATCACATAAACTATAAAATTGTTCTCTTATAAGGAAGTCCAGAAATCAGTGGCAGAAGGTCATAATTTCTTATAATTATAATCAACGTCTTAAATCCACAGGTGCATGTTTACATGACTAACAATAACAGGCATTAATGCAATGATATTTGGCAATAAACACAATCATCTTTTTCATTTCCACCTTTTTTTGTGTCAAGTTTTCACCATGAATTTCCTTCCCATTCTATACAAGCACAGATTAATTGACACATGTAATCACAATTAAACCATTATCATCCCAGACAGCTAATATGACCTATAGACAATTAAAACATGATGAATCATTTTCATCCTGAATGTTCATCATTGACTGTATTCCCTTGTCACCAGAAAAATGAAAAATTAAAAATAGGGCAAATTGCAAATAGATGAGACAGTCATAAAATTGACTGTATTCCCTTGTCATCATTGACTCTTTTTTCTTACTTGTAGTAAACTTGCATTAAGATTGTTAACATCTTTTGCCGGAAAGTGACACTAGCCATATGATAACAAGAGAATCTGTATTTATTGCCAGTTCACTAAGAAGTATTGACATCGTAGCAAGCATATAGCTTTTATTCAAGTTGAATGCAAAGTATGGGATTCAGTGTGCTCCCCTTTGAAAGGGGGTGGTGTGGGTATTTGCCACTCCTATAGCCTCTTTGATTAATTAGAGTCCCTACTGTCTTTGAACCCCTAACTGAATTCAAGCAATAATCCCTTTTTTTTTGTTCCTTCTTTTTTCTTTTTCTTACGTGAACTGCAACTTACACATCTGGAGTCTGCATTTTCCCTTTTATGTTGCCAAGTTTTTGTTTCCATAGTTGGATGAGCAAGTTCATTTGAATGGTGCAAAGACAATAAATTTTTTCAGACAGGTCTAACAGCAGCTGATGTGGAAATAGCAGACTGGTTGCCGAAGAACTTCTCACACAAGTGTATCATTCTTGTTGTAAACAAGTGTGAATCTCCACGTAAAGGAATTATGCAAGCGTCAGAATTCTGGTCATTGGGGTTAGTTGTTTCCATTTGTTCTTTTATTGAAAGTTTGTGCTCTTCAATCAAAGTTTGTGAACGTATTTCTAAACAATATAAAATATTTACAAATAGTTTATGTAATATCATGAGAATATGATATATTTAAACTTACAGTGTTAGACTATATTAATCTTGTTGATCATATAGGTGAGGTCATGCTAATGTGGCTCTTAGCCACACAAGCACTTTTAAAAAAATGCTGTGTCCATGTCAGACAGAACCAACATTTTTATTTTTAAGACCCAGACATGCTTCAAATGCTTAAGGGACACCCAAGTTATTTTGTTCAAACTTGTAATGTGTTCTATGTGTGTCTAGGCTATGATAGAAGAAAACTAAAGTAGAATTATATCTATTAATCCTTCCCTTTTTTAACTTTAGGAGCTAGTGTTTATGTTGCAATTTTTATTATCTATGTGAGTGGCATCTCATTTTTCATTGTTCCCCTACTTTTTCCGCAGAACTAGTGATGCTACTAGGCCCTTAATCTTGTTATTGGTGACTGACATGTGGAGGGCAGTTTTGTGTAACAGATTAGCATGGTGGCTAAGTAAAAAAAAAAAATTGTTCAACACCGATGATAACTGTAAATAGTGTTAAAAGTTTAAAGTTATGAATTTGGAGAGGGAAAACTAAATTAGAGAAGGGGTTGTTGAAAACTGTTGTCAAGCTGGATTAAGCTTGGCACATGGTTTGCCTAATGCAGTACAGTTCGTAATTGTTACACCTGCAGTGAATCTCAATTTCATGATTTTGATCTTAATTTCAGGAAATGTCACAACTTAGGTTTAGACTCTGCCCTCGTCATCTGAAAGAATGACAATTTTGGAGAATATACTTTACACTTGTTAAGAGCTATGTTACTGAGTAAGTTTTATGAGTTTTCAATTATTTTTGGTTTAGTCATTACATAGTTTAGGTTCTACCATGGACTTCTTAAATAACATTCCCCATCAATCCAGCATTTGGTTCTCTTAAAAGGAGAAAAGCTGATCTAGTGTGAAAATGGAGTATCTTTTTTTGTTAAATAAATCTTTCTGCAGATTAGGGTCTTGTTAATCTTCTCCTTACCTTAGAGTAAGATTACAATTTAGAACTTATTTTGGTTCATTAAGTGTCAGAAAGTACTGGAAACAGATCAAGCACATGTTATGGGCATTTTTGTTAAGTAATTTTTCAGAGGGTGGGAGGTTACACTTGTTATCTCAACTCAAACCTGGACAGTTGTTGTGTTTCTCATCGTTGGTGAATTTTTTACATTACCGGGATAGGGTTTTAAACAGTCACATTATTGCTGTTTTCGATAGATGTTTTCCTAGCCTTACTTATCTCCAAGTACCTTATCTTTCAAATCTCACTTAATGCGGACTAGTTGAGCAATTGTTGTTAGTTTCATTGTTTAGGAGTCCTTTTTGGTGCACTCGCTAGATTATACATTGAGGATGAAAAGTTTTGAATTTTTTGGAGACATGAATTTGTCTTAGTTTGAGGTTCCACCAAGATCTCGTTTCTAGTGGAAATAAAAAAAGATAAATTTGTCAATTTTGATCTTTCATTATCATAAACAAGCTCTGTAGTAGTTGACACCAATAACTGCATAGAGGCTGCATTGAAGAAGTTCAATATTCTTGACTTCATCCTTTAATATGCCCACTGGATCAAACTGGGTTCTTTTATATTAGAGAAATAACTCTTAGTCTCTCAGATCAGTTCATAGAGTAAAAGGTCAGAGCATCATGACTCTGGCTTGGTTCATAGCATCCGCATTTATGTATAGTTTCATTATGACATCAGTGTACATATAACATTGTTGGCTCAATTTGCTGTGTATAAGTTCTGATTCGATCTTTGAATAGTGATTTATTAAAAGTGGACCATTCAATTGTGAATTATTATAGTTTATATTGTTCATTAAGGATAGTTTAGTTTATGTTGTTCATTAAGGATAGTTTAGTTTATATTGTTCATCCCCAGTCTACTACACTGGGATCATCCCCAGTAGACGTGATTGCAATCAGTGCTCTTATAATATATGTGACCCGTGTGGCTTGGGTTACAAACAGACATGGGATAGGTATCAAGTGAGTTCACCAAGTTTGTTCTGTCTTCTGTGGAGATCTTGATCTTGAACAAAAGTAGACGTCTTTATTGCCATACTAACCCTTTTTTGTTTTTAGTTTACCACATGATTTTTATAAGAAATGCATTTTTACAGCTTCTGGTCAACAAGACACTTTATGAGAAAACCATAGCAAGTGGCTTTGGCTCAGTTCACTTTCTTCTGGATGCTTCTGAACAGCAGCAAGTGAGTTGATGATTTTATTTATTTATTCATTTTTTCTGCTAGAAGATAGAGGCAGGTGTTTATAAAATAAAAAATAAATAAAGAAAAGAAAAAGGAAATGATTGAGAAGATGCTATGGGTTGTTCCCTTCTTTTCTTTCTTATTATTTTTTGGTCTGATTCTTTTCCTTCTCTCAATATGTAGTACAAGGAAGCCATATTGGCTTATGCAATCTTGCTTAAAGCAGAGACCGGCCAGGTTTGTCTTGTCTTCTCCATTTTATATTTCTAATCAGTGAAATAATTGAACACTGCAAATGCTGAATGGAATTTGATATTTGTGATCATTTAATTAATTATAAATTAGTATATTTGAACATGTGAAATGGTTGTTTCTAGATTCTATTTTCAATCAAACAGAGAAATTTATTTGAAGGTACTTTTGTTAGTCCTTTAGAAAAGCTAAGAAAGAACAGGTCACAAAAGATTATTCTAATTGCTTGGGAGGGGTTAGAGCTATGAACTTAAATTGAATTTAAGAGCAAAAATTAAACAATGCCAACATTGCCACATGAGCACTTCTTGTGGTCTACTACACTGGGATCATCCCCAGTTTATATATCTATTAAAATGATAGATATATAAATTTATTTACAACAGTCCCTCCAATTTGTTTATCATTTTTCTTTAAGATGTAACAGATATATTCTTGCCAACTGCAGATTCTTTGCCTAATTGCTATGGAGAAGCCTATTTCTCTTACATCTGAGCATATTCGAGATGAGAAAGTGAAGGTTCATCAATTAGTTTCTTATGTCTTCTACTGATAATGTCGGTGGTCCCTTTTTATCAATCGGCTTAAGATTGAAAAACTCTTGGATGCCTTTTCTAGTCAATGTAAAGAATAAGTGAATGTGAAAGACATATTAAGATTTAAGTATTTCTTTTTTACTATGGAATGGAGAACAAATGCATGTAAATGAAGGAGAATAAGTGAATATGAAAGACATATCAAGATTTAAGTATTTCTTTTTTACTATGGAATGGAGAACAAATTCATGTAAATGAAGGAGCTTTTCCCCTTGTCATATTTATTTTAATTTTAATTTTAATTTTTATTTTAATTTTTAATTTTTTGCGATGGTAACAAGATGGTCGCCAAAGATCATGTTAGTGTTTTTTTTTGTTTTTTGCGACGGCAAAATAGCGGTCGCCATAAGTAGTTTAGGTGGTCGCAAATAATTTGCGACCATTACTTTGCCGTCGCAAAAAGTATTTGCCACCCCCATATTCGCGACCCCCATTTGCCGTCGCATGGGCCGTCGCAAAAAGTCTTTTTGCGACTGTTTGTTATTATTTGCGACGGTTTATAGCGGTCGCAAAAAGTATTTTTTTTAGTAGTGCACAAATTATTGAGACCACATATATAACTTTCCTAGCTCTTGTTAAGCACAGCTTCTTTGGCTGGAATGACCATCTAATTAATAAGGTTTTTCAGTTTTAATCAGTCTAAGGAATGTGTAGCTATCAAAAGAATATAATAATCTAATGACATGTTTGATTGGGTGAATTAGAGAATGGGATTGGGATTATTAATCCGTGGATCCAATTATCCTATGTTTGTTTTAATATTTTGGTTTAGGATTATTAATCCAATGGATAATTAATCCAACAAATTTGTAGGATTATTAGTAATGGGGTAGATGTGGGATTATTAATCTAATGGATATTAATCCAATTAGATAGTGAATACTACACTAATTTAATAGGATTATTAATACTTCACTATCAGTCTTGTGAATCAAACATGACCTAAATATAAACAACAATAGTAGATGTATATTAAAAAGAGTAAGGATCCTCTAGAGTTTTTTTTTTAAAAATTTTTTTAGAGTGGTGTATTGTGTGGTTGAGATTTAATGACAAGTCACATCAATTTTTTAACATTAAGGCCTCGTTTGGGAACATGCTATTTTAGTAACTTTTTGACTTTTTACGAAAAGATGTGCAGAAAAGTAGAGAGGTGATGTGACTAATTTTAGTTAACTTTTTGACTTTTTGGCTAAAATAGTCAGTCCCCAAACGAGGCCTAAATCGCAATCATACAATACACTACTTTAGGAAACTTTAAGAAAAAAACACTCTAAAGAATCCTTGGTGTATTAAAAAACAATTATGTAAAAAAACGAATCAATGGTGTATATTTATTGTAAATATGATTCGCATTTCACTAACTTTAAATTTATACTATACACTCACTTTTAAATAAGATTTAAAATACATTTTCAGATTCAATATAAAACACCCACCGCAAAATGTTTTTTTCTATATCTTTTTTCTTAGCGGATGGATTTAGTAAGTAGCAGACATATACGTCAGCAGTGGATAATGAAGACGTAATCATGTAGATTTATTTATGATAATAAAAGTCATCTCTCTATTTTTTATGTCTAATTTTCTATCGAGCAAGATATACACCACAGGTTCTTGGTAGTATATTCATGCGTAGAAAAATGATACAAATCACTAATTAGTGATTGTCTTAGGGATGTGACAGTGAATCTCACCTACTATCACATGTATTTTGTGTCTTAATTTTTTTTTTGACTTGTCATATCATTAATAATGATGTTAATAGTAAAAATTTAATGGTATGAAACAAGACTGTTCATGTGTACTTATCCTATAGGTATGTCACTTTAAACCTTGTTGAAACTTGGAGAGCTATATGCAACTTAATTTTAATTTCTCATTTATCATATTCTAGAAGTATAATTTTTATGAGAATTTTTTATTTCATTAATTCCAATAGTTAATAGAGTTATTATAGATAGGTTTAATTAAAATTACAGAACACAAACAGTGACTCTTAGACTTCGTTTGGCAACATCAATTTTAGTCTAAAAGTCAAAAGGTAACCAAAAAAAAAAAACCCAACATCATATACTAAGGTGTCATTTGGTAACACTTACGTTTTCAATTTTCTGTTTATATTTACAAAAATTTAAAAAACTCAAATAAAAACTTGTTTGGTAAAATTTTTGATTTGTAAATCAGTGGTTCCAGTTTATAAATTTGGCCATAAAATGAAAACACAAAAAATGTGTTTCCGTTTTGAGTTTTTTTTTTTTACCACCTAACACTTGCCACCACCCACCACCATTTTCCACCACCGTCTTCCGCCACCACCCCCCACCACCACCACTTGCCACCACCACTCACCACCCACCTGCCACCACCAGCCACCACCTGCCACCACCACCATCCACCACCCGCCACCACTACCCACCAACCACCACCCACCAGCCACTCACTCGCCACCACCACCCACCCCACGCCGCCGCCGCCACCACCACCACCACCACCCACCACCTGCCACTACCATCCACCGCTCGCCACCACCACCCGCCACCTATTTGCCACCACCACTCACCACCCACCATCCACCACCCCCACCCACTATCCACCACCACCACCACCACCATCACCCACCACCCACCTACCTGCCTGTCACTACCACCACCACCACCACCACTACCATCACCCGCCACCACTCGCCATCCGCCACCCACCTGCCACCACCACCCACCACCTGCCACCACCACCACCACCACCCACTCACTACCACTCACCATCCGTCACCGTCACCCATCCACCCACCATCACCACCCAACACCACCCGCCATCTGCCACCCACCTGCCACAACTACCACCACCACCCACTCGCTACCGTCACCCACCCACCACCATCCGCCATCCGCCACCCACCTGCCACCACCACCCACCACCCGCCACAACTACCACCACTACTACCACCACCACCACCACCCACTCGCTACCACCCGCTATCGTCACCCACCCACCCACCACCACCAACCACCCGCCATCCGCCACCCACCTGCCGCCACCACCCACCACCCCGTCACCACTACCACCACCACCACCAACTCGCTACCACCTACCACCCGCCACCGTCACCCACCCACTCGCCACCACCTACCGCCACCCGCCATCCACCACCAACCACTCGCTACCACTTACCACCCGCCACCGTCACCCACCCACCCACCTACCCACCACCACCATCACCACCACCACCACCACCACCACCACCACCACTACCACCCCCATCCATCCACCACCACCCATCCGCCACCACCAACCACCACCAGCTACCCACCACCCACCATCACCACTTTCCACCACCGTCTACCGCCGCCACTTGCCATTTCTCACTCTTTTTTATATTTTTGAAATTTTTTAAACATTTTGTCAATTACCAAACGCGTTTGTAGTTTATGTTTTTCTAAAAATAAATAAAAACCAATTAATAAAATTTTTGTAAATATAAACTGAAAACGTATACGTTACTAAACACACCCTAAAAAGTCAAAAATTTTATTTTTTCTTTACTTTTTGTACATTTTTTTTTTATAAAAAATTAAAAAGTCATCACAAAAATATTTTTTTGGAAAATTTACCCATAAGTCCTAGTTTTTGAAACGTTGAACCATTTAGTCCTAAAAGTTTTTTTATGCTCCATTTAGTCCCATTTTTACATCAGCATGATATAAATGATGTAATGATCTGATGTTTCATTCTATAATTTTAAAATTTATTGAAATCTGATGAATATTAGATGTTTTTAATCCTATATTTCCAAACATTATTGAAATTTGATGAATATTAGATGTTTGAAATCTAATGTTTGTAACATGACTCTAATGTTATTAACATTGTATCTGATGTTATTAACATTGTAATGGGACCTTTCAGTCTATAAGAAAACTTTTAGGACTAAACAGTGCATAAGTTATTAATTTGGAATTTATTGGTGCATCCCTCTATTTTTTTTTATATTATATTTTAATAAAAAAACTAAAAAATTATTAAAAAAAAAATCTGTTTCAAAACGAGACCTTAGAAAATATAGAAGCCATGATATGAGAGTAGCCTCCCTAATTTAGCCACCACATGCGCCACATGTTCCCACACCTCCTCCCAAAAACCACCCTACACTGGCAAACGCTCCCCAAGCAGCAATTTGAAAAGAACCAAAAAAAAAAAAAAAAAAAAATAAAATTTAAATATATTTTTTTATTAGCATTTTCAGACGCCAGTAAGTCCATGTTTCTTGTCCGTAGACCTTTGCACCAAAATATCATTCACTTGCTTGGTTTGGTTTTTTTAAAAATACTTTTCAGAAAGTTTTATTTTTTTATTTTTCATATTTTTTTATTTTTACTAAATTTTTTTGAATATTTTAATTATTTTTTTTCATTTTTAGACACACCTAACATAAATACATTTAAAAAGTATAATTTTTGTGAAAAAAATATTTAGAAAATTCACTAAATACCAAAAATATAAAAAAAAAAGAAAACAAAAATTCAGTATATTTTTTTTATATTTTTGTGTATTTATTAATTTTTTAAAATATTTTTTCACAAATATTTTACTTTTTAGATATTTAAGTAAGGTGCATCTAAAAAAGTAAAAAAAAAATGCTTAAAATTGTAAAGTTATTTACTAAAAACAAAAAATTACGAAAAACAAAAAATTCAATTTTTACAAAACTAAAACTAAACGCACTAAATTTTTTATTTTTTTATTTTTTTAGATGGTTGAAGGCCTTACACAGCCAAAGAAAAGGAATAAGCACACAAAATCCAGCAGAACACAAAACCAAAATACCAAAACTTAAACCACTAACATTAGAAGGAAAATGTCATTCTTTTAGATTTATTTATTTATTTATTTGTGCACAAATTGTCCACCAAAATAACATGACAGTGATCTTTTTATAAATAAAAGTATCTTGATTGATTTTTAATTTAAAATGATACTACAACAACTCAATACGTCATTCTATATATCCTCACTTTCTCCATTACAATCCACATATATAATAGCTGTTAATAGTTTATTTTATTTTATTTTATTTTTTGGTCATTTTTAGTAGGGTCTTTGTGGAAAACATCTTTAACATGATGTGTTCTTAAGGGAAGTGGGTTGGTTTTTTGACTTTTTTGGTTATTTTAGCCTGGGCTAAAAAGTTTGGTTTGGAAAGAACTTTTTGGCTTTTTGATTTTTTTGACTTTTTTTGTGAGAAAAAAGTGTAATGATTATGGATTGAATGTGATGTTTTGTTTGTTGTGGCTAAAATAGCCTATTTTGTCTTTTATGACTATTTTAGCCCCAAACCATCTTGCCAAACGAACCCAAAGTGATGAAGCTGATTTTCGAGCTAATAATAATTGCAAAGTATGTGATTGTCTTTATCATTGTTGGTTCTAATCTTATCAGGTTGTACGTGTGTGGACTTACTATTTTTTTTGATCAAATTGTGTGGACTTACTATTAGCATTATTAAAATCCATGTTGTAATTCTCAACCAGGTACAAATGCGACAATTGAACTAAAAACAAGGGGAGTCAAATTGCTTACAATAGTATTGTTACACAAAAATAAATTTTTTATTTGATTTTGCTACTATTTTGTATGAGGAAGAATTGCACAGAAATCTGAAGGAATGGTCTATGCATCAGGGCTTTAAAATTAGTAAAGAGAGAGTGAGAGAGAGATGGTATTTGTCAAACTAACAAATCATACAAAATTTATAAATTAATGTGACACTCATTGTTGGTGATAATTACAAATAAAACACCAGAAAATATAAATAATAAAAATTACAATAATTACTGAAAGGGTTGAGGTGCGGAAAATTCGCTCTTTTTAAGGTCCTCTGCGGTTAGGTAAAATCTCACACCGGTGCAGCGAAAAAAACCTTGACTTGTCCCTTCCAGAATACAACAGTCCGACTAAGTCGTATGGTTCACCAATACTGCATAATTGGTTGAACTCAAAACTTTATCACATATACCATTTTTTATTTACTTGATAATCTCACACAAGACATAATAAAACAACCAAAACTTCTTCACATATCTCTCAACATAAGAGATTAGCCCAATATATAAAATTGAAAATTTGTTAGATAAGTTAATTAGAGACTTGACCAAGATTTGGTGTGGATAAGAATTAGTTAGAGCCTTGACCAGGACTTGGTGGACTTGAATGGTAAGCAAACTTGGTAGAAAAGAAAAGAAAAACAACCTATAACACATTATAATATTAAAATACCTACTAACACTCACCATATTTTAGGTTCCAAAGTGATTATTGCCTGACAAATTTTATAATTTATTAGTTTATTTAATTTTATTCTAATTAACACCATCTATGAAAGTAGAAATACCATACACTCAAAAAAAAAAAAAAAAAAAAAAAAAAAAAAAAAAAAAATTCAAAACCTAAATTTATTGTGTTATTTAAATTTGTTGTGATATAATTCACATTTCAAAATAAATATAATTCACACATTTCAAAATAGATAGGTCACTTTTTAAAATAGGTAAACATGTAAGACTAACAATAAATTGTGTGAAGAACGGTGACAGAAAAATAGAAATTACAAAGATTTTGTTACAGCTACAAATAAAATTACTAATTATTTTAATTTTATGAAAAATTGATAATTTAATTTGCATGTCTATTTTATTTTATTTTTTGTAAACTTCAAACTACGATGCTAGTATTAAATAAATAAAGAGCTAGGTTTTTTGACAGAGTGGTTAATTAATTAGAAAAGGAAAAATCAAAGCAACGACACCGTTTATCTACGACGTGGCTTATAGATTCGGGCCCAGAGATGCTTTCGGCCCACAATGAACTTAGCCTTGGGCTGACCATTGAGTACTAATGGTATAATCATGGGCCACTTGAATATGACCCGCCCATATAGAGGTGCTTGTCCTCCAACTGGTTGCTCTACCACCACATTTTGCACCACATCTCCCCATTTCCTACACAAAATAAATAAATAAATAAATAAAAATAATCAATTTATAAGTAAAAGAAAGAAAAGTATTCAAAAGGTAAAAGAATAAGGTGTAAATTTAAATAAAAATTAGTAGGTGAATTGTGGGATGCGAATTTATTTTTAAAATAAAATTTTGATTTTGAGTCTTAATATTTTATGTATAGAAAATTTTAATAATTGAAAACTAAACACAAATAGATTTGCTAATGACTAATGAAATTTTTTGTCACTATATATGATCCTATGCAAAATAGGCTCATAAAAATAATTTCTTTCAATTTTTTTTTTTTTTAAAAAAAGAGTATTCTTAATTTGAAATCAAATCCTCATTTGTGTTAATTAAATTACCAATCATGAATTTCACTTATATCAAAATATTTTTTCCTCAAAAAAAAAAATAAAAAAAAAATAAAATCAACGAAATTTTTTATAATATACAAATTATGACTTGGTTATAACTCATATTTTGGTTATTAATTAAAAAAAAAATGTCTTTGCTAATTTCCAATGTTTTTTGTTATGTCTAGAGTAGTATATCGGGTCTTTAATTATATTTCAAGTGGTGTTTAATTATGATCTATATATAAGTATTTTATTATACGAAAAGGTGCTTAAGGTGGATTGACTTAAAGATAGGATTTATGCTCAAAAGTTATTCACGTTGATACATAAAAAATTATAAATTCAACATAAACAGTGTCCTCAAAGAGAATCAGATACAAAATTCTCTATTACCTTAATAATTTCAATTCTCAAAGGGGTCCAGATTAATTATGTGACAAATCTTAATAACTGCATAATTTTTATTCCAGCCAAATTATTTTTGTATATCTTTTTTGGTAGAACTCATGAGGGTGCACTGCAACAAATAAAAGTTTTAGAGATCAATTTTTTTGGTTTTTAAAAGGGAAAATTTTGTTGTAAAAGATATTTAGGGATCAATTTGTATCATCATGAGGATAGTCGCTAAAAGATAATCCCAAAAAGTCAAAAATAAGAATTTTAGTTACAAAATTTTGAAAATGTCACTGACAAAAACAATTCTAGAGACAAAACAATTTGGTCTCAAAATGGTTTATTTTTTGAGACAAAAATATAATCCCAAAAAGATAATAATTCATCACTAATGTCCAATTTTCGTTGTTAAAAATATAATAACGATACTTTTAGCAATAAAAATATTTGGTCCCTAAAAAATAACTTTATCTCTAAATTTTGGTCTCTAAAATCTTAATTTTTTGTAGTGGTGCATTATCAGCAGTACTATAATTTTGAAAATTATTCAAGAAACATCAATAGGAACCTTAAGTTAAATATACACAAGCATTTTCGATGAGTCATTATTTTTTAAAATAATACTCCACACTATTTATCATTTGACATTTGTCAATTTATCTTCTAAAAATTTAATAAAAAAAGTATTGAGTTCTATAATTTTAATCAATCAATATCAAATTGGATGCTACACATGTATGTAAATCACTTCTAAAAATATGATATCTGACATAAAATCACAATGGAGATAATTTTAATTAATGTGATGATATTTTATAATATGAGATGTGCTACAAAAGAATAATATTAATTTTATTTTAATAATCTTAACCTTATTGTTCTATAAAAGTATTACTTGAATACTTATATATAATAAATTTAGTTAAATTATTTTTTTATTTTGATAATTTTAGTTTTATTATGCTATAAACGTATAATTATCATATAATGATTTTATATGATATACTCTATATTAAATTAAAAGATAATAAAATAACACTCATTTTGATATTAAAAATAATAGTTAAATTAGAAAGAGAATTAGTTAAAATTAAAACTGATTCTGATTAATTATTTTTATTTTTATCAAATAAAAATAAAAATAGGTAGAAATAGAACTACACCAAATTTATTTCAAAGATTAAATATAAATATGTCATAATTGGATTGAGAAGAAAATACATAAATTAATTATGTAGAGTATTATAGTTTCTTTAATATTCTTTTTGAATTATTCATACATATTGTATAAAGGTATATAAAATTTAAATTAAATATAAATATTTTGTAATAAATAATTTCATGTTAAATAAAAAATTAAATATAAATTAATATTAAGACATCAATAAGATAGACAAAAAATTAAAAATATAAAAAAATTAATTTGATATGTGCAATACACATAATTAAGCATATTCTGTCTTATTTATTTATTTTTATATAGAGATAATTTTTTTTCCAAATATCATAATAATTAAATTAAAATATCAATTATATAAAAGAAATTTGATAACAACAAAACTAAATACATGATAAAAAATATATAAAAAAATAAGTATTTCTCAAATAGAATTCATATAAAATTGGTTATTATAATTGAAATTGAATTTGTGTAAAATTTTATATGTAAATAGAAAAGGCATACTGATGTGATTTTTTTTTTTTTATAAAAAAAGTAAACCTTTAGAGTATGTTAGAAAGAGAAAAACACAACATATATATATATATATATAAAGTGATTTGTAAAATAGAATTTTTGTATAGATGATGGAGAGTGATAATTTTAAAATAACAACTCACTTTCATAGGTTAATTGATTTGAAATGAATAATTATTAATTTGACACAACATTCATGCATTATTTTTTTGTGTCTGTATAATATTATCTAGTCAAATTTAGTATGGTTGTGTGCCAATAAATTAAAAAAAAAAAAAAATCGGATGCACCCTTGTTTACCAATAAAAACATATTGAGTTTAAGAAATTTAAAACCACAACACTCGATTCTTCTGTGATATAGATACACCATGATTGATATTGTTACATGTCGCACTAAAACAGTTTAGAACCATGGATGAGCAGTAGAATAAATTCGATCTAAAATTTTTATCTAAGCATGTTTTTGATCAAGTAAGAATTTTTGGACAGAAAAGGAGAGAGTAATACATACGAAGTGAAGAAGTTGAAGATTTCTTGAGGAGTAAGCGCAAATCCCTTAGAGAATGTCAAGAACATAGTACTAGTATCCTCATGACTTTGTCCTGGTACAAACTCACTTGCATTAGGGTTTAGTTTTGATTGCCTAGCCACCTCACCACCACCACCACCTCTAGCCACCAGTCTCCAACTCGACTCATCGATCTCAACCGCTTCCCTCTCCCCAAAAATCTTCCCACACACTGTCTCCATAATATGCACAAACCTCCTATGCATGAACTCTCTATTGTAGTAAAAAAACCTCCGATTCATCGGCTCATCGAATATAAGTCTGAAAAACACCGAGGTATCATTGTCAGACTCAACGAGCTCTTCTGCACCGGGATGAATGCAATCCAAGCATGACAAGGCCTCATCGAACACAGCTTCGATAGTGTGATTGTTAAGGGAGTGGATGGTCCGAGTCAAGTCGTAGTAACCGATTTCTTCTAGCATGAGCCACAATGCCATGGCTTTCTTGACCAGGTTTGGGTTTTTTCCTAATTGGTTTACAATTCTGTTGAAGAGTACTCTCTCTAGGGTGTAGAATAGCAAGAGATCGACTAGGGTGCTTGATGTGCTAGACATGTTTGGAGAGAAAGAAAGTGAGAACGAAAATGAGTGTGATTATTGGAAGGTGAAGGGATGTACATTGATAGACAGAGGGTGGTGTGACATATATTTATGTTTTTGTGAGTTTTTGGGACTTGGGTTTTAGTGAGACTGGAATGTATTGGGACATGTATTTCTGACTGACTCTTCGAAGTATTAGAAAATGTTTTGGCGCCAAATAGTGCAGTTGAAAAAAAAATGAGTAATGTTAGAGCTCCAAATACATTTGATAAAACTTTTGATAGAATATATATGGTCTCTAGCATTTTTGAAAAAAAATTAAGGAGATCTAAAAACTTGTCTACTTAGCTTTTGAATTAGTGCTTGTTTGGGATGTTTCATTGAAGTTAAAATAGTCATATAAGACAAAATAAGCTATTTTAGTCAAATAAGATAAAATGTTACATTTAACTCATAATTATTTTATTTTTTCTCTTATAAAAGTAAAAAAAAATCTATCACAAACGAAACTTTTTAGCCCCAAACTAAAAAAGTCAAAAAATCAACCCACATCCCAAATGATCTCTTAGGGATGGATTTCGGCCTGTTGGTCCGTCCATCTCACCCGACTCAACCTTATTTTTCTAAAATTTGGGAAGCTTGTTTAGTCTATGAGGCTGAGCTGGACTAATATTTTTAGCCAGAAATATTAATGGGTTAGGCTTGAGATTTATACTTCCAATCCAGTTCGACCCGCTATTTAATTATTTATTTATTTGTAATACATTAAATTATATATATATATATTTTTTTTGGGGAGGGGGGATCTAGACCTTTTTTTTATTGATTTTATTAAAACTCACATTTGTAGTAATGTGTGATTGAATTTATTTAAGAAATCCTTCAATTTATACACAATTTTTCAATTTATAATGATATCAATATATTTGTTTAAGAAATATAATGTGTGATTGAATTTAATTATGAAATATTTTTATTTTTTTTAAACATATAGTCCAATAGGTGGACTTGGAATTTATAATTATTTTTTGAACCAAGCTTGGGCAGATATAGAGGCCCAATGTTAGGGTCGGGTGGAGCTTGGGCAGACAAAAAATATTTTATTATATAGTTGGGATTTTTACAGGCCAATCCTATTTTTAAGGGTTATTATCCACTAGGTCCTTAATGGAGACTCTTTTACCTATAGGTCCTGAACATTTTTGTTTATTTCATTTTTGCCCTCATGTTTTATACTCAGATCTGTGAGATGAAAAATGAAAAATGAAAAAAAAGAAACTCTCTCTGTCTCTCTCTACACATTCCTCTATCAACGACTATCGCCATCTCCACTATTGCCGACCACCGCCGCCTCTACTGTCATCATTGCCGACGACCTCAATCGGCATCTTCTTCTACTTTCACCGTTGCTTCCACCTCCACCGACGTCTTCGCCTCTACCGCCACCAACGTTTTCGTCTCTACCTTCACTGTCATTGCCGACCACTTCCGCCTCCACCTCCATAGTCGTCGTTGCCTCCACCTCTAGATCTAGGATCTAGGCTCTTTGCCGCCGAGTCTTCTTTCTCTTTCTCTCTTTGTATATTAGGGGAAGATCCTAGTGATAAATCTATTTAAACCAGTGATAAATTTGTTTAAATTAGTGATAAATCAGTGACAAATTTATTTAAACCAGTGATAAGTTTGTTTTTGTGAATTTATCATTGAAATTTATCACTGTTTAAATAAGTTTGTTTTTGTGAATTTATCACTGAAATTTTTGAGTAACAGTATTGAGTTTAGGGATAAAAATGAAAAACACTGTTTGATTTTTTTGGGTAGGACCTACTGGGTAATAAGACTGGTTCATAGGACCGGTCCGTAACTCCCCCTATATAGTTTTAGCTCTGTCCAAACCTGGCCTAGCTTGGCCTGACCCAACATTTGTCCACCCTTTTTTTGAACTGGCTTTAGACAAACTTAAATGAAATCGAATTTTAATAGTTTATGTCACAGTTGGTTTGATTTTTTGAAATTTTAGATTTTTTTTTTTTTAAAATTGAAAATTAGTTTGACAAAAATAAATATCAAAAAATATTTTTTTAATTTAAAAAAAATTTTACCCTCCCAAAAGATAAAAAAAATATTAGAATGATAAGTATTTTTTTAATCAAATTATTATTACTTTTAAAAAAAATTCAAAAATAAATTCTAAAAACCAAACTAAATAGTCTTAGCGTTTTATATAACTTTAGAGTATAGTCAAGTTTAAAAAATTAATAAGAATAAAAAAAAGTGTTTAAATATGATTTATTTATATTATAAAATGTGTTTAAATTTCTTTAATTTGATTAACCAAATGATCTTTGATACAACTGGATGAAAAAAAAAAAAAAAAAATTATATAGCCAATCTCATTTGATAAGACTTGTAACTTTTAGTTTGATTTGGTTTGTTGGTCATGACATTACAAGCCATTTGCATATAAATCTTTCAATGAGTGGAGCTGCAAAATTTAATGAGTCGTTTTTCAACAAGACCTTATTTTATTTTATTTTATTTTTTTAAACATAACTTATTTACATAATAAATTAATTTTAAATGAGCTTTTGACCAAATAAATACAAATAAGTCTGTTTTATTGTTCTGGAGAAATCTACTCTATTAACCAAAAACAAGGCTAAATTACATCGGCTCAATAAGCCCACAAATTTAATGTTAATCCCCATAATTTGTTGAAAATAGGGAGCGCTAAAAGGAGTCCGGATCCTCTGCCATACTTTCCTACAATTGTTCCTGCGGTGCCCCAAAACGACGTCGTTTTGGGGCAAGTTTTCAACAAAAAAAAAAAAGGCAAAAAAAGAGAGAGGAGGCCAGAGGAAGAACACCTCCAGATTATCATGTAATCTCCAAAAAGTGAGATTCAAACACCCATTCAAACATTCAAACAACCAAATCTAAGAGGAAGAACACCACCCACCCTTCAAACCCAATCATCTATATATATATACACACGTATGTATACATATGTATATATATATAGGAAATCAGATTTTTCATTGTGGGAGAAACCCCAAATCGAAGATGAAGAGAGAAAATCATGAGAGACTTTTGTGATTTCGCAAAAAGAATTAGACTTTCCCAAACATAAATAGAATTTTCAGAGATTAAACAAAAAAATTCTTGGAAAATTCAACTTTCCCATAAATAAAAAAAAAGAAAACTATAAAACAGGGTTCTCAAATTCACTGAAAATTCAAAAGCAGAGAGAGAGAGAGAATGGGACAAACATGTACATGAAGTTTTGATCTGCAGACTTTACAAACTCCATTGTTAAAGAGAAAAAAAAAAAAAAAAAGGTGAGATTCAAACACCCATTCAAACATTCAAACAACCAAATCTAAGAGGAAGAACACCACCCACCCTTCAAACCCAATCATCTATATATATATATATACACACACGTATGTATACATATGTATATATATACAGGAAATCAGATTTTTCATTGTGGGAGAAACCCCAAATCGAAGATGAAGAGAGAAAATCATGAGAGATTTTTGTGATTTCGCCGAAGCCATCTCCGATGTGGCCAGATCGCAGCTTATCATTAGCCGAAGCGATCTCCGGCGTCTTCTCTTCTTCTTCTTTCTCCTCCTCCTCTATTCCTCCTCCTCTGTTTTTCTCGCCTCTTTGTATTTTAGGGTTTGGTTCTCAAAAGTTTGAGAGGCAAAAGAAAGGAAAAAACATTAAAAAAAAAAAAAAAAAAAAAAAAGGTGCCAAAACGACGTCGTTTTGGCACCACCGCAGGAACAATTGTAGGAAAGTATGGCAGATGATCTGGACTCGCGCTAAAAGGACGCAGATCAGAATTATACAAAACAATGTGGTTGAATTTGGATCATAATTTCGTCAAATTAAATGATGGAATAATTAAGATGGTGCATCACGTAAAAACCTATGCTGGGAGTTCGCCCGCATACAAATAAATATTATTCTCCTGCCTCAAGTAATCTTCATTCAAGGCAAGCAATAATAATTATCAACAAAAATGTCAAAATTTATTCAGTATCGGCGGTAGCCAATAGTAATACAGGAAAATTAAAATTTTCAAAAATGTATGGAGAATGAGAGAAGTTCCTTCAAAGTCTGGCACCACGGAGCTGTTGTTTCAGCATAGGCTGGATATATTCACGGTAGCCATCAGGCACGACTGACTCATTCAGAGGATCCATCCACGCTGCCTCGTACAGTTTTGGATATACATTTCCATCATAGCAGCCAAGAATTGAGCCAAGGTAGTGGTCTGAGTAATTAAATGCATCAACAAGAGCGATTGCATTTGGACGAACCTAAAAACAAAACATGAGTTTGAAGCTAGTAAGCAAATAAGGTTTGGCAATTGCTGTTTTAGTAGTTTTTTAATTTTTTTAGAATCTAAAAAAATTGATACAGTTCACTAATTGCTAAAAAGTTACTTTAGTATTTTCAAACTTGCTTTTTGGTGAGAAGTAACCATATTTACCCTTAATGAGTATTGAAGAGTCCTAATAGGGATACAGTGGAATTTCATAAAGTATGAGGGTCAAATTGTCTTTTCATAAATTTGCTAAAAGCGCTTCACTTTCATTGATAAACCATCTCAAACAGACTTAGGCATGGTTTGGCAAGTGGGTTTGGATAGGTTGGGGGCTATTTTAGTCATAAAAGATAAAATAAGCTATTTTAGCCACAACAAACAAAACATCACATCCAACCCATAATCATTACTCTTCTCTCACAAAAAAAACCAAAAAAGCCAAAAAGCCCTTCCCAAACCAAGCTTTTTAGTCAAGGCTAAATAGCCAAAAATGTTAAAAAGCTAACCCACTTCCCAAACGACACCTATTTACTTTTAGCCTTTTTAGTGGAAAAACTTCTTATTTAGTACTTCTGTTTAGGGTCTAAGCAGATTGGCATTTTCCTAGCTAGTACTAGTAGGGTTAACGAGTAATTAAGGAAAACTATTAGGGCAAACCTGGGAATACAAAGATCTGAGCTGATCATTTGCAAGCGAAGCCTGCTTGGCAGTGATGCAGCCAGTGGAGAGAAAATCGCCTTGATGCTTGTGAAGAAGGAATAGGGCATAGACGTTACAGAGCATCTCTAACTGTTGTTTGATCCCCTTTCCGGGAATGACTTGCTGCAATTTCTCAATGAACCTGAGTAACATGAAAGTTCCTTATTTCCAACAAAAAACCAAAAAGCACAAAAAATAAAAAATAAAATAATTAAAAAAAAAAATGAAGAAGACAATTTGCCGTCAGTGAAGAGGAGAGAGTAAAAGCAAGTTACTTGGAAACTACAATTAATTGGCAGTGAGCAGCCGCTACCTCTACTAAATCAGCTGAGAGTTCTGCAAAGCCTGAATGGAAGAAAAAATTAAATAAATTTGGCACAAAACATACAAGATTTAACTTTTGTCACAGCAGAAATACCTTCTTCTGAATTTGCAAACTTGCTTAAATTTTGAGCACAAGCAACAGACATTCTAACAGCCCTTGCCTCAAATGCCTCCAATACTGCCCTAGGCTTTGCCCAATCCTCAGCTGCATGTCATTAAAGAAGAGAAAGATTACTATGCGAATCTTTGAAAACTGACTCGTTAAGATGTCTTATGGAGTTCAGATATACAATTAGTATGATTGTGTTTTTGTTACAGCTTATAGTTGCTTCTTTTTTTTTTATTTTTTGGCCACTTTTATTAGCTCGTGTCAACTTCTAACCAAAACTATAACCTAAAATCACTTAAAGCTGAAGTTAAGCTTCAACAGTTTAACAATGTATTGAGGCAACAATAAAAAAAAAGAGCTGCAAATCATCATGGTTAGGTTGAGCCTTTACACTGTATTTTTCAATCACCTGAAAGCTTTGAACAATGTGAAATAATCGATGCACTCAAAAGAACCAATTACCTCTTTGAATATCGCAATGGCATTGCATAAGATGCTCAGCTCGCCCCATGTAAGATGTTGTACCAACTGGTTTCATTCCAGACCCCAGCTGAGAAACAGTCTTCATGAGAAACCTTGCAACCTACAGAAGAAAAGTACATGAACAAAATGATCCCTGATTCAGTGTGATGGAAGAACCCCACAGAGATATAACCACATTAATACCCTAGTGCTCAACTGGTATATGCCGAAACTTATTGTGGTCTAAAGCTCCAACTCAAGTCAACATAGGAGTAATGAATAAAATATATATCTAGTTCCCTAAACAATTACATACAATGCTTGAACTCATCGGAAGAAGCAATCAGTGCAATAGGAAAAAAACAATTCTTTTGTACACATTTTCCAAAAGTAAACAGTAGCATGCAATTACCACAAAAATGCACACCCTAATTCAAGACATTTTATGCCTTATTTAGGCAGATTGGTCGACTGAATCTCAACCAAAGTGCAGACTCAAACCATATATTCTCTATCACTCCCTAATCCATCTATCCAAAGATAAAAATTGCAAATTAGAAGTCAAAATTTCAATTTCTCAAACTAACATCCAACTGATTGATGAGGTTCAGATTCTATATACAAGGCACAGATTATAAAACAAATTATGATTTATGGTTACCGATCCAGATTGTAGGATCTCACGATTTTATGACTCCAGTTTGGCAAATTGATCTGGATTGCACTAGAATCTAAAAACGTGTAGAATCTTAAAGAGTGACTATCATCCTAGTCACAAAATTGTGCAAAATCGCACTACAACCCCGATTCTACCAACTTTTTTTCTTATTATTTATTTCTTATATATGCATGTGTATGTGTGTGAGTATAATATCAAAATTTGACTAGAAACTTTTTCTTCAAGTGTCTCATTTTATGAGGAATTCCATTTGGGAACTTGACGAGAATATTTAACATACATTATCATTATTAATCAAATTTCCCTTTATTTTGTAATGAAAGTAGAATCATGCGATCCTCGATCAGTTTCTACAATTCGATTTGTGAGACTCTCCTGATGATCCCATGTAGGCTCTCGATTTGAAAACATTGTTTATGACTACTCTGGAAGTTCTATTGACAATGACAACTATATCACTAATCCCTTACCTATTAAATTATTTATAAATGTAAGAATACTTCCTGAAGTATTTCAATACATTAAGGCAAATTTTGTTTACACCCAAATAGGACTACTATTGCAGTTTATTCAGTATCTTGTACCTCAAAGCCTTCCATGTGAAATGTATAAGAGAAATAAAAGCAATTAAGAAGAACGTTATAAATAACTCATTTCATGTACCTGTAAAAGCAGCACAATATTGTCTCCTTCATATGTACAGGCTGGGACGTAAACGGCAAACAATTCAGGAAGCCCACTGCTACAAAGGTAGCCATGGCCGCCACATAATTTCCGGCATTCTTCAATACCATCCTGCAATGAGCATGGGTGGTTATAAATTAAGCAGCATTCCAGAGTAATGCAATTCTATAAATCAACTATTGTTGACAAAAATTGAAACATTAGATGTTGTGAAATACTGACAAGCATTATTGTCATTATCGTAGGCTATGCAGCACAACATGCATAAAAATCAATAAATCGCTGTAGGTGCTTCTCACTTGTGGTCTGTGTATACACATTATGGTACCCATGGAATAAACAAACTCGGCAGAGCAGCCATACAACACATACCCTAGGTGCAGAATTAATAGAACAAAAATCAGTTTTATACATTTTCCCCCCATTGGACTACTTGACATCTTTAAGGCTTACATTAGTTTAATATTAATGCAAAAAACATATGATGGTTCAGTTTGTTATTACCTGTTAGTCTATGCTACAAATAGGTTGCAAGAACCTAGTGCTACATACATTGGTCAATAAAAAGCAACAAAATGCACTTTATTTATCTTCCCAAAGAAGAAAAAACCCAACCCACCTCAAAACAAAACAAAATACAACCTCAAGACCTGAGCTACCATTTATTTTCCCAAAAGAAGAAAACAAACTTTTCCAACAGCAAATACATCTTATATGAAAGATCAAACATGTGGTTATAGTCATTTAAAAAAATAATGATAAGTTATCAAACCCTATAAATCAATGAGAGCATCCTTGGTTGCTGTTTTTGAGTCAATAATCTCAAGAGTAAAATTCTAAAAAATTTGGAAGGAACAAGAAATCCAGATATACAAAGATTAGCTGGCAAATATCAATAGATGCTTTGTGTGTTGGTACTGATACACGGTCTTGGGTAGAATTCACCCCAAAAGCTAGCTCAAGAGGTGAAAGTGCCCTCACACTTATATGCTTAATATTACTTTAATACTTAGGCGATGTGGGACTTCGCTTCACACCCTCTCTCACGCCTAGCGTGCTCATTCGGCAGCACCTGTGGTGTGCAAGTCAAGGACATGCACTCTACCCATCCCTGACTATTATGGCTCTGATACCATGATATACGGTCTTAGATACAACTCACCCCAAAAGCTAGCTATTATGATGAGGGTGCCCTCATGCTTATATGTTTAATATTACTTTAGTATTCAGGCAATGTGGAACTTCACTTCATAGGTACAAGTCTAATGCTACAGGGCACCACCATTAACTGCATGTAGCGGTGGGGATGATGCGTAATGAAAACAAAAATAAGAGACGATGAATAATACAAGTCTGATCTATTCTACCATACATTGGTCAATAAAAAGCAAACCTACTAGTGTGTCAAAGCTGAAGGAAATAGCATATTCATTTAGAAAATTGGCTAAAGTTGGTATCTAGAGTACATAATATCAGGGGCTAATATATGCTGGTATGTTACCAGACTCATGTCTTCAAAATAAAGTTACCAATGCAAGGAGCAAGTTTATGAGATTCAAGTGACTAACAATCATATACATGAGTATATCAATCAATGAAAATTTTCAAGAACTACCCCTATCATTCACATGTACACATGCGCTTGCACATAGTAATAAGAGTCAGTTTTAACTTACAGCAGTAGCAGAAGTAGTCAAAGACTTCAAGCCGGCAGTGCAAGCATGAGCCTCAGGCAATGTCAAGAAATCGTTGGCTTGCAATTTTTGGGTCACATCCATATATAACCATTTCAACCACTCACCAACAAATCTGAAAGCATAAGCAGAAGCCAGCAAAGGAAAGAGCCTACTTTGCTGAGTTTTGTAATCAATCACCTATAGAACAACCAGGCAACAAAAGCATTAGTAATATAGTAATATGTTTAGAGCTGAATTAGTAATATAGTTATATCTCTAGAGCTGAATTAGTAATTTAGTGATATCATTAGAGCTGATACAACAATCAAGAACTAATTTCTGAAATTCACCAAGAGGAGGATATTCTCAGACACAATCATGTCGATTGAATAACCCCAGTTGTCCAAACCAGACACCCACTACAATGCATGATTAGATTCTATTTTGAATGCGAAAAAACAGTAGTCAATTCAACTAAATTTGAGAACTTGCAAGAGCCTAGCTACTAACGCATAATATAAATCTAAATCAAAGCTTCTTCTACAGTTTAAAAAAGCCAAATCTGATGATGTTCAATGTTTCTAATGAACTCCACACCAATGTGTTCTTCAAAGAAAGTTAAATTCCTTAATAGCTTCCATTCAACATTCTTGATTACCTGGGTCTCAGGTCCACCATTCTGTGATCCAAACTGTCTACGAACAGCACTATACCTAGTAGCAATACAAACTGCCCGTGATAAAGCACAGGAAGCATCGGCTACAATTGTTTGTCGGACATATACCATAGTACCATAAACTAGCTGTCGGGGAACATTAGACTGCATATATTTCCCTTCTCGTGTAACCTGTGAAACCCTGAGGCATTTAAGAGAAGCTTTAAGACAGCCATCCTATATATTCAAATATTCAAATGGTAGCAAGACTGAAGACTATGATTTATCATTTAAATGGTACGAAGGAAGAGTAAATTCAGTTCTTTTAACTCTATTGAAACTGATACCAAAATACACCCACATTCAACAACCTTGTGCTTGATTCCATGTAATATACCACACCATGATCGCTTTGGATACAATAATTTAGCCTTCCAAACTTTAATGAGATAGCTAGTTCTAGAAATAGTGTGGCAAAGTAAATAGAATAGAAGGTCAAGTACACACCTCATCAACATCTGATCTCTCGGGATACGCACATGATCGAATCTTAAGACCCCGTTGTCCATGGAGTTGTATGCTCCATTTCCAAATTTCATTCCAATATCGCCAACAGTTACGCCAGGAAGAGGTGAATGATCTTCCAAGCTCCGTAGTGGGACAATAAAACCTAAAAGAAAAAAAAAATGAAAAGAAAGTCACAATAGTTACCAAGCCAAGCCAAGCCTTAAGTCCCATCAAATGGGGTCGGCTACATGAATCCTTCTTCTCCACGCGGCCCTATCAAAGGCCATTTCGTTAGTCAAATTAAGTAGATCCATATCTCTATTTACAACGTTAGCCAACGTTAATCTAGGCCTACCCCGTTCCCTAACACTCCCCTCTACTGTTACAGCATCGCATCTCTTCACTACTGCCTCTGTTGGTCTCCGTTGAATGTGACCAAACCATCTCAATCGATTCTCTCTCAACTTATCTTCTATCGGTGCTACTCCTACCCATTCCCGAATATATTCAATCCTAATTCTGTCTTGTCTAGTCTTGCCACACATCCACTTTAGCATCCTCATCTCAGCCACACTCATTTTATCTACATGTTATTTCTTGGTTGCCCAACACTCCGTCCCATACAACATCGTTGGTCTAATAGCCATTGTATAGAACTTACCTTTTATTCTAGTGGGTGTTCGTTTATCGTACAGTACCCCAGACGCACTTCTCCACTTACACCATCCCGCCTTAATCTCTCCCGCTGTTGTGATAATCGACCCTAAATAACGAAAATGTTCACTCTTAGGCAATTCTTGGTTCTCAATCTTCACTTCTCCTCTACTTTCATTATTACTGTTACTAAATTTACACTCCATGTACTTTGTCTTATTTCTGCTTATCCAGAAACCTTTAGATTCAAGAGTTTTTCTCCAAATCTTCAACTTTATATTAACTCCTTCTCTAGTCTCATCCACTAGCACGATATCGTTTGCAAAAAGCATACACTATGGCACGTCATCTTGAATATTTCTCGTCAACTCATCCAAAACTAAAGCAAAAAGATAAGGGCTTAAGGTAGATCCTTTGTGTAACCCAACAGCGATAGGAAATTCATTTGTCTCTCCAGCAGGTGATCTAATAGTGGTCACCACCCCTTCATACATGTTCCTAATCACATCAATGTAACCTTTTGTCACCCCTTTCTTCTCTAACACCCACCATATTATATCTCAGGGCACTCCATCATATGCTTTCTCGGGACACTCTACCATATTATATCTCAGGGCACTCTATCATATTATTCTGAGAAAAATATGATGTTTAGCATATGAAATTAAATATATGATTTTGTCATGCGTAAAAACAGAGGATAAGGTAGTTACCATGCACTCCATGGTCCTGACCATCTGTGATAAGACGGGCATAAACAACAGCATGTGTGGACACTTTACCCAGTCCACCAGGCCACCACTGTACACAATAGTACAAGTAAGAATTATAAGAACCCACCATGAGATAGTTCAATAAGAGAAGAAAATTTTAACAAATTATCAAAACTAGCAACAGAAGGTAATGAAGAAAAACACTTAATAGACAATAAATAGAACATAAGACTAGATAACTATATAAGGCAGATGCAGAAGGATTACTTGTTTTTCACTTAAGATGTCCTATAATGAATAATCAGTAGGCATTGGTTCTCCATGCTATCTTATGCACATCCTAAATAAATTATGTATATTTACCCAGTAATCAAGTAAAGACTCCTATAAACCATTTCACTCACTTTGCTTGAAGTCAATGTAGGACTATGAATGATAAACTCATCCGCTTGGGGATCAAATGTTGCAGTGGTTTCAAGACCTTGTACATTAGAGCCATGACCAAGCTCAGTTTGTGCATAGCAGCCAATAATTTGCATTTTATATGCCAATGGCAACCATTTCTGTTGCTGCTCCTCAGTGCCTTGTCCTTTTATAGCAGGTACAAACATGCCCTACAGATGTAGTCGGGAACAAGAGAATAAGTGAAAGTGATGAAATATTTGTTCATATTTTTAAAGCCTTGAAGCATGAAAGAAGATTTTATAACTCCGAAGAACCCTAAAACTAACTAGTAACTATCAAGCAAGTTATTAAAAGATCAGTTAAAAGTATGAGGATGTCAATACACTTCAATTTGGCTTCAATACACTTGAACTTAAGAAAATGACCCACAAACAACTACAAAAGGACAAAAATTAGGAATTAGAATGTACCCAATGAAGATCAGTGAAAGCAGTTTGATCCACAAAAAACCTTAACTTAGCTGCCTCTTCTTCTGCAATAATGGAAATTGAGCTCCAAAATTACACAATGAGACAAAATTCAAAAGTCCCATAAATCTGATCAGATAATGAAATTTATGACAATCATTTGAAAACCTAAGATGAAGGTATACCAGAAAGGCGGAGCTCAATGATCCTCTTCCATGCATAAGCTGCTTTTCTAAGAGTATTTTTAAACAAATCCTTTCTGCTAAGCATAGGTCTGTTATCTTTCCGGAAGACCTAAATCATGAAACAATGCAGAAAGAATAAAAATTAGATACCTGAAACCACCAAAGTGCCAATAAATAAGAATCATATCACTGTTAATTAAATTCAGAAAATAAAAGCAATACACAGATGCTAATATGATTCCTCCCAAAAAGGGATCTAATTGCACTTCACACTCCAAATTTTAAGGGATTTAATTAATCTTTCTTTTGGGCAAAACAGAGTATATCTTGATCGGGCGAGAAAACGGAGAAATCTCATGATCCAATATATCTGACAAGTCACACTAAACGTGGGTTCCCCAAACCCTAAACATATAAATAAAAAAGTAGTAAATGGACAAAGAAATAGCGGGTTCTAACGTTTCTAGACAACGAGCACATGTTGATCCATCTATCTATCTACCTACCTAATCCGTGTCTTCTGTAAAACTCATCTATCAAGCCTCTATAAGGTCCAAAACATCCCGATGACTCTAAAACCATTTTTTATTTTCAAAAAATAAGAATGATGGTATATAGGGTTGCGCCCCCTTATGTTGGCGCCTTTTTCATACAATAATTATCTTTTTCTTCAAAAAAAGAAAAAAGAAAAAAGGATGAGGGTCAATTTGAGCACAAGTCCCCCATTCCAACCTTTTGGCTTTTGAGCTTTTTGTAGCATAAAAATTATAACATTTAATCAGTTAAGCTTTTTTTCATGCTTGTCCAATGCACTAGCTCAATCCAAAAGAAATATTGTTAATTAATTAAAACTAAAGGATACTAGAAAATTAAAAGCTGGACTCAACCTGAAAGACCATCTGAAATGAACTAACTAATCAAAGTGCCTAATCAATGTCCCATATGAGAAATTAGGTCAATTGAACTGCACAAATCCATAAACAGTAATCCCTTCAATATTACCACTAAAGATGCTCATAAAAAAATGAAAAACTATAATTAAGGATACAAAAGCACCAAAATTAAATTATATTCACACACACAAAAAAAAATCTAATTATAACAAACCAATTTTTAAATTTTTTTTTAATTTTTAATTTTTGTGTGTGGATATCTTTAGTATATTATCTTAGTCCCTCAATATAGGAATTTGGTGAACAGAGCATGTGCCCATTAAATGCTAATTGCTTCTAATCAATATTAAAATTACAAAACCAAGAAATTTTGATTTCTTGCAACAAAATAACACATTTCACCAACAGAATCATCAAATTAGTACTCCAACCAAAACAGAAGTTTGACTAATTGAACAGGCAGTTCAAAGCTACATCAAAGAGAAACAAAATAAACAACACAGATGGATTAACCCAATAAGATAAACAAGGATCTTGCTAATCAGTGCCCTTGCCCGCAAGAAAAAGACAAAAATGAGGAAGGGCACAGACATTTTTACAAATTTCGAACACAAGATTTTTTTTTTTTTTTTTTTTTTGAAAAAAAAAAAAAAAAAAACATTTTCACTTAATTCCAAAACACTTTTCACATAATTCCTAGGGGCACTGGTAAGCATTTTCAATAAACGATCTAAGTTCAACAACACCGTCAATATACGAAAAAATAATAAGTAAATTTATACAAATTACATGGACAGTCTTTATAATTTCTCTTTATCTCGATTCGTGATACTCTAATTGCATCAATTTTACATTTTACATTTTCACATTGTGTCAATTTAATTCAACATCATATTTTGTAAATTAATTAAACCAAAATCAAGGGATAAAATAGCACATTTTCTCTTTTCAAAGTGACCGGGGGATTAATGTCTAATTTGAAAAGAACAAAATTGATATAATTAGTGGACTAAATTGAGATTAGATTCATATAATTTGCCCAAGAAATTTTAGGGAGAGAGAGAGAGAGTCACAGGATCGCTAGCGACGAGCTTGGAAATGCGATCGGAGACTTCGAGGGCTTGTGGAGAACCAGCCCAGACGATCTTCATGGCTTCAACATCAAACTCTGCCTTACTCCTCTCCTCAGCTAAATGATCCACTACCTCCATTTCTCTCTTCAGATCAAAATTAACACAAACCCTAATTCACAAATCGCAATATATATGTGTGTGTATATAGATATCTATTCTACAGATAGATATAAATAGAGAGAGAAAATTGGACAATTGGGTCGTGTAGTTCTTTGTCTGGTAAGAAGGTGAACAAATACACTGAGTATATACTAGCAGTGGATGCTTCTCTCTGCCGATGACCTTTCCCACACGTTGTGTTTTCCGAAATCGTCTGTTCTGTTACGAATCGATCGTTCCTACATAAATTATTCCATATATATAGACCTTAGCAGTTAGTGCAGTTAGGATTTATTTATTTATTTATTTATTTTACACCAAATACATTACCATTCTAAATTTTCTTTGTTTATAGGGCATTATTATTATAGTCTAAAAATTAGACTCTCCTTTTAAATTTAATAATGTGACAATCTTTTAAAATATTCAACCCAACTCTTTCTTTCATATACTTTTTAATCATTAGTAAATTATTTCTCTTACACATAATTGAGTCTAGAAAGTCAACTTATATATCATTTTCCTAGTTTATATGAATGAAAAAATAAGGTTGCCTCTTGCACTAAAATATTTTATATTTTTGTATTTTTGCATCAACTCTATTAATTTTGATCTCTTTAAACTTATTAAAAAAAAATTGATATACTTATGTCAAAATTATAAAATGTGTTGTATTGTCTCTAAATCTTAAAGAAGATTAGTTTAATTTACTACTAGCAGTCGAGGCATACACGATGTGTGTGTAAATTCAGAAAAAAGTTATGCGATTGAGTTGATAAAAATTGAATGAAGGAAAATTATATTCAATTGATAAAATTTTTAATGCATCCTCACTCAAATATATATATTTTTAATTTATATATCCAATCACATAGCTTTTTCTGAATTTAATATAATATATACACACACACTCTTATATACTTTTTCATTATCTTTGAGTTTTTTTTTTTATTTGAGTTTTTAATTTTTTTAATTTAATTTTTTTCCTTATTTATCAAATCTCTTTCAGTTAAGATTGAGGATGTATTCAATTAAGAATATTGAGTTTGGCCAAAATTATTTATATATTCAATTTGTTTTTTTTTTAATTTATATATTCATTTTTTTAATGCATCCTCATTATTATTATTATTATTATTGTGTGCGCAAATTTTTTTTGAGAAGTTAAAAATTGAGCTTGTTTGGTTTTGTTTTTTTGAAAATAGTTTTCAGAAAATTCAACTTTCTTATTTTTCATATTTTTTTGCTTTTAATGAATTTTTTTAATATTTTAAACAATTTTTTTAAAATTTTTAGATATACCTAACATAAATATACCTAAAAAGTAAAAAATTTGTGAAAAAAATCTCTTAAAAATTCACTAAATATCAAAAATACAAAAAAAAAAAACGAGAATTTAGTACATTTTTTGTATTTTTATGTATTTATTAATTTTTTAAAATATTTTTTCACAAATTTTTTACTTTTTAGATACATCTAAGTAAGGTGCATCTAAAAAATTAAAAAAAATATTTATAATTTTAAAAATATTCACTAAAAACAAAAAAACATGAAAAACAAAAAATTCAGTTTTCAAAAAACTTAATTCAGAAAACTCAAACCAAACACTTTTGAACTGTTTAGAAATTAAAAAGCAATTTGCTTACATTTTAAAGAAAGATGGAAAGGAAAAAAAAATTATTACCTTTTTAGTTTTCTTTTTCTGACTTCTTTATTAACTTTCAAAATATATATAAGTGTGTATATATATCCTATCAAATATTAAAATTTAAATTTTTTTCTAAATATCTATTTCTTTCTCATTCTTTTTTTTAAAAAAAAAAAAATAAGTAAATTTTCATAATATATTTTCAACTTACTATTGTCAACTATCAAAAAATTAAGGGAATTTTTTGTTTTATTATTATTACTATTTGTGTTTAAGAACACCCTCATTCTTTTTTTGTCTGTGTAATTTTTTTTTGAAAAGTTTGGAATAGTATTTTTGTGGAAACAGTTTAAAAATTGAAAAGCAGTTTGCCTATGTTTTAAAGAAAGATAGAAAGAAAGAAAGAAAAAATTTGAAAACACAATGAATAAAAAGAAAATTCCCTTTTTTGTTTTCTTTTTCTGACTTTTTTATCAACCTGCTAAATTAATGTGCAAAAAGAAACAATAAACTTTCCTTCTTAAAAACATAAAGTCGTAAAAATTTTATTTCATATATTTAAAATATATACAAAAAATTTATATAAAAAGAATAAATTTATAATTAGAATAATAATCTATATAATTTAAATTCAAATTTGTATTGTAAAATCCATATCTATCTATACTATGTATAAAGCATCTAAAATATATGTGCACAGAATTTATAAACAAATAAAAAAAAAATATAATCACAAAGATAATTTATATACAAAATCTGTACTATTCTTTTTATTTTTTGTATTCTTTTCAATCAACATAATGAATAAAACGAAAAAAAATTTATTTATTTATTTTTGCAATCAACTTAATGACGAAATAAAAACTATTATAGAATTAATTTATACAAAAAAAAAAAAAAAACAAATAAAAGTTTTAGTCATTGAGAATTGAAATTTAAAAAAAAAAAATCTAACACTTTTAGATCACTTACATTCAAAGAAAAATAAAAGATAAATATTAATAACTACTTGAAAAGTTATTTTCTGAACCACACAAAACTGTAAAACAATTTGGAAAAAAAAAATTATGAATATAAGTTGTGAGACAACCTTTTAAACAAAAAAGAGATTTTTATTGATAAATCTCATTTAGAAGTGTTCTAATTCAAGAAGTTCATGAAAGAATTTTTTAACCCACTTAGTCCCATGTGTTTATACTTTTATTTCATAAAGTAATTTTTCTTAAGTTACACTATTTTTTTAGATTCTTATACCCTTATATTTAATATTGATATTTAATATTGGTGGGAGGAGAGAGAAGGAAAAGGACCAAGGCATAGAAAATTTCATACACAAATTAAATAACATTGATGTTATTATTTTATATTATTATATAATGTGAATATATTTTTAATTGACAACAAATTAAAAATAATGTGAACATTCTCTCTCATCTAATGTGAATATATTTTTAATTGATAATATATTAAAAATAATGTAAACATTCTCTCTCATTTGATGTGAACGTTTACAACACCTTTCCGAAAAATTCTCTCTCATATAATAGCCCTGTTTGGTGCAGCTTAAAAGCTGCTTATTTCAGCTTTCAGCTTAATTTAAGCTATTTTAATGTGTTTCGTTTAGCTTATAGCTTATAGCTTATAACTTTTTGGAAGTCAGAAATCAGCTTATTCTTTGAGTGGGGTAGGAGATGCTTAATTTATAAGTCAGAAATCAGCTTATGTTCATAGTTATAAGCTATAAGCTGTTTAGGCATAAGCTATAAGCACTTTCTCACAGCTCTACCAAACAGGGCCATTGATGTGAATGTTCACAACATGTGAACATTCTTATTTTTAATTGACAACACATTAAAAATAACGTTCATTATATTTTTAATTGACAACATATTTTTATTCATAACATGTAGTGATGTGAACGTTCATAACATATGAGCATTCTCTCTCATCTAATGTAGTGATGTGAACGTTGATATTTGTATGTTTAAGTATGAATATTCATATTATGTAATTGATAACACAATGATAAAAATTCATTTCAATTACATGATGTGAATATTTACATCATATAATTGACAACACAATAACAAAAACTCATTTCAAATTAATATGAATATGATGACAATATCTTAATGTATGGGAACTATCAAAATATAATGACAATCAACATTAAATATCAACATTAATAAGAGGCATGGGAGATTAAGGGTGTTTTGGTCTTCTTATCTCAAATAGGACTTAATGGAATAGTAAAAAAGAATATAGATTAGATGAAACAAAACTCTTAGAAAGTGGATTTATCAAAAAATCTCCCCCAAAAAAATGTATAAATTTGTGTAAAACAATTTGGAAAAAGAATAGGAATACGAATTCTATAAATATAAATTCTACATAATGACTCATCACATGGCCAACTCTTATATAGGTTTGTATTTTACTTCTGTACTTCCTCTGCAACCTCATTCAAAAACTCCGAATTTTGGCCCCAAGGCCCTATTTGTTTTTAGAGGTAGAATAGAAGGGATTCATAGTAAGGGGATTAATAGTGAGGGGATTGTTAATGAGGGAATTGATAGTAAGATGATTAAGTAAAATTGTGTTTCTTTTGATGATAATTGTTAGTGTAGGGATTGTTAAATTATCTTTATATAAAATAAATATAAAATAATAAAACAAATAAAAAAAATACAAAAACATTAAGCATTAATGTTCAAAAAAAATAAAAATGCCAACATGTACAATATAAAAAAAAATAAAACATTGATTTTTACTTAACAAAAAATACAAAAAATTAAACATTAATGTTTAAAAAAAAATGCCCAACACATAAAAAATAAAAAAAATAAAAAATAGTCCGGCAGACTATTTTTCTAATATCATCTCCACCTCCTCCATCCTAATCCCCCTTCCAAGGCCCAACCTAATCCGGACCTCCATCTCAATCCTTTTCCCAAATCTGCAAACAAATACAACATTAAACGGGTCCCACCTCTATTCTAATTCCATCCTTCCCTCTGTACCCCAAAATAAACTGGGCCCAAAAAACTTCTCTTTGAATCTCTAAACCTAATAATTGTTCTTCTTCTATTACATCTCTTTCTTCCTCAATTTCGTATTTTTCTCCAATCCATTTGAGCATCTTCAACAGGCTCAATCGCCTTCTCTGAAAAATCAAAAAGTTAAAATAAAAAAAAAATCATGTAACAAAATGATTGTAAAAGGAGAGAGGGAAAAAAAAAAAATTATACCCAAAAACAAAAAAACAAATAAACAAAAGTTTTAATTGTTGAGAATATAAAAAATTAAAATTCTTAAATCACTTACCATTAAAGAGAAATAAAAGATAGTCTTCTATTGGTTTGTATTTCCTTTGCCAATTGAATGAAATACTTTTATACTTTTTTTTAAAGAGAAAACCATTATAGAAAGAGAGGAATAAAACAAAAAGTAAAAAATAAAAATAAAAAGTAAGTTATTAGAGAAGAGAATAAGTTATTATAGAGTAGTTATTTAGAGAATGTGATTTAGTGGGAAGTTATTGTAGAATAATTTTATTATTATTATTATGTAAATGTCACATGGCAAAGATTTCAAAAAACCAAAATAAGGATTCACTTAACTCAAGTTTGGCAAGTTGAAAAAAAGTCAAAAAGTCAAAAAGTTACTCAAAAAGTTAAAAAGTTATCACTATTCACCAAAAGTCAAAAATTACGGCTGCACAACTCCTAATTCTAATTTTTCCCTACACACTAATTTATACAATTTTTTAATACACATTTTTTCATAAAACGTTAAAAAGTTAACCCAAATATCCATATTTTTTTTCTCAATTTTTTAGTTCAAAAAGACAAAAAATACACTTATTTAGGACACCTCAAACAACCTCTTAATATAATAGTATAGATTATATTTTTCATGAAATTGATTAATTTTAAAAATGGATGAATTTAAAAACTATTCACTAATTATTCTATTATAATTGGTTAATAGTTATTTTATAAGCATTGTTAAAATAATGAAAAAAAGATTAAGAGTTTTGAATTAGAAGTTCTAATAGTGTGAATTGATGTGTAAATTTCATGTGATATGATATTTTAATTTTGATTTTTTTTTAAATTTTTTATATTATTAATATTTTTTTAAAAATCTCAAATTAAAGAGATGTATTATTTCTGCCATAATAATTGACATAAAAAAAAGCTGCACTCGGTGCATCAATTGTTGACTCGGCATTTGGCTTCAACGGAGCATGTTAAAATTGACATTTTCTAGGCTTTCGTGTCTTTTCCTTTTTTTAATTCAAATGAAGTGTAACAATCCACAGTCCAACGGTAAAGAATTTCATACGGGTGAAAAAAATAATAGAAATTTAATATATCAAGTGCAAAGTTTCTTGTAATGTCTAATTAACATATGCTATTTTATTATTTAAATTTTAAAAAATTTAAGATAAATTATAAATATATTTCTTAAAATTTATTTAAAATATGAATTTTCTCTTATGATTCTAAAAATTACATCTCACCCCTTAATGTTTTGAATTTCATAATAATTTGTCCCTTTACAAGATAAATCATCAAATCAATTAATAATTTTTAATAATATCAAAAATTAGTAATTTTATTATTGTTTAGTAAAATAGTTAGAAATTTTATTTTTTAATTAATTCTGTTAAATAAAATATTTTGATATTGAGATATTTATAATTTTTTAAATCATAAAAATAATTTATATTTTAAATAAATCTTAAAAAATATATTTATAATTTATCTAAAACAACACTAATTCTAAAATGGGAGTTCGGATCCTCAGCCTTCCATTCCTTCGGCCATTTTTACGGCACCCCCAAAACGACGTTGTTTTGGGAAAAATTTCAATTTAAAAAAAGAGAGGAGAAAACAGAAGCAAAGAAGAAGGAAGGAAGAAGGGAGAAGAAGCAAGAAAGCGACAATGTACCGATGATTCGGTCGGGACGACGGTGAACTAAGCGAGAGAAGAGAGGTTTCTGATAACCGGGTGGAGGCTGCAGGTGAGGTCGGGTGAATCGGCGCTAGGATCGCCGAGATTCAAGGCGATGATCTTGTCGGAGTCGAAGTAGACGCTGGAGAAGTTGTAGGGGTCGGTGGTGAAGTCCTAGGAGGAGAAGTAATTTGAGCCAAGAGAGTCGGCGAGGGAGCTTCAAATCAATTGGAGTGATAGGAAATCAATGGGGTCTAAGATTGCGAATGTGAAGAAACTAGATTGAAGAAAACAGAGCAAATGTATCATCATCATCAGTATCTTCATTTTTGCTCAACACACAAAAATCGATTGAACAGAGCAACAGAGATTAAATGTGGTTTTATAAGCTTTTTGATAGTGAAAGCTTTGATAGAGACAGACAGACTCAGGATAGAGAGAAGCTTGGGAAGAAAGCAAAGGGATTTTTTGTTGATCTTCGTCTTCTTCGTCACGATTCGTTTCTGTGTGAGCATTGAAAGCTAGAGATTTGCAGGGGTGACCCAGAGAAGGAGTCTAGATCTGCCTTTTTCTTTTTATCCTACCTTCTTCTTCTTTCTTCTTCCTTCTTCCTTCTTCCTTCTTCCTTCCTTCTTCTTCCTTTCTAGTTTGCTTCTGTTCTGTCCTTTTTTTTTTAATTGAAAATTTTCCTAAAACGATGTCGTTTTGGGGGTGCCACAGGAATGAACGGCTGATGATTCTGACTCCTAAAATGGTAGCACTAATGCCAGCTCTAATGAGCTAGCAGTGCAAGAAAAAAAAAAAAAAAAAAAAGAAGGCCAAACTATCACATCAATGATGGAGTTCACATAATGCCAAATCATTAATGATGTATTAGTGGTGTTGAATTAATGAAATGAATTATTTTTCTATCTAAAAATCACATTATATTCTATTTACAGTTTGATGACGCATGATCTGGTATTAAAAAAAAAGCTGCTACTATAGATTGGAGTAGTACTAGTGGGTGAGGTGACTTGAGGGGGTTGGTCGGTATGCAACAATGCTACATACTACTAAAAGTGATGCTCTAAAGTACCACTAGTGAGTTGGCACACACTTAAAAAAATAAAACACTGTGGCAGTGGGTGGGGCCCACTGCCACATCATTAGTGCTATTAGTAATTAGTGGTCTCAAGCATTTTCCGGTTAGTATGGGTGTGGGTAGGGGTAGGTGGACCAAGATTAGGATTAGGATTTGAGTTTTGTTTGATGGTAGAAGATTTTAGGCTAAATTATATTAAACCCTTTTAAATTATTGGCTATTTACATATTTTTTTTTTAATGTTTTAAGTTTAATAATTATTCTTCTCAAACTATTTTAATTTGAATATTAAATCTTTCTATTAGTTATATATTAGATATTTAGATAAAAAGTTATGAAATATTATGTATATGATGATTATATTAAATTTTATGACCAAATTAACCTATTTTATCTTTTATAAAAATTTAATATGATCTTTGTGTGTACTATACTTGACAAATTTTCATCAAAATATCTAACAGATAATTAATAGAAGAACTTAATATTCAAATTTAAATAATTTAAGGAAATAATTGTTGGATTTAAAATATTATGAGATAAAGTATAAATAATTGATAATTTGAAGGGTTTAATATAATTTGTCCAAGATTTTATAAAAGGGATAAATGTGTCTCTACGCATTGATAATTGACTTTGACTATGATTTTCTTTTCTATTTTTTAACAGTGTGTGAAGTCTAATCTCCCTTGAAATAGACGAAAAATATGGGTTTGGTTTTGGGAGGTATATTTTCAAAAATGATTTTAGAGAGAGAGTTTAGAAATTTTTTGATTTGTTTAGTTTTATATTTTAAAAATAGTTTTGGAGTACATGAGTTTGGGATGATTTGATGTTTTATTGTAATTGAGTAGATGTGTGTGAGAGAAAAAGCAATTGAAAAGAGAGATGAGAGAGAAAAAGTGATTGATTGATGTGTAGGAGAGAGAAAGTAATTTTGAATTTTTTTTTTTCTAAAATCATTAAACCAAACAGAATTTAAAAAAAAAAAAATCGAAATTTATTTCTCAAAAGTAAATCAAACAAAGCCATAATATCAAAAACCACACCACATGACATGAGAGGTACATGATCATTTTTAAGAATTAATTGATCTCCAGTTTAGCTTTCGTCTGTTGAATTCATTTTGAGTCATATTTTGATGATTTGAATGATAATTTTTTAGATATTTATATGTAAATTATTTAAAAAAATTAGATTGATTTGACAATTATAACTATAATTTAATCACATTTGTTTAAAAATATAAATGACAAGTATAATTTTTAAACAGACAATTTGTTTGGTTAAAAACAAATATGATTAAATCATGTATTACAATTATCAAATTAAATTAATTATTATTATTGTTGTTATTGTTTTGAATGATCTACCATATGTTATATTTTTAAAAGCCAGGAGTAAATTGTTACCAGACTATATTCCGTTAGCTGCGTTAAGATCCTCTAGAGTGGATTCTCTAGAGTGATCTCCTAGAGTGATCCATTCAATGGCTGAGATTCAGTCTCACCAAAACGACGTCGTTTCGTTTTGGTGAGTAATTTAAAAAAAAAAAAAAAAAAATTCAAAATTCCTACGCATAAGATATAGAGAGAGAAGAAGAGGAAAAGAAGCAGAAGGAGACGACATTGCCTCCCTGCCTCCCGACGCCCCTCCGCCGCCGCTATCCTTTATTCAACTGTCTCTCTCTTGTGCTCACTCTGCTATGTTTTATAGCAGAAGCCTTACCACAAATGTAAACCATGAATTTCAAACAAACACCCAACAAAAACAAACCCTCCTTTACAAATACAAATCACCAATAATAACTAATCTTATCCAAAAACAAACCCACCATATCAAATTCCATTGAAGAAAACAATCAACTAAAAAACAACCAAATTCTTCTTAAATCCAAATAGTTACTGAAAACCCACAACCAAAAACAACCATTAATGGTGATTTTTCAAAACCCAATTCATGTTTGAGAGATGTGTTCAATCCATCGAACAGAGGTGAAGACTACTCCATTTTACAAGCCCTGTTTAGCATACACATGGTGGTTCTCTTCATCGCCACCACTTGCGGCGTCGGAGGAACTTTGACGGCGATCGGTAGCGGCGGCGGCAGCACGTCGGGGATGGGAAAGGGCTAGGGTTGGGCGGCGATATGGCGACCTCCTCCTCTTCTCTCTTCATTCTATCTCTCAGCCCCTCTATCTCTCTCTTTCTCTCTCTCTAATGCTTCACACAAGGGAACACCACAAGACTGAACTCTGTTTGTTTGTTTGTTTTTTTTTTTTTTTGTTGAAATTACTCACCAAAACGACGTCGTTTTGGTGAGACTGAATCACAGCTATTGGATGGATCACTCTAGGAGATCACTCTAGAGAATACACTCTAGAGGATCTTAACGCTCCGTTAGCTAGCTTAATGCCATATACAAGATAGTAAAGTGTTTTTTATTTTTTTATTATTTATAATTCAGTATTAGGTCATTAGACTGGTTAATTCGAGAGATCTGTTTTACCGTCAACTTATGGAGTCCTGACTATATGGACATGAGACCTATCTTGAAGGGAGTATACCTCTAAGCTGCAAACCTTGCCTACGAGGCCAACCCTAAATAAACAAAATGACACTAACTAGCTAGCTTTTAATATCATATATGAGGTTGACATTGAATGATAATCTCTAGTAGGAAGTAAAAAAGGAAATTAGGTAGAGCTTAATATCATATATATTTATCCACCCAAAAAATTAAAAAAAAAATCATATATATACCAGATGTATTGCACATATATGCAAGATGTATGATATCATCACCTATATAAATTAACGAGGAAAGATGTATATTCAAACATAGATCGATTTTGATTTTGGATTTGCAATCCTGGTAAAACGTTTTCTCTTCTTGCTATAGCCTATATTTACTTACTATTTTTCCTCTGTAACTAAAACTTGTTTATTTTTAAGCAGGTTAAATCAATGGCCGACACTAAAACAACAACAACAACAACAACAACAACATTTTTGCACAGCACATAGAGAAATTTCTTTGGACAGATCAACGTTGTGAGTATCGGCATGAGATACTGCTTCTCTCAACAACAAGAATAGCTTAACTATTCAACTTCATTGTGTGACGCCCCGAATCTACACTATTGGTTGCAGTTAAGGGAAAGTCACTAATGAGTCCTATGGTCAATAACCAAGTAAGATCCCAAATCGCCGGAGGAGTCAAATTAGCTTCCCTTCTAAGTCCAGCTTTCTTAGGCAGTGCACTACCCTTTTGACAGATCTTAAAAAGTATTGACACAAGGTCTCATAAGCAACGATAGGGTTTATATATATGTATATATTAGAATATGAGTACATAATAACCACGAATATCCTTAATTTCAAAAGCTTGTTCCATTACATTACATCCCAAAAGAAAATTTAAATCTTCATATGAGCCTTACAAAATATCAAAAGGGAAATTTCTAACTTTTCTAAGATAGCCAAAAGCCTTCGAAGGTTTCAGGCTCGTCGTCTCTAGCTATAAGCTCCTCTTTGGCACCTAGCATGATATGCCGTGAGCTTTGAATACCTAGTAAACGCACACACACCCCGTCTCTTTTTCCCAGTCCAATACACAATCACAAATATGACAGCAAGTAATAAAGCATGATACTCAACTAAATAAATAAAGGGTTACAAGGTTAGATGTTAGTAAACTAGAAATCCCCCAAAGAGATTTCATCCTCTCAACTACAAAAATCGGACGCGGATTATTTGGTATGCCCCCTCTTTTGCTACTTTGTTGTAGAACTAACCTCGGATGCCTACCAACGGTTATATACCATGTAACACCAACCGTAAGGCCTCAAAAGAGACGGTAATAATGGGCCTTGCCCAAATCCCTCCTCACACCAAATACCTAGGATCCGAATACAACCGCTCCGTTCAAGGGTTCCGAAAACCACTTGCGCAAGACTTTAACTTCCAAATAGGGAACGCATCCCAACAATCCGTACATCACATATTATCATCTTTTCATTACTCAAGTGATCGAAAACCCAATACCATCCCAACTAAGTTTTCCGTTGAGTTAAATGTTTTAAATCAAGGTTAGACCAACTTAACAAGATAATAATATCCACGTAAGCATGCATCATTAAAATGAAGAAGATAAGGAACATAACCATAACACATGCAATATCATGCCAAGACATGATCATAAGCTAATAAGCATATTCATGAACACAAGAGCATAAAACACCCATGCACAACAAAATTTCCAGATTCAATACCCTTTAAAGATTAAAATAAAAAGGGCTATTTTAGATTTTTGCCGGACTCAGCCTTCCTATGGTTCGTATAGAATTTAATCTAGTTTCCAGAATATATTTCGGAAATGGGATAGCTTTTCTAGATTTTTAGTTATTTATGGAACACTCCAGCGCTATCCAGATTCGTCGACCGTTACGAAAATTTCATTTTCTTACAAACCGCTCACTATTTTTCAATGAAACCAATTTTAGTTGAAAGATAACTCCTTAAGGAAGATTTTGAAATAAAATGGAGGTCTAGAATAATTTTCTACATTTCTATAGAAATTTTGAAAGTTGGCTGTGAAAATAGATTTTTTAGGCATAATGCCCAAACCAAGAGGATTTGTGAGAAAGGGATCCACTAAGGGAAAATTTTTATTTCTTTTGTGATGAAAACATGCTAAATAATATATATTAAACTCAAAAAATTATCTTGAAGGTGTGCCTTTGGAAAGTTTGAGAGATTGGTATGAAAAAGATAGTTTTGTACCAAAATGAGGGGAACTACAAGAGAGGTAGAATCATGGCTCAACTCTTATCATTTTTAACACAAGAAAATCATCAATAACACATCTGAAAACAATGTTTAGAACCCTTAAGAGCATGTATTTGAAAAAGGGAAATGAAAGAGAGAGTTGTGTTGTGGCTTACTTGCTAGGCTAGGCCAAGTTGAACAAGATTGCTTCCATCTTCCTTCCTCTTTCTCTCAAGACTTTTCTTTTGCTCTCCTTTCTCTCATTTAGGCCGAATGTAGGTGTGTGTATGTGTTGTTTGTGTATGCTTTGCTAAGATGGTGGTTGTATTTATAGGCAATTTTGGTATGAAAAGACATAAAGGCCCACTAGTTGGAATTGAATTAAGAAGTTTGGATTTACTTGGAGTCTAATGGAATAGGGAGTGATTAGGGGGCTTAATTATGTGATTAGACAAGATTTAGTTAGCCTCTAGTTAGGATGGAACTAGGTTGGAAACACAACCCTTGTACTTGGTACTTGAGCTTCTAGAATGTCATAATTACAAATCTTGAAAATTGGTCCCTCACACTCTCCAAGGTTGGCCAGCCATGGGGAAGGGAAATGGGGAATATTTTATTCATTATATGAGTACTACGGACACATTTCCCAATGTATATATATAGATCTCAAATTGATTTGATGGTACCTATAGTATAAAAAGTACATGTACTAGTTTTGGGGCAATTCTTGAAATTAATAAAAGAAGTGAGGGCTTAGAATTAAACTCATGTATTGAAACCTTATTTATGTAGAATTAAATTAAATTAGACTAAGGAACCTAATTCGGCTAGGATATTCCTGTTTCGATAAAAATTAAAAAAAATGCTAACCGACAAGATTCGAAATAATTTAAGAAACTTAGGGGCTTTAAGGAAATAATTCAAACATAAGGGTTTTTAAAGAAAATACATTTTTCAGGGGCTTCACACATTGCATGCCATGCTGGCCTTTATCGTCCCGGTGCTACTCAACTTTCTTAAACTCAAGTATCAAAAACTCGAAATATCACCATTTGAAACTCACCCCAAATCAATGGGTGTTGTCATTGCTAGTTTGCTTTTGTATTGCTTCGCTTGTGATGCTGAACTGAGATCGTCTGCAAGTCACCGTGAGCATACTTATGAATTTATTGCTCGATGCGGTGTGATGGTGTTTAGTTGGCTTGCTGTGCTGTCTCTAGCTTCAATTCTTTTGCCAGACTCACTTGGGATTGTTCTGTACTTTGTCTCTATATTGTTCTTTGCAGGTGGCTTGAGGGCTATTGGTAGTGTTTCCAGTTGGTTTAGAGCTCATGCCTTCACAAACACATGAGCCATACTTATGGTTGAGGTGTAAATTAAAGATGTTGGAAATTTAGTTTTTATAGGCTTATTTTGGGCCAACTTTGAGTCCAAAATAGAGTGGGTCCCACACGTCTTTTGAGGTGGGTCTAAAGAGGTAACATGTTTCTTGCCGCATGGCAAGTCACACGGTGAAAACGGTTCGTCAAAATCATTTATGAGTAAATGAGAAGTTGGCATTGTTTTCAGATTCGTGGAATGGACAATTAAATAAACAAAATGTGGGTTTCCTTAAATTGGTTATCCCATATTGGAAACTTAAGAGAACTGATGTGTGTATGGCCCCATTTGTTTTGGGTTATAGGGAAGGTATTGGGATTATTAATACCTTGGTGTTAGTAATGCCCTTGTTTGTTTTGGGAGAAGGCCTTGGGACTATTAGTCCCTTGGTATTACTAATACCCTTGGAGAGGGGATTGGTAAGGAGGAGGTAAAGATGATATTTGAAAAATAGTTAGGGGATTAGAAATTGTTTTATTTTTTTTATTTTTTATATATTGGCAATTTTTTTTTTAAAATATAATGTTTAATTTTTTATATTTTTTTATTTGTTTTATTATTTTATATAAAAATAATTTAACAATTCTTCACTATTAATCCCCTCACTACTAATCCCCTCACTATCAATCCCCTCACCAACAATCCCCTCACTATTAATCCCCTCACTATCAATCCCCTCCATTCTATCTCTCAAAACAAACGGGGCCTATATAAGTTCTAAGTGGCAACACTTGGGTTGAGCCCGAAGGGGCACCCTAAGTTTGTAGAAGAGAGGAATTATGGACAAAATGAACCTTGGCTCAAACCACCATACACGCACGTTACCGACTAGCTGGGCCCGGGCGTGGGTTATGGGTTGGGTTGATTCTAACATTAATTTTTTAGACAAAATTTATTTGAATTTTTTCCAGAAATTCTTAATGAAATTAAATTCAAATTTTGTGCCAAAATTGAATTTAATTGTCTGTCCAAATTTTACCTCATTCAGTCTGAAATTTCAACACATTAACTGCTTGAAATTGCTCAAAACTGCCAGTAGTTACACAGATTTGAAACTGCACAATTTGGACAGATTCATATAGTTTGAACAGATCAAACAATTCCAGCAAATCTGTTGAAATGTGAACTGCACCTGTTCATTTCAAAAACATACCTGTTCGGTTTGAAAATCAAACCCGTTCATTCTTATAAATTCCAGGCATGTTCCAACAAATTTGTATCATCAAAAAAACCATACTCTTTCAATGCATTGTTCTTCATTCTAGTTTTAGGGAGAAAAAAATAAATTCAGAGAGTATAAAACACAGGTTTGTTCATCGTACAAATTGTTTGGAGTGCTACTACAATTTGTGAAGATCATTGTATCCTGGGAGATAGACGCCTTTTATCCGTAAGCACTGTAGCGGGGCGAATTTGTCTTAAGGACAGAGTGTCACACACTTGACTTGATCTTTTAAAGTTTTATTCGGTTCGGTAAAATAAATTCTGTAAGTGATTTATTTTTATTTATTTGATTTGGTTTCAAATTATTTATTTTACACAGAAGATTGTTCTAACAATCTTAAGACAGATTCAAATTATTCTGTTTACAGAATTTTTCATTTATTTCTTTTTCTCTTTCTTCTTCTTACAGAAATTATTTTCTGTGCTTTTACAAAATAATATTCTAGTTGGAAAAACAAATAGTAATAATATACTGTCTAACAAATAGTAGTAATATACTGTTTATTTTGTTTGACAACTAGTAGTAACATACTGGTGTCATTAACAATTTAGAATATTTATTTATGAAGTTTGTCAGAAATTAATTTTGGTTTTCAGAAATAATTTCTGAGTGTTCATTAATTAAAATTCTATTTCAGTATTTTAATTATTGAAGTGTTACAGAAATTTAATTTTCTGTGTGGAATTAAATTGCTTAAATAAAATTTTATTTTATTTTTAAATTAATTGAAAATAAAAGTTACAATTCTTATTTCTTTTATTTTTACAGAATTTAATTATGTGGTTTTGGTTTAATTTTTTGTGTAATATAAAATTCTAATTCTAATTTTGTTTTATAATTTAGAATTCACGGCTACTGAAACTGGTCAAACTAATGCCCAAACAAGTACTAGTATTGTAACACTTGTACCCTTTTTAAAACATTTGGGAAGTGTATTTGAATCATTTATTTTATTTTGGGGATCTTTGGTGTTGTTGTATCTTGGTTTTGGATGAGTGAAAATCGATTTCAACTCGTTGGGTTTGTTTATTCACATTTGTTCTTGTCAAAAAGTTCCTTGGAAACTTAGAAATTCTGTTTCGGGGTTGACACTAGCCTTCCTAAGGGTCGACCTTTGCATGTTGTAATGTTTTTGGAGGTGTTACTAGAATTTACGGTCGACACCAGCCTTGGTGGTGTCGACACCTTTCTTTTATCGTTGGTCTCAAGGGTTGACACCAGTCTGGCGAGGGTCGACCCTTGTATATTGCAGAATCTGTGTGTTAGTTACTAGAAATTAGTGTCGACATGTCTATGGGTCGACCCCTTACTTGCTACTAGATTGCCTTTTCTACCTGAAGGTCGACCCCTGCGTGTTTTTTTTTAGAATTTTGGGTTCGAATGGGCCCTACTTTTGGGGGTTTTGGACTTGTCCTTTTTATTTGACTTTAGGACAATTCTCTACTACTATAAATAAACCCAAACCACTTTCCTCTCATTATTTTTTTCCCCCTTTTTTCATCTTAAATCGTGATTTCTCTCTTCTCTCTTTAAAAATTCACTTTTCGCATCTAGATCTCTAGATCTACTCACCTAGAGTGATCTTTTCACCATGGTCCTTTGAGAAAGATTGTAGATCTCGTCAAGGGCTTCCTTTTGGTCCGAATAGTTCGTGATTTCGTCGCCGATGAATTTTGGGTTGTCATCTCTTCACTTCAAGAGGTAGGGATTTATTTGCTCATTTCCAATATCTCATCTATAGATAGAAATGTGATAGATTTCATTGCATAAAAATCATATTTATTATGGATTTTCTTCAAAGCCATGAACGGGGATCTAAGGTTGATATTTGTGATTGCAGTTGTTAAATTGTGTGTTGTTTGGGTTAATTGGGAAATGATTTATATATTTGTGAAGAGAGAGAGGAAAGCCCTAATTTAATATTATTGATATAATGGATTTAAAAGGAAGGAAGTTGAATAATCTTTATATTTTACTAATATGGGTTGTATAATTATGTTTATATCAAAAGAAAATAAAAGGAGAAGTAACCACAGTGTTGGTATTGTTTTAGACTAATCATGTGAAGTTGAGTTGAGTAATGGTTTTGATAACAATGGAATTGGTTTTGTAAAATAAAGAGGATGGATTTGGTTTTGGTTTTGTAAAATGGCGAGAATGAATTCTTAGAAAATGGTTGGAGTTGTGTGGATTGGAAAATAAAGAAAAGTAGACTTTTTGAAAGAAAATGAAATCATCACCCTTTGTAATTTAATAATGAACTTGAGGTCGGATTTGGAATCTTTACATATTATCATTGTTATTAGACTGAAAGTCTTGCGAGAATTGGATTTTTGTTTTCCTTTCGTATAAGATGTAGAAATGGATAGATTTGAATCTAAATGGTGGAGTTGGATATTTGTAATCTCTTACCTATGAAAATATGGATAGTTTATCTATGTTGAGATTGTATATATATTTAGAAATATATGTTTTGGGCTATCGGTGGAGGATAGTTATGATTGTTGTAGAAATTGCATGTGGATTAGGTGAATTGAAACTAATCCTTCGTTGGTTGTCATTGAATATGACTATGTTTATATACATTGTATATGTATGATTAATTGGGAGGAGAAAGGGGATGTACTCCATGTGTGATTATGTGTTTATATACATTGTGTATGTATGAATGATTGTTTGGGAGGAGAAATGGGATGGACTCTATTATAATTAAGTTGGCCGGAGTGTTCTAGGTAAAAGTTCCGAAATTATACATGGGTGTCTAGCCCGCGGACAAAATATCCGTAAAATGGAAATTGTAGCGCTTGTATAGCCTACGTTTACATGGGATCCCATTTGACGACTGCCCGCAGATGAAATATGTTGTTTAAATTGTGAAATTAAATAAATAGATTTATAAAGAAAACAAATTATATACCAAGAACATAAGCTGATAACTACAACTAAATTTCAACAGAAATACACAAAAAATAATAAAGGGTAAAGAGACAAAACCGAAGCCTGCACGGAAGCAGTTTCCTTAAAACAGATTTTGCCGCCTCATGGGTCGAGTGCTTGAGGAAACCCGACGTCTATCTCCCAGGATACGACGGTCAAACCAGCTACGGCAGAAGCACTATCTGTCTAGCTTAGCGAACAAAACAATGGCAGCACTCTCTCACAATAGAAACTATCTTGCAAACTGACTTGTAAAATGGAAGCAAAAATTTCTATATTGAAACTTGACGGGAGGGTCTCAATTTATACATGTATAGGGAAGAGAGGAAGAGCCTCCAGCCTTTAAGGCTAGTCATTAAAACACCAAGCATCCATAGCCCCTTTCCACAAAAAGAAAAGTATGAATGCCCAAAGGATTCACACCCTTTAGCCAAGAAAAAAGATTTAAATACTCTTTAAAATCTTATTCATGAATCTAACATCATGAAGCAAATTCTTGGCAATTTCTTATTCAAAACCCAATGGTTTTTGGCTCACTTGGACCCAACACAAAAAATGGTTAGGACCCACTTTAATATTTAATTAAAGTCACCACACTTTAATATTAAATTAAAGTCCCCAAAAATCATTTTTTCCAACAATCCCCTACATGAATAAAAATTGACCAAATGACTCAACAAACGGACAACGTTCAACAATAAAGACTTTGAGAGAGAGTACAACGGATTAACCCCGACATCAGAGAAGGTAGCTTTTGGCTTTGAACCTCTCCCAGTGAAAACCTATCGAGTTTACTGGCAGATCAGTGAATAAGACATCTTGAACTGCTCTACCGTTTATGTAAATTGAGACAATAGATCTCACACGGGAATTACTCCTACCACCATTATGTTCTCACTGGTGTGCTCTGTGTGGCCCTGGACACTAGCTTGGTTCAGCAAGTGGTTTCAAAGAATCTTGGCCTGCCCAATTCTTCTAGAAGCGGCCCCACTTCAAACTCACATAGGTGACTATACTAAAGTATCCTGCAATACTCAGCTCAACAGCTTAACACATAAGAGTCATTAAAAGCTCATCTTATCCTCTATACTTGCAGGTATCACTGATAGAAGGAATGGCTGGAGGTTTAACCTCCTCAGTGACATACCACCGTTACACGCAATTAGGTTGTCCCATTGAACCTAGATCTTGGGATCTCCAGTCAACTAGGTTGGGTTTCCATTCCGGTAACTTCCAAAGGCCTTAACCCCATTCCTTTTGACGACGTTTCGACTAACACTCAATTAATCCTTTGGTTAGCGGATCCGCAATTTTGTCCTTAGACTTTACATAGTCTAAAGAGACAACTCCATTCGAGAGTAGTTGTCGTATGGAATTATGTCTACGACGGATATGTCTAGATTTTTCATTATACATATTACTCTGTGCCCTACTAATTGCAGATTGACAATCACAATGAATACAAATAGCTGGCACAGGTTTAGACCAACGTAGAATATCTTCAATGAAATGGCGAAGCCATTTTGCTTCTTCCGTTGCTTTATCCAAAGCAATAAACTCTGATTCCATCGTTGATCTAGATATACACATTTGCTTGGAAGAATTCCAAGACACGGCTGCCCCACCAAGAGTGAACACAAATCCACTAGTGGACTTTGAGTCCTTTATATCTGATATCCAATTCGCGTCACTATATCCTTCAAGCACCGCTGGATATCGAGTATAATGCAGCCCATAATCCCGAGTGTAGCGTAAATACCTTAACACCTGCACAATGCCCTTCCAATGAGAAGCATCAGGATTACTTGTGTATCTACTAAGCCTGCTAACCGAGTAAGCTATATCTGACCTAGTACAACTCATTAGATACATTAAACTTTCAATTACCCGAGAATATTCTAACTGAGAGACACTCTCTTTATTATTCTTGGTAAAGTGTAGACTTAAGTCTACAAGTGTCGATGACACACTCGTATCTGATCCACTAAACTTCTCAAGTATCTTATCAACATAATGAGATTGAGAAAGTACAATTCTGCCAGAGATTCTGGTAATCTTAATTCCCAGAATAACATCTGCAATGCCCATATCCTTCATGTCAAATTTAGAGTTTAACAACTTCTTGGTAGTTTTGATCATTTCATCGTTACTACCTATAATGAGCATATCATCAACATATAGACACAAAATGACATAACCTCTGTCAGTGTCTTTGACATAAATACACTTGTCACATTCGTTGATTCGAAACCCATTTGACAACATTACATTGTCAAACTTCTCATGCCATTGTTTAGGTGCTTGCTTCAAACCATACAGAGATTTGACAAGTTTACAGACTTTCTTGCTTTGTCCTGGAGTTGAAAACCCTTCAGGTTGCTCCATGTAGATATCTTCATTCAAATTCCCATTTAAGAAAGCTGTCTTTACATCCATCTGGTGTCTCTCAAGATTGCGTAAAGCTGCTATCGCAATCACTATGCGAATGGATGTTATCCTAGTTACAGGTGAGTACGTATCAAAGTAATCCAGGCCTTCTCGTTGCCTATACCCTTTGATAACGAGCCTCGCCTTATACTTGTCAATTGACCCATCGGCCTTCATTTTTCTTTTAAAAATCCATTTGCAGCCTAAAGGTTTGCAACCTGGAGGTAAATCTACCAACTCCCAGGTGTGGTTCTGTAAGATGGAGTCAATCTCACTTTTGATCGCTTCTTTTCATAAAGGACTCTCAGGAGAAGTCACAGCTTCGTAGAAAGTTTGAGGTTCGTTCTTAACCATATAAGTCAAGAAGTTTGGACCGAAAGATTTGGATATCCTAGCCCTTTTACTCCTTCTGGGCTCATCTAAAACCTCAATTTGATCATCACCTTGATCATCAACAATGATCATCATCACTAGCAAGCTCATCAAATTGCTCCAAAGACCTTGGAACCCCTGCATAGGTTCGGCAAGGAAAAATGTCTTCAAAGAAACATGCATTTCTTGACTCCATGATGGTATTCCTGTGAATGTTTGGAATTTCAGACTTATAAACAAGAAACCGATATGCACTACTATTATGTGCATAACCAATGAATATACAATCCACAGATTTCGGGCCTATCCTAACCCGTTTGGGTGTAGGAATCGCCACTTTTGCAAGACACCCCCACATTCGTAAGAATTTATACGAAGGCTTAACGACTTTCCATAACTCATACGGCGTCTTGTCCACCTTCTTCTGAGGTACTTTATTCAGAATGTAATTTGCAGAGAGAATTTCTTCCCACCACAAGTTCTGTGGTAATCCAGAACTTATCAACATTGCATTCATCATTTCCTTTAGCGTCTTATTCTTCCGCTCAGCAATCCCATTAGACTGAGGAGAATAAGGCGTCGTGGTTTGGTGGATAATCCCAGATTGAGCACAAGTCTCAATAAACGGAGATTCATACTCACCACCACGATCACTTCTTAGAGCCTTAATCTTGCGGCCTACTTGATTCTCAACTTCATTCTTATAAAGAACAAACTTGTCAATCGCCTCATCTTTGCTTTTGAGCAAATAGACATAACAATACTTAGTGCAATCATCAACAAAAGTGATGAAGTACTTATTGCCACCACGTGATTGTATAAATTTTAAGTCACACACATCACTATGCACTAATTCCAACGGTTTTGAACTTCTTTCAATAGAATGAAACGAAGATCTTGTCAACTTCGCTTCAACACAAGTTTCACACTTGTGTTTTGGATTAATCTTAAAAGATGGTATGTGATCTAACTTGATTAATCTACGTAAAGATTCAAAGTTCACATGTCCTAGTCTACTATGCCACAAATTGGAAGACTCAAGCATGTAAACAGAAGAAGATGCACCTTTATTCATCTTTGGGATAACAGTCATAACATTGAGTTTAAACATACCCCCCAACATATAACCCTTACCCACATACATTCCGCTTTTGGTAAGAACGACCTTGTCGGACTCAAAAACCATGCGAAAACCATGTTTACTAAGAAGAGACCCTGAGACAAGATTTTTATGAATGTCCGGAACATACAGGACTTCGTTCAAGGTCAGCTCATTTCCTGACGTCAACTTCAGGACCACCTTTCCTTTCCCCTCAACAATCGAGGTAGCAGAGTTTCCCATAAACAACTTCTCACTGTTTGTAACCGGTTCGAAAGTTGTAAACAGTTTATGCTCGGAGCAGATGTGGCGTGTAGCCCCAGTATCAATCCACCATTCTCTTGGGTTTGAACCCACTAGATTCACCTCAGAGACAACATCAGACAAGTGCATATCATCCTCCTCATGGGAGTGCTCTTGTAAGTCTGCCATATGAGCACGAGGTTTGGTCTTGTATGGCTTCTTCTGCTTGCGGCAGTCACAAGCTCGATGCCCCTCGTTACCACAGTTATAACACTTCCCAAAGAACCGATAACCAGGTTCCTGCGACTTGTAAGTCGACTTCTTTGCAACACCACCCCTTGGTCCCAACTTAGAGCTCTTGTTCACAGGGGGCTTCTTCCTTATCCCAGAAGATTTTCCATGCTCAACGACATTGGCCTTTACTGAGGAGGTACTCCCTCATTTCTTTCTATTATCCTCTTCAATCCAGAGTCGGACAACCAGCTCTTCAACAGACATTTCCTTGCGCTTGTGCTTCAAGTAATTCTTGAAATTCTTCCAACCATTGGGAAGTTTCTCAATGATCACAGCAACTTGGAATGACTCGTTCAAAGGCATCCCCTCAGCATGAATTTCATGCAAGATCACTTGGAACTCTTGGACTTGGCTTATCACATTTTTAGAATCTACCATTTTAAAATCAAGGAAATGGCCAACCACAAATTTCTTTGCCTCGGCATCCTCAGTCCTGTACTTTTTGTCCAGAGATTCCCATAATTCTTTTGCAGAGCTCTTGGAACAAAACACACTATAGAGTGAGTCTGCCAAGCTGTTGAACACATAGTTCCGACAAAGATAGTCTGTCTGCTTCCATGTGTCAAGCGCCATGAATTTCTGCCTGTCAGGTTCATTCTCTGCCACGGCTGGAGGATCCTCACTCAGAACCTTGGCAAGGTTTAGCGTGGTCAAGTAAAACAACATCTTTTGCTGCCATCTTTTAAAGTTTTCCCCAGCAAATTTTTCAGGGCGCTCATGGTGACTAAGCAGTCCTCCCGGAACAGCCGGAGTAACACCAGGGTTGACCACAGAGGTCACAGCAGTAGGGGTTGGCAATCCAGTTGCCCCGAGGTTCAAATCCCCACCAATATTAGCAGTAGCAGCAGCATCAGTGATAGTTTCCATTTCTGAAAATTACACCAGAATATCACTTCTGTGTTTCCAGAAATTAAACTTAACCCTTAGAAAATCCCTTAGAAGAAAAATTAATTCAAAAATTAGTCTCACCACAAAACCTAGAATCGAACATGGTTAAGAAAGTTCCCAGGAAGACTGGAGGGGTCACATCGGTCCCACTTAAAACCCAGTTAACCTTTTGACAAAACTTTTAAGAGCATGTTGACTCCTAGTCCATGATAAACAAATTAAGAATTAAATTTTCTTAGGGATGAACTAGGTTAAAGCAAATCAGGGTCCAAAACTTTTACAAGCAATGTAAAACCATTGCTACAACAATATAAGCAAATAAAACTTGTTACTACAAATTGGTAAACAAATCAATTACATCTCAAGCAAACATACTCAAACATTTTGATAAAATAGCCAATCCATAAGGATTCTATTTAGTCCAAAAGCTTTTCCACGCTTAGGTATTCCTATTCAAAACAAACATTAGTAGTCCAAACATTTTTGTTTTTACATCCCAAATTCTATTCATTTGGTTTTATATTTGTTTTCGCATTGGTATCCCTACAAAGAAAGTTAGTAGCAAACCACAACAAAATACAAACAAATAATCTAAAAAAAATTTAATAAATTAAATGAAACTATCTAGCCAACTTTTAATTATATAAGTAACCAATGCATTAAAATGCCAATTAAATTAAAACTTTAAAATAAAGTTCAATACTCATGAGTCATGAATGAAATTAATTCATAATAAACATTTAAACTAATAACTCTAAATAGATAAGTCAAATTCAAAGTTAATGCACCCAATTAAATAATTCAGATTAATGCACCTAATTAAATAATTCAGATAAATGCACCTAATTAAATAATTAAGATTAATGCACCCAATTAGATAATTTAGATTAATCATATACACAATTCATAAAACTCTATAACTCCAAATACATTAAATTATGTAATCTAGCCTAGAAAATAATAAGCATGTCAAAATTGCAACATTCATAAATTATATTTTATAACCTTAAAATTCATGCAAATCATGGTAGGGAAATGATGAACCATACGCATAAAACAAGATCATACTAATAAAATTAAGTATGCAAATTATAATAGAGCATTCTAATTAAATTAAGCAATTAGAGAGTACCATTGCATAATTTACAATTATTGAAATAGTGAGCAATTCCGCAACAATTCCTAGTAACATTATACAAAGCTAACCTAATAGTCTAAATAATCTATTCGATCAATTTCATGGAAAATATATATAAAATCTGTTTTAAGCTTGTTGTTTAAATTGTGAAATTAAATAAATAGATTTATGAAGAAAACAAATTATATACCAAGAACATATGCTGATAACTACAACTAAATTTCAACAGAAATACACAAAAAACAATAAAGGGTAAAGAGACAAAACCGAAGCCTACACGGAAGCAGTTTCCTTAAAACAGATTTCCCCGCCTCACGGGTCGAGTGCTTGAGGAAACCCGGCGTCTGTCTCCCAGGATACAATAGTCAAAACCAGCTACGGCAGAAGCACTATCTGTCTAGCTTAGCGAACAAAACAATGGCAGCACTCTCTCACAATAGAAACTATCTTGCAAACTGACTTGTAAAATGGAAGCAAAAATTTCTATATTGAAACTTGACAGGAGGGTCTCAATTTATACATGTATAGGGAAGAGAGGAAGAGCCTCCAGCCTTTAAGGCTAGTCATTAAAGCACCAAGCATCCATAGCCCCTTTCCACAAAAAGAAAAGTATGGATGCCCAAAGGATTCACACCTTTTAGCCAAGAAAAAAGATTTAAATACTCTTTAAAATCTTATTCATGAATCTAACATCATGAAGCAAATTCTTGGCAATTTCTTATTTAAAACCCAATGGTTTTTGGCTCACTTGGACCCAACACAAAAAATGGTTAGGACCCACTTTAATATTTAATTAAAGTCACCACACTTTAATATTAAATTAAAGTCCCCAAAAATCATTTTTTCCAACAAAATATCCGTGAAAGAATACATGGGTCCTGTTTGACGGTTGCTCGTAGACGAAATATCCGTGAAAGAAAAGTTTGAAGTGTTTATGTGTATGTGTTGTTTGATTTGAAAACCATTGAATTGTAGCCTTAGTTGGGTGTCTAAAATGTAATGAATTGGTTCATGAATTGAGATGAAATAAATTAACTTGAAATGAATTGTCATGAAATGAAGTAAGACTAAAATGGCTTGAGGTGTATCTTTGACTTGGCATTTTGTTATGGAAAGGTGTATCCTTAGCTTACCGTGCTTAAGGCAAGTAGAGTGGAACTTGTTTATCATTATTATCTCAGTATATCGGTGTATATTATGGGTTATGATGGTTATGGTTTTGGAAGGCCGAGTTGCCTCATTTGTTGAGTAGATAATTGTTGGTTGCTTGTTGTTTTCCCTTTGTACTGAATGTATATAAGTAAACGAATGAATGTGTTGGAAACAGATGTAAGTACTGTATTGAGATTGTGAACAATGTGAAGGACATCGAATACTTATGAACATGTTTCAAGAAGGTAAATCGGGTGTATGTCCGGAAGGTGAGAGAAAACCTAATGGGCTTTGTGAAATTGTTTTCAGGAACTTGTTATTGTCATATGAATTTTTGGAAAAAGGTAACAAGAAGAAAGAAAAGTAAATTGCTTATATTGTTGAACGAAATGAATGATTTTGAGAAAAGTTCCTATATAAGTATATTTCCGTATGAACCGTCACATTATGTATATGATATGATTTAAAGCATTCATGATCATTGCTATCTGTATGTTGTTATTGTTTAGGATCATATTGGAATCCCTACTAGACTTTATGTTCATCCCACGTTACTAATCCTTTTTCAGGTGAACGTCGAGAAGGGTTTCAAGATCGAGGATCTTCTTTATATGTTGGTCACAGAGCCTTTTATTTGTAGGTGAAATGCCATTGATGTAAAAGGGTTAAACTCTTTCTTTTATTTAAAAAGATGCAAGCCTACGGGCAATTTATTTATTTTTATCTTATGTTGCATTCATTTCATATTCGAATGAGAGAACCTTTAATAGTAGTACTCGATAATATATTAAATTTTTGCGCATGATCTCTGAAATTGTATTATAATGAAGGATTTGGTAATGTTATCCATTGATATAAAAAGTGGGGCGTGACAAGTATGGTGGCTGCAATTACGCCAACCTTCTTTCCTGTTATGACTGTGCCAGTCAATCACGGTGAGAAGCCAAAGAAGTTCTCAGGAACTCATTTTAAAAGATGGCAATATAAAATGCTGTTCTATCTTACAACTTTGAATCTGACTCGTTTTCTTTGTGAGGATGCTCCTACTTTGAACGAGGATGAAACTGACCGGCAAGTGGTTGCTGCGGTCGATGCTTGGAAATATGCTGATTTCATTTGCCAGAACTACATCTTGAACGGACTTGACAACACATTGTACAACGCCTACAGTTTTATCAAGACGACAAATGAACTTTGGGAGTCTTTGGGAAAAAAAAAGTACAAAACAAAAAATGCTGGCTCAAAGAAATTTATGGTTGGCAAATTCCTGGATTTTGTGATGGTTGATTCTAAGATTGTGATCAGCCAAGTTTAAGATTTCTAACTCATTCTGCATGACATTCATGTAGAAGGCAAGTCTCTTAGTGAATCCTTCCAAGTTGCTATCTTAATTGAGAAATTACCACTAGGCTAGAAAGAATTCAAGAACTACCTTAAACATAAGCGCAAAGAAATGACTTTAGAAGAATTAATTGTGTGTTTGAGAATTGAGGAGGACAACCGCAATTCTGAGAAGCGGGCTGGTAAGCATTTAATAGAGTCTAAGGCAAATGTGGTGGAACATGCTCCAAAAGCAAAGAAACGAAAGCTTTTTGGAGAAAGTTCTGCACAAGGCTCTAAAAGAGGGAAAAATAAGAAGTACAAGTTTAATGGCAAATGTCACCTCTATGACAAAGAGGGACACCTGTCCCAACCCAAACCCGCTCCTATAGGTTTAGCGTCGTAATCGGCCAATAATTCTTAGATTACTAAAGGCCTCTTAACATAATAACATATAATTAGGGGCTGCGGAAGCTAATAGCAATTATATAACATCCATTGAGCTGTGTAGACTTATATGAGACAGAAAAATTTTAAACTTTATATACATACATATACACATCATCATATATATAGAGAGACTAGACAGAAAGGGACTTGGCCTTGAATACAGAATAAAAAAAAAAAAAAAGAAAAAAAGAAAACAAAACTTAAACTTTATGTACATAGCCATAACTACTTGATATATCCGGAACCTCCATGGGAGGCACATAGGTTGGCTGACAAAAACAGATTCCAGGCAGACGCCTCTAAGCCTGGTCACGCGCCTAATCACCTACGCATATAAATAATACAGTGAGCAGGAGCCCAGTGAATAATAACAAAGTAAAGGGTTTTAATGAATAATGTCTATCATAGAATCAGAAATTAGAGTTTATATCAGAAACAGAGTCTTATGCATATTCAGATTCCAAATCAGAAACAGATTTATATACATGCTCATATTCATTTTCATATTCAGATTTTGCATATCATCATAAGTGGTACATCCATTAGCGTTAGCAAATCTGATGACCCATAAAGGGACGGCCTTGAAGACACTTTGATGACTCATATGCATAGAGACGTTTCTGATGACCCATAAAAGGACGACCATAAAAGCATTCCGATGACCCATAAAGGGACGACCACAAAGGCATTTCGATGACTCATGAAGGGACGGCCATAAAGACATTCCGATGACCCATAAAAGGGATGCGTATCATATGATGCTAAGGATGCCATGAATACATTTCAGAAACTTGGACAATCATTCATTCATTCAAAACATAGCATTTCAAAGAACTGATCATTTTATATCATCAGAAAATAATTAAATTTAAACATAACTTTACAAAGTTATTACTCACAGATAGCTGTAGAAGCAGATCAGACAGATTAGGCAGACAAATCATATAGATCAGGCAAAAGATAATGTGTGACCTACACAAACCCATAGCATATATACATTGAAACACAATATTATTTCCTTGATCAAACTTGACTTTTTTTGTCTTTTTCGTCTAAGTAGTCCGAAGTTCTATTATACTTATTCTTTCTTATTTAAATAAATTGGGTTCTCATTTCACATATCCTTTCATTACTAAATCATTCTTTTTTGAATAAACCAATTTCTTACTTGGCTTCTTAATCAAGTACTACTAAGTTAATGACTTATTCTTTAAACAACTAATTAATGTTGATTGTTAGCTTATTAATCTTTATTGAGCCATAAATCATGTCTAGAATGCTTTGGAAAGAGATGAGAATAAAAATGTGAACTAAATGTAATTTTTCAAAATATGCTGAAAATAGGGTTTTCGCTCGAGCGGACCTTTGGTCGCTCGAGCGGTCTGCAAAGCTTTATAAAAATACTGGTTGGCTTTAATGTTCGCTCGAGCAGTGGCTAGCAAATTTCCTGTGCTTTCGAAATCAATAAAATAATTTCCAAACACATTTTCAAAACTTAAATTATTGCATGAACCAATTTAAACATGTAATTTTATTAATAAGGATGAACCCATGACTAATTTTCTAATTTCTAACACAAAAATCTCTTCGATTATTAAGATTAAAATCAATAATTTCATGAATATAATAATTCCAACATTCTTCTTCTTTGTTTTATAAAACATAAATTAAAGCTATAAAGCCCTTTCAAAATATTTACATGTAAGAAATTTAAATCAAAATCAAACTAATTTTTTATTCTCAAATATAAATTATAATTTATTTCCAAATTTGTCCAAATTTAGATTTAATTTATTTTTTCTATATCAAACCCAATTTCAAACCCACAAATTTTAAAACATGAATTAAACTTTCAAAACTCTTGAAAAATTTATAATGTATGTACAATTGAAACTCAATGTGATTATTTTCTAAATTAATTTCTATAAATTTGAACATAGCTCCAATTCCTTTTTTTCTTTTTAATTACATAAAATTGACTTCAAGCTCTTTTTATTTTCTTTGAAAACATGAAATTAAAGTTATAAATTTCTTAGAAAATCATTTGCATGCATGAAACATTTATCAAAACCCAAACAATTCTTCACTATAAAGCTCAAACCATAACTTGACTTCTTAATTTATATCAAAACTCAATCCCAAACTCATAAACTTTAAAATATGAATTAAAGTTCTAAAATCTTGAAAATCCACAATGCATGCATGAAATTTCAATTCAAAATCAAGCTAATTCTGGATTGACAAATTTTAAATCATAATTTATTTCTTGATTTATCCGAATTTAGATTTAATTAATTTTCTTTATATCATACCCAAAACTTAATTCATAATCCTAGATGTTCCAAAATATATTTAATTTTGAATAAAACTCTTACATTACATGCATGGGGTTAGAGATCAAAATCAAGTCAATGTCTAATTTCCATTATAAAATCAAAACCTTATCTAATTTTAGGAGTAACTTCAAATTTTCATAAACTTGATCTTTATAAAACTTCCCCCCTCCCCCTCTCTCCCTCCTTTTTTTCCTTCAAAATATGAACTTGAGTGGCTCAAATCCTTTCAATACTCATGGTGCATGCAAACATATATATCATATATATCAAAGTTTCTAAACCCAAGCTCAATTTGAAGAATTCTTACAATTATTTCTAAGTTTATCAACCTTAACTGTGTTCATGAATTAACTCTTCAATTTCTCTAGATTATATGCATTTGGTTCAAGTTCTTTCTTGAATTGATGTGATGAGTGAGTTATGTACAAAAATTAAGGCTGAAATGTTTACCTAGATCTTGAATTCTTGAGTTCCTTAGTGAATTCTTGAGTTTCTCCCTTCAATTTCTCATCTTCTTTCTTTCTTTCTTGAAGTCCATGAGTTTACTCTTTCTTTCTCTCTAGAGTTTCATTCTCAGCAAAGGAGTTTTCTTAAGTGTGCAAGTGCACACCATGTGCCACTTACACAAAAGGTGTGAGTGTAAGGTGTAAGTATAAGTATAAGGTGTAAGTGTAAGGTGTAAGTGTAAGGTGTAAGGTGTAAGTGGGTTGCATATGGTGTGCAACCTCAAAAAATGTGTAAGTGTAAGGTTTAATTTTTCACAAAATGTGTAAGTATAAGGTGTAAGTGTAAGGTATAAGGTGTAAGGTGTAAGTTGCACACCATAACCAAACCCCTCAGCAAAATATGTTTTTGAACCAAATGGATTACACCTACCTCTTGCTCACTCGCACCGTATACACGTGCACACCTTTTTTTTTTTTTTTTTGATGCTCCAGCACATATAACTCATACACTCTCTCTCTAGCTTTGTATACACTTTTCTCTTGATTAAGTAAATGAATAGGATTAACTTAGTGACTAATTATATATTAATTTAATTAAACCTCACTTAATTTTAATTAATTATAATTAATAATTAGTCTTAATAAATTTTGATTAGTACATAATTTAATTAATCGCAACTAATCACAAATCCCACATAATTTAATTAGTCTAATTGACTTCAATTAAGGCCCAATTAATTATATTTAAATTTTACGAATCTGAATCAGATTTTCAATCAAACTCCCAAAAGGCTCTAAATATCAAATTAAATTTATTGTTATCATCAATTTTGGTTTCTCAAAGCATTAAGGTCAATTTCATATTAAATTCAAAATCTCCGCCAATAAATTGCATATTGGGCACCTCATAAGTAAATTTAATACAAACTAATTGCAATTCTCAATCCTCATAACTTAATTAATTTAATTAACTCCAATTCGGACCCAATTAATCAAATTCCCATTTTACTAAACTGAATTGAATATTTAATTAAACTCCTATGTGGTCCAATACTTGAAATCGAATTGATTCAACTCATTAATTTTACCTCCTTCAGCCACTAGGCTTTCAAAATAAATACTTGACAAAACCATATGCGAATCAGGCCCAATAATTCTCATAGATTCCAAATCTCATAATTCTCAATACTTCTCATAATGACTAATTAAAATCCAAATCTCCTTAATTACTTAAATATAAAATATTATACGTGGCGGGGTCATTACAACATCAGGCCAAAGATTGTCGTAGCAAACGCAAAGGCAAAGGAAGCTCAAGCAAGAAGTTTGCTCAAGCCAATATGACCGAAGTGGACAAAATTTCCAATGGTGTAGATGACATAAATCTTTTTACAGTTGTTTTCAAGGAAAACCTTGTTTGAAATCCTAAAGAATGGTGGGTGGACACTGGTGCTACTCGCCACATCTGTGCCGACAAAAAGATGTTCACATCTTATTCTGTAGTAGACAACGGTGAACAACTTTTTATGGACAACTCTTCAACTTTTAAAGTTAAAAGACAAAGAAAGATTATTCTAAAGATGACATCTGGAAATGAACTCACTCTCAACAATGTGCTACATGTACCAGACATTCGCAAAAATCTTATTTCCGGATCTTTGTTGAGTAAAAATGGGTTTAGGCTAGTTTTTGAAAGTGACAAATTTGTACTTATAAAAAATGGGATGTATGTAGGAAAATGTTACATGTCTGATGGCCTTTTCAAAATGAATGTAATGACTGTTGTACCATCTGTTCTTAATAAAAATACATCTTCTTTTTACTTACTTGAGTCTTCAAATTTATGGCATGGTAAACTAGGACATATTAATTATGGATCTTTGCATAGATTAATTAATATGAAATGTTTACTTGAATTTGAAATTGATCCAAGTCATAAATGTGAAATTTGTGTTGAGGCAAAATTAATCAAAACTCATTTCCATTCAATTGAAAGAAGTTCGGAACTACTTGAATTAATTTATAGTGACATTTGTGATTTTAAATCAATTCAAACTAGAAGTGAGAAAAAATATTTTATCACTTTTATAGATGACTATACTAGATATAGTTATGTTTATTTAATTCGAACCAAGGATGAAACTTTGGAAACATTCATTCAATATAAGAATGAAATTGAAAATCAACTTAGTAAGAAAATTAAGAAACTTAGAAGTGATAGAAGTGATGAATATGAATCACCTTTTGGTGAATTTTGTAAAGAATATGGAATAATTCATCAAACTACCGCTCCTTACTCACCTCAGCAAAATAGAATTGTTGAAAGGAAAAATAGGATTTTAAAAGAAATGATGATGCCATGTTAATAAGTTCTGAATTATCTCAGAACTTGTAGGGGAAAACAATACTTTCTGCTAATTATATACTTAATAAAGTATCCCGAAAGAAAGTGAATCAAACATCTTATGAAATGTGGCATGGGAGAGTACCATCCTACAAATACTTAAAAGTGTGGGGGTGTTTGGCTAAAGTGGTTATTCCTAGTCCTAAAAAGACTAAAATAGGTCCTAAAACAGTTGATTGCATATTCATTGGTTATGCCAAGAATAGTAGTTTATATCAATTTTTGATTTATAAATTAGAACATTCCCAAATACATGTAAATACTATTATTGAATCTCAGAATGCATCCTTTTTTGAACATGTATTTCCAAATAAGACTGGACAAGAGACTAGTAATAATAAAAGATTTTATGATGCTATTATTAGTCATGATAAAAAACAGGATCAAGAACAAGAGCAAGAGATAGATCAAAATGATGAAAAGAAACCTAGGCGTAGTAAACATGTTAAAACCTCAAAATCTTTTGGTCCAAATTTTCTAACATTTTTGTTAGAAAATGAGCCTTTAACTTTTAAAGAAGCTATGTCCAGTCCTGAAACTCCTTTATGGAAAGAAACTGTAAATAGCGAAGTTGAATCCATCCTGCAAAATCACACCTAGGAATTGGTGGATTTGCCACCAAGTTGTAAACCTCTTGGGTACAAGTGGATTTTCAAAAGAAAAATGAAAGCAGATGAATCAATTGATAAATGCAAGGTAAGACTAGTGGTCAAAGGTTTTAGACAAAAAGAAAATTTTGATTACTTTGACACATACTCACCGGTTACTAGAATAACATACATTAGAATGCTAATTGCTATTGCATCGTTGTACAATTTAGAAATTCATCAAATGGATGTGAAAATCGTTTTCTTAAATGCCGAGTTAGATGAAGAAATTTACACGGAACAACCAGAAGGATTTTCTATTCCAGGAAAAGAAAAGAAAGTGTGTAAATTAGTTAAATCATTATATGGTTTAAAAAAAGCTCCAAAACAATGGCATGAGAAATTTGACAAAGCAATGATGTTAAATGGATTCAAAATTAATGAATGCGACAAATGTGTTTATATTAAAAACACTAGCAATGGTTATGCTATAGTATGTCTTTATGTAGATGATATGCTCATCATAGGTAGTAATAATGATATGATTAAAACTACCAAGAAAATGTTGAATAAACATTTGGACATAGAGAACATGGGGATTGCTGATGTAATACTTGGTATGAAAATTACCAAAACATTATAAGGTTATGTTTTGTCACAATCACATTACATTGAGAAAATACTTGACAAGTTTAGTAAATATGATGATCATCTTGCTAAAACACCTGTAGATATTAATTTGTTTCTTTCTAGGAATGTACAGGAAAATATTTCTCAATTAAAGTATGCCCAAATTATTGGAAGCTTAATGTACTTGATGAATTACACTCACCCAGATATAGCCTATGCAATAAGTAAATTAAGTAGATATACGAGTAATCCAGGAGTAGAACATTATAAAGCAATTATAAGGGTTCTAAGATATCTCCGATTTACTTGTAACATTGGGCTTAATTATACTAGATATCCAGTAGTACTTGAAGAATATTGTAATGCAAACTGGATATCGGATACTAAAGACTCAAAGTTCACCAGTGGGTATGTCTTTACTCTTGGTGGAGCGGCTATATCTTGGAAATCTTCAAAGTAGACTTGCATTGTTAGGTCTACTATAGAATCAGAATTCATAGCTTTAGATAAAGCTGGAGAAGAGGCAGAATGGCTTCGTCACTTCCTTGAAGATATTCCAATATGGTCAAAATCGATGCCTGCTATATGCATACATTGTGATAGTTAATCAGCAATTGGTAGAGTATGAAGTCATATGTATAATGGTAAGTCACGACACATTCGTCGTCGACATAACACCGTAAGACAACTACTCTCTAATGGAATTATTTCCATTGAATATGCGAAGTCTAAAGACAACATAGCGAATCCATTAACCAAAGGGTTAGCAAGAGAGTTAGTTGAAAATTTATCGAGGGGAATGAGACTTAAGCCTATTAAATAAGAGTTACCACAACGGTAACCCAACCTAGTTGACTGGAAATCTCAAGATCTAGGTTCAAAAGGACAATCGAGTTGTATATGATTCATAAGAATTACTGGGGAGTCAAACTTCTACCCATTTCTATAATGAAATATTGATGTCTGCAACGTTTTAGGTTAAGTAATACTTTTAATGATTATTATATCTAGGAATACCTAGTGGAGTATGGCAGGATATTCTTCATAAGAATTACTTATACGAGTGTGAACTGGGCCGGTTATATGAAATTTGTGAAGGACTAAAAGTCTTTAGAGCACTCATGAAAGACCAGGTTGTTCAAGGCCAAAATGAACACAATAATGAGAACTAAACTGTGTTTGGTGATATACTGTGTAAGTTCTATTGTCTTGGTTTACACAAATGGCTGAACAGTTCAAGACATTCTGTTCACTGGTTAGCTAGTAAATCCGATAGTGTCTCACAAGGGAAGGTTCAAACCCAAAAGCTACCTATCATTTGCAGAATATTTCCAATTTCTGTATTCTCTGTAATTAGATCATGTTGTTGCATTTTTTCTCCGTCAAATTCCATTCATGTGGGGGATTGTTGGAAATTTGGTTTTTATAGGCTTATTTTGGGCCAATTTTGAGCCCAAAATAGAGTAGGTCTCATACGTTTTTTTGAGTGGGTCCAAAGAGGTAATGTGTTCCTTGTCGCATGGTAAGTCACATGGTGAAGACGGTTCGTCAAAACCATTTATGAGTAAATGGAAAATTGACGTTGTTTTTGGGTTCGTGGAATGAACAATTAAAGAAGTAAAATGTGGGTTTCCTTGAATTGGTTATCCTACATTGGAAACTCAAGAGAACTTCTATGTGTATATAAGTTCTAAGTGGCAACACTTGGGTTGGGCTCCAAGGGGCACCCCAAGTTTGTAGAAGGGAGGAGTTATGGACAAATTGAACCTTGGTTCAAACCACAACACGCGCGCGCGCCACCGCCGCCCGTTTAACCGGCTGGCTGAGCCGTGCCGTGCGCGGGTGTAGGTTATGGGTCGGTTCTAACATTAATTTTTTAGACAAAATTTATTTGAATTTTTTCCAGAAATTCTTAGTGAAATTAAATTCAAATTTTGTGCCAAAATTGAATTTAATTGTTTGTCCAAATTTTACCTCATTCAGTACGAAATTTCAATAGATTAACTGCTTGAAACTGTTCAAAATTGCCAGCAGTTACACAGATTTGAAACTGCACAGTTTGGACAGATTCATACAGTTCACATAGATCAAACAATTCCAGTAGATCTGTTGAAATGTGAACTGCACCTGTTCATTTCAAAAACACACCTGTTCGGTTTGAAAATCAAACCTGTTCAGTCCTACAAATTCCAGGCCTGTTCCAGCAGATTTGTATCATCAAAAACATCCAGAAAAATCTGTCCCCTTCTCAGTTTTGCTCTTTCACTGCATTGTTCTTCATTCTAGTTTTAGGGAAAAAAAATTAAGAGAGTATAAAACAAAGGTTTGTTCGCCATACAAATTGTTTGGAGTGTTACTATAATTTGTAAAGATTATTGTATCCTAAGAGATAGACGCTTTTTATCCGTAAGCGTCGTTGCAGGGCGAATTTGTCTTAAGGATAGATTGTCACACACTCGACTTGATCTTTTAAAGTTTTATTCAATTCGATAAAATAAATTCTGTAAGTGTTTTATTTTTATTTATTTATTTATTTGATTTGATTTGATTTCAAATTATTTATTTTATATAGAATATTGTTCCAACCAAAAAAAAAAAAAAAAATGGTGCTACGAATACTGAAAAACTTAGGTTGCATTTGGTAGAGTTTTGTAAATATAATTTGAGAGTATGAGTCGTATTTTGAGTTTGTGAGTTGTGGAATTATGATTTGAGTGTAGAAAATTTTTTTGGTTATGATTTTTGAATTGAGTGTTGAATTGAGTGTGGAATTGAATTTTGAAACTTTGATTTGACATGTGAAGTAAGGAAATTTGTTTGGTTATAAGTTTTGGAAAGAATTTTCAAAACTTAATTCAAATTGTTATAACTCATAACAAAACACACTGCTTTCACACTATTGAAAATTCTGATCAACACTCATAATTAAACTCTTTTTAAAATTCAATTAAAAAAAATTATTATTAACAGAAAATAACATTAATCAATTTTTTAATTAAAAATACTACAAAGGAAATAATTTTTTTTCAAAATAAATATTCAAAAAATTTAAATCATAAATATTTAAATAATCTAAAAAATTTAATACGTAAAAAATTAAAATAAATATTCAAAAAATTTAAATAATTTAAAATGTTAATATTTTAAATTTAAAAACAACTCTACACTCAAATCGTAACCAAACACATAAAACAAAACTCAATTAAGAAATTATTTTTAAAACTCATAACCAAACACATAACTCAAAACTTCATACTACTTTCACAACTCTACACTCAAATCGTAACCAAATACATAACAAAAAAATTAAAATATTTAAAAATATTTTTATAAAATAGAGTTTGAGTTTATTTTTATAAAATATTTTAAAATTTAAAAAATTAAGATCGTAATATTTTGAAATTAAAATATTTAAAAATATTCAAAAAATTAAAAAAATCGTAACATATTTAAATATTAAAATATTTAAAATCTTAAAAAAATTAAAATATTTTTAAAATATTTAAATATTTAAAAAATTAAAATATTGATTTGAATTGATTTTTGAAAAGAGTTTTGAATTATGTATTTGATTATGAGTTTTGAAAAGTAATGATTATATTTTAAATTGAATTTTGAGAAATGGGTGAAGAATTATGATTTAAAAATTCAAAACAAACAACACAAATTAATGAGTGAAACTATAATTTAAATTGTCTACCAAACGGAGCCTTAATCAGTGGATGATCAAGTTTTTCAGTACTCATATTCTTTCCCTTCAAAGAAATTGATCTGCTAGTCGAAGACCCTTCCTGTTTTGCGTGCCAAAAACAAAAATATAATGAATGTACTGTCTGATGCAGTTATTCAGGAGTGTTTTCTTTGCCTTTTTCTTCCCTATTTATTTTGGTCCTCGTAATGTTTTCATACGTAGCTGCCAATGTTCTTTAACGAAAGTACAGTAGTACTTATGGGCAAAACACACAAAAGTGATAGTTTGAAAAAATAATTATATATTCGTGAAAAAGTATAAGATTTTAATTATTAATATTTATAAGTTTTCTCATTAATTTATAATATTTTTAAAAAAATATCACCGATATAATATTACCCCGCAAAATATTCGGAAAATTTGAGAATTGAACCAACTCAACCAGTTGAGTTGAGTTGGGTTGGTTTGATTTTTTTCATATAGTTCTTTGTGCTTAAAATAAAAAACATTTTGACGATAAATTTGGATTAAAACATACCAGTGTGAGAATTGAATTTTTTGTGAACAAATTATCAAAAATAAAATTTATCTGCCCACATTAAAATGGAAAATTTACTCATAAATTTTGTATGGGGGAATGTTAATCCATTTGATTTTAAGAATTTTTTTATGAACCAATTATTGTTTTTTATTTTAAAAAGTTGTATTTATTTGATTTGATGCCATTTGAGTTTAAGTGAATGTCCTTTTGTAATTCGTTTTTGGAATAGGAATGAAAATGTGAGGTGTGAAATATTCTTTTTGAGAAGATTGGTAGCTAAAGTGTTGGTATATTTCTCTTAGTGTGGTTTTTTGGTATCACATTAGAGTGTTATATTTGAAAAAAATACATATATGAAATTTTTGTGTGTTGCATTAATTGAAGTGTTATATTTGAAAAAAATACACTAACAAGTTTTTTTACAATGTTACGTTGTTACGTTTGAGAAAAGTACAGTAAGGTATTTTTGTATATTACACTAATTGTAGTATTACGTTTAGAAAAAATATACTAAAGAATTTTTTAATGTTTTATATTGATGTGTTACGTTTTTGAAATGTGTGTTACTTTAAAAAAAAAAAAAAAAACACTTAGTGAGGGACATATCACAAATATGACATATAGAACAATAAGATTTGAATCCAAATATGACATATTGTAAGAGAAGACCATTTGTATGTTATAATATTTTATTTGGTATTGATTTTTTGGTTAAAAGAACATAAAAGACAAAATATGTTAAATAAATTATTAAGATAAAATATCATATCTAAATCATAATAATTTTATTTTTTTTTCTTATAAAAATTAAAAAAATCAAACCAAATAAACTTTTAATTCTAAACTATAATAGTCCAAAAATTAATTAAAAAAGTCAATTGCCAAACCACAATTAAATCTATTAGACCAATCACTTAGCTTTAAAAAAAGAAATCACATTTTAAACTTGCCCCTCTACTTTTCTCAATTCTCTTAGCGTGTCTCCCTTTTTTGGCTCTTTGAGTTCTCCATATCATGGTTTACTTTTTTTATTTTTATTTATGTAACTAGCTATCCGACCCGCACTACAACAACAAACCATTGCATACTTTTTTATTTTTATTTTGCATACTATCTAAATTCATACATGTATTAATCGATTCAAAGGAAAGTCATTATTTTAACTGGATCATAGGCAGGTATATATATGATAATTAATATGGTGATATAATTATGGGATTAATCTATGCGTTCAATAATTAGCCCAAAGGAATATTAATAATGGACTCTCATAAGAAACCTAGCACATCATTACAATTAAGTCTTTGGAAAAGTATTATAACATGCAAATGATCTTCTCCCAATAAGGCATTAATATGAATAATATAAAAATAAGCCTGATCAAACAATAAGGTAGCGTTTGGTAATGTTTATGTTTTTTGTTTATATTTACAAAAATTTTATAAACTGGTTTTTGTTTATTTTTAGAAAAACATAAATTACAAACGCGTTTGGTTGAACAAAATGTGTAAAAAATTTTAAAAACATAAACTAAAAAATATGTTTGTTCAGGCCTAAAATATTTATATTTATTTTTATTATTTATGACAATGGGATCACACACATTATAATTGAAAAAAATTTCATTGAAAAAAATTTAATTGGGAAAAAAAATTAATTGAAAAAAAAATTATTTCAAAAAAATTATTTAAAAAAAATTTAAAAAATTAATTAAAAAATTAATTGAAAAAAATTTAATTGGGAAAAAAAAGATTAATTAAAAAAAATTAATTGAAAAAAAATATTTGAAAAAAAATTTAATTGAAAAAAAAAATTCATTGAAAAAAAATAATTGAAAAAAAAAATTATTTGAAAAAAAAAATTGAAAACTGAAAACGTAAACTCATTTTTTGAGTTTACGTTTTTTCTCAAATTTATAAACTGAGACAACCATTTATAAACCAAAAAAAAATTATTAAACAAGTTTTTATGATAGTTTTTAAAATTTTTGTAAATATAAATTGAAAATTAAAAACAAAATGTTTACCAAACAGGCCCTTAGAAACTATAAATATCGTAATCAAGTCACAAAGTTTGTGATATAAAATAGAAAATACATAACTACATCACTAATTGACGTAATAAAATCGTTTAAAATTATAGAAAATCACAAATGTCGTAACTAATTTCCAAAATTTCATAACATTAATAAAAAATTATGTAACTATCCACTAATTGATGTAATAAAAACATCTAAAAATTTTAAAAACCACACATGTCATAACCAACTCACAAAATTTAATAAAATCAACTACAAACTGCGTAACAGCACCACTAATTGGCATAATAAAAATAATCAAAATTTTTACAAATTACAAATGTCATAACCAATCCATAAAATTCCATAACATCAATCACAAAATGCGTAACAACACAACTAATTAATGTAGCAAAAATATACAAATTTTTTATAAACCACAAATATCGTAATCAAGCAATAAAGTTTCATAACAATTATCATAAAATGACTAAGAAATCACTAAAAATTGTAGAATCACCAATCGGAATCTCTAATGATGTAGATAAACACAAAATGTAATGACAATAATTAAATAATTTAATCCACGACTTAAGCCATGGAACAGAAAATGAGAGTTAGAGAAGATTAATCAATAGAGTGAAAGGAAAGGGAATATGAGAAAGAGAGACTGAACGGACTTATCGCCTGTGAAAATAATGTCAAAGATGGTGTTGTTTCCGATAAGGAACATCGGAGATATCTACAGTGACAGTAAGGAATGAGAGAGATGTTTGACGAATGAAGAAAGCTGAGATAGCAGAACAGTACAACAAAATGCGTAATATTCATTTTTCAACAGTTCTATAACATATGTACAAATTGATAAAATCATAACTACGGCCAAAGGTTTGTATATGTATGACATATTAATGTGAAAGAGCTAGAGTTTCGAGATAAATGCATTTACTAGATAGAGAAATATCACCAGAATGAATAGTGTTGAAATAAACAGAGAAAATAGTGATGAGTTCAAGGATCTATTGTAGAGACACAAGAGTATAGAGAAGAAGAATCCAGTGAGGAAGAACTATCAATGATGGTTGTTTGATGATTTCAGCGAAATAGAGAAGTCTGATTAAGAAATAGAGAGAGCTCAGGCACAACTATAGGACAAATCAAGGAAAAGAAAATTGAGTGGAGAAAAAAATGAAGAAAAGTTGGGAAAAAAATTTAGAAGAAAAATTATTTAGTACAATAAAATAAAATCACGTCATAGATAATTTTTTTAAACTTATTTTTTATTAAAATTTAGTTAAATTATATATATATATATATATGTCTATAAGTGTATATAGATATTTTAAAAAGTATATCGTTTGTATATTATTATTTCTATTATCTTTAATGAAGATATCATGACTAAAAATAAATCTAAAATAGAGATAGGTGATCAATTGCAATTGTCACTTAGACATGACACTTTAAAATTAATTGAGAGAGTTGAGAGTTTAGAGAGAATGAGAATTTGAGAGACAGATTTGTTTGTGAAAAATAAAATGTCAAAGGGGTGGTATTTATAGGACTTGGGAGGGAGGAGTTAATTTATATATATAAAAAAATAAATAAATAAAAATTGATTGTTGGTGGAATTAACGGTTATATGACTCTTTCAAATTGTTTTGATTTAAATTTTTTACCATTGCACTGACAAGAGGGGCAGGAAGCCATTGGGGTCGAGTCAAGCCAGATGGGGAAGAAAATTTCGGGGCGAGCTCACGGGATGGGTCACACTCCATAACACACCAGGGTCGAGCCGAGCTCTAGAACACATAGCCCAGGGTCTTAGGTTGGGTTTAGGCTCGAGCCAAGTTGGGCCTACCCAGGGCACGAGCGGACTTAGGGTGTGCCGCGAGCTCGTAAGCCAAATTTACACCCCTATATGTGGGTAGTGGTTATGAGATATATGATTAGTGGTTATGATATATGTGATATTGATTATGAAACAAAGGGTGCTAGTTATGAGATGTGGTTATAACATATGTGGGTAAAGGTAATAAGATATATGATTAGTGATTATGAGATATGTGATTTTGGTTATGAGCAGAGTGGTATAGTTATAAGTCAAAGGATGTTTGGTTATGAGATATGTGATTAGTAGTTATGATATATGTGATGTTGGTTATGAGATATGTGGGTAATTATAGCGATCCCGGTTTTCCTTTCATTGTTTATTGTATTCCGGACTCGGTTCCGTGGATGTGTGTTGTTGTCTTATTCTTGTTTCCATCCTTTACTCTTTGTATTTGAGTTTTGGATTGTGTTGGGCAAGTTTGAAACAGGTTGGTTGTGTTTAGAAACAATTGGTTTATGCCCAGATTTTGGCCTTCACGCTCGAGCGGGGCTTTTTGACACTCGAGCGGGGAGTTTGACGCTTGAGCGGGATTATTCCACCTTCAGTACTTTTCCTGCAAGTCATCGAACGCTCGAGCATCCACTTTCATGCTTGAGCGGGGACCTTCGTCTACAGAACTTCTGGAAGTGTGCATTCGACGCTCGAGCGGCGCTTTTGACGCTCGAGCGGGAGTCTGTGTCTGACGCTCGAGCGGGGCATTCCACGCTCGAGCGGACTGTGATGTATATCAGTCCGAGATGAAGCTTTTTGAACCACTTTTTCGACCCACTCTCTCTCTCTCTCTAGCTTTTCAAAACCCTCATTTGAGAGCTCCTCTCTCTAGAATACATCTTCTCTCTACGAAATCATCTAGCTCTAGTGATCTTCCACCCTAGTCCCTTTGTAAAAAGTGTGGAGCTTGGCGTGGCCTTCATTTTGATCCGAAAAAGTTGGTGATCGGAGCATCTTGTGTTTTGTCCTTCTTTTCCTTTGAGCTACGAAATTTGAGGTAGGGATAACCTACTCATTTCTATGAGTTTTGACAAAGATGTTATGTATTTTGTATAGATGGTGTTGTTTGGGGTTTTTGGGTGAAGTTAGGGTTTTGAAATTGAAATTATGAAAGAGGGGTTTTCTATTTTTAGGATTCCAAGTGTATGAATGATCCCTAAATTGAAGTTATGGTGTTTGATTGATGAAATTTGGCTTTAGGTGCAATATTTGAGAAAAATGGGAAAAAGCCCTAATTTAATGTAAATGATTAATTTGTATAATTAATCCGGGAAATGTGGAAATATGAAATTGAACTGAAAACCATGAAATTGGGAGATTATGAGATTGAATGGTGGAGTTGGATTGATTAATCACTCACCTTCGAAATTGTAGACAATTCATCTGTTTGATAATGTATTTTCTGTTTAGAAATAAATGCTTTGGGCTATCGGTAGAGGATAGTCTTGATTGTTGTAGATACTGCATGATGATTAGGTGAATTAAAACTAATCAACTGAGTAAGTCATTGAATATGACGAATAGAATAACACATTGAATATGTGCTTTTCTTGATCATTGTATATGATAAGTGTTTAAATACATTGCATATGTATGTTGTTTGGGAGGAGATATGGGATGTACTCTCAAACCTATTTGGGAGGAGATATGGGATGGACTCCATTGATAATTAAGTTGGCTGGAGTGTCCAGGGTGAAAGCCCCGAAATCTTGATTACGTTTGCATAACATTGATGAATTGAAGTGTTGAAGTATTATTGATATGAGTTGTAATCTCATATTAAGTGATGATGATTGATGCATTGTTAACATGAGTTATAGTCTTGTTATAAACTGTCAGGATGAATTGGTTTGGATAATGGAACGGAAAGGGATTGATATATATATATATATATCTATATATGTATATATCTGTGAACATGGATTGATTAAGAAAGAGATGTATGTTTGTTTATATGAGTTAAACATTTATCAAATGCTAATGTTTTAGTTATTGCTCATATTTGGTTTAGTATATCTCCGTTGGACTTTGGCTCACCTTATATGGGACATCATTTTCAGGTTCAGGTGATATGCCACCTCCAAGGACGTAGCTTAGGAGGCTTAGAGGCTGAGTGATATTTTTGTTGTTATCTTTTTGGCATTACATGTAAATTCAAGCCTAGGGCTTAATGTGTTTTGAGTTAGTACTCTCTTTTTGTAACCAAGTGTTGACTTGGAAAATTGTAAGCCTGTAGGACATTTACTTTTGTTGTCAACATGTAATACTTTTGTAATGAATACTCTGATAAATAGTGTAGACACCCCATTTTTGACCGTCCTCAAGACTTGGACGTCACCGTTGGAACACTCGGTGATTATCCATGTTTGCGTTCGTTTGGAGTTCCCGGAGTTCTCGGCTCGCGCGCTGTAGACGCGCCCGTGGGCTTCGCTCTACAGTTCGGACTCGATTTGTGTCACGGTTCTAAATCTGAACCAAAGAGTCCAACTCTGGCAAATCGTTTTGAAGAAAAACAGATTTTTTGAAAAGTAGTGCCAAACATGGACTGCTTTGCCAGATTACAGAGTCGCCACCTAAATATTTTAAAATGGGAAATTTAGGAAACCCTGACTCGGTGCCGAAGGCCACATGTCCGTCATCACCAAAGTGGTCTTGGCTCGGGAGCTTGGGTACGATCGGGGAAGGTCAGCTATGAGCACCCCCTTTCGCCCGGTCCGAAGACCGGCCTCTACTAACCGTGATATCCGTTTTTGAAAACTTTATGCGTTCTTATTCCGGTTATTTAACCTAGAATTACTATGTGATGCGCACAACACAAAAGTATAGACTAGATCGCCTAACTTGGAAATAAACATTGCATATCCGTTTTGTCTCAAAAAACGTGTTGTTTTCTTTTGCCACTCGCAAGTAGACTAAAATGCGGATTTCAATGAGTCGTTCCAACTCAGGCAATCCAACCTCCACCCACAGGCATCCAAACAGTTTATCTCACATAAGCACTTAGCCGCATGGTAAGCATACTGTCATGGCAACACTTACACGCATGCGGTATGCTAAAGCATAAAAGCTCACCTCGTACTCCGTGCCAAAACAGTAAACTAGTTAGCAAAACAATGCATGACCTAGTTCATGTTAAATGACTAATGCAACACAGGCAAGAATGCAATTAGACAGGCTCGGCTATCCTAAGCATGGCATATGAAATGCTATCACATAGCACGTATTCAATTTTGGAATTTGAAAATTGCGATGCAGTTTGTATGGTGTACCGAGCCCGGTGCATGTAAACAAATGCATGGATGCACGCATGCATTGCATAAGGTATGCTAATTTAAAATGCCCTAATCTCCCACTGAAAGCGGGTAAATAAAAGGGTTAGAAAGAAGTGGGGGTTGGAAGACATGCACCACACTCACCCACACTTATTACATTTTTGCCCTCACTCAGAGGGACCGAATAAATAAATAATACAGACCGAAGAATAAATGAATAAATAAATTATTACAAATTTCTAAGTACTGAAATTAAAGCATCTAAGTGAAATGAAATGGGGCCTCGGCCCTGCCTTGGGATGCGCGAATGATGCATGCCCGATGCCCGCCTCGCCCGAAAAGCCCACACCTTGGCACTACTGTCTCTGTTTTTACTGCTCTGCCTCTCCAAAAAAAATTTTAAAACTTCAGAATACCTTCCAAGAGGCCTGAAATGATCCACCGGCTGGGCAGTGTAGTCATCGGCTTCTTCCAGTGGCCACCGACTGCACTTGGTAATTATCGGCACAAAAATAGTGCCGGTCGGCACTATTTTCTGCCGGTCGGCATAAAATTCCTGCACCGGACAGATGACAGCAGCAGCAACAGACAGCAATGCATAGGCATGGTTTTTGGGCAAATGTGAGCATGTCCAACACCTCCTATCATGTTTAGGGACTCAGGGGGGTGTGGCTCTTGGTTCTAGGGCTATCAATTGTGCACTTGATGCATGATAGCCTAAGGAACCAAGATTGCTCATTTTAATGTAAATATGCATGCAACTCAACAAATGAATACTAAGTCCCTATCATGTGGAAATCAAGGGCCTTAGTGACCAAGGATTGAGGTGAGTTACACCACTTGAAATGTGAACTTCCCTCAATCCTAGGCTTGGCTTGACAACCCCAAACCAAGCTATGGGATGCAAGTATGCAAGCAAGGCTCAAATGCAATGCAAGCTATCATGTTAAGCATGCAAAGAGCTAAAGTATGTAGGATACAAATGGCATGCAAGATGGGCCAATTAACATGGAACTAACAAGCATACATTCGAGGCTATATTGACCAAGCAAGCAACAATCATGAAATAAGCATGCAACAATGGACTTAAGCCATAGAGGGCAGCCCTCAAACTCCCAAAAACAGTGGCAAAACAAGCCTCACAACATGATGAAAATGCCACACAAGCATGCTATTCAATGGGCCCAAGTCTAGGACACCAAAGAGAGTAATTTGACATCATTCATGCAACCACTCATGACATGCATTCAACAAACAAAAACAGATTTTAAGCATGTGGAATGACACCCAAATCCCCCCATGGCACCCCCAAAATGCACCAAACATGAAAGCATGCACAACGTCTACTTTAAAAGCATTCAAGAGCATATCTTTAAAACATGAACTAAGCCACGTATGCCAACATGCAAACATGACTAATGGACTGAAATGAGATCTAATATGATGCCAAATCACTAGATCAAAACAAGTCAATCATGCTAGAACTCCATGGAAGCAAAGTTTACAAGCCTAAAATGCAAAACATGCACATCAAGCATACCAAGGGTGTCCAAAACAGTGGCTCACAGCCCTATTACATGGCAAATAGATGCTTATATCCTCATGAAACCAAGCTAAAATATGCAAGAATCAAGACTCAAAGCATGACACTACTTATAAGCATGAAAGAGCATTCTAAAGCCAACATGGAAAGCGTGCAAGAGGCCATGAAATCAACTAAAAACAGAGGTCACTCATGACCTAAAACACACAATAAAGCTCTGAAATGAAAGCTAAGGAAAGCATGCATGCATGTTATGCTATGAGCCAAAACAAAGGCCAACCAAAGGACCAAATGGAGAGGGGTGTCTCTCCCCTATATGTGGCTCAAAAATATCACCCTCACCACTGAAAACCCACTGGTTTTCAGTGGTGAGAATATTGAAGAACACCAAAACAAGGAGGCCTAAGAAAAAGGCACCAAAAATGGCCAAACAAGGCTTAAAGTAATGAGACTTAACTCAAACCATAAAATGATCTTAAAGAAAGTTCAAGAACAAGTAAAAACAAGACTTTTTTATGTTAAACACAAGCTCAAAAACTCAAAGCAAAGAGGGTAAAAAGTAGTTGCAAGAATGGGGAAACTAAAGTGAAAAGCTCACCCTTGAAGATCCAATGAAGAACAGGTGGTCCAGCCCTCTTCAAATGAACAAAACCAGTCCAAAATCACTCAAAACAAACCTCCAAGTCTCCCAATCTCGGAGCTAGGTGTAATAGTGTGTGTAATGGTGCAAAAGTGAGGTAAAACACACTATTTGGGCCCTAGAACACACACACAAGAGGAGAGAGAGGGAGATATAGATATATATGTATATATGAGCTCTGGTTTTTGTCTCCAAAGTTTCTAACCCTAATCAAAGAGGAAGAGCTCCTCTCTTATAGGCAAAGAATGCTTACAAGCTAAGCAAAACAAGGCCTCATCCCTCCATACACGTGTATGGAGGAGAGCAACCAGCTTTACAGCTGTGAGAAAATATCTCATAAAGCAACTGCACAGTGCTCGGCCGGCAAAGAGTGCCAAATGTCAAAATTTTGTGCCGGTCGGCACAAAATAGTGCCGGTCGGCACAATAAAGTGCCGATGGACAAATAAGCCAGCCGATAGCCTCCAGTACCAGCCGGTGGTGTATAGGAATGCCTCAAAAGGTATTCCCCACCTTCCCAAGGCAAAACACAAGTGTTTGGTGCAAAACCAAACACAAACGGTCGAGTTTGGAGGTCCTGAGGCAGGGCGCGCGCAGCCGAGAACTCCGGGAACTCCAAATGAACACAAACATGGATAATCACCGAGTGCTCCAACGGTGACGTCCAAGTCTTGAGGACGGTCAAAAATGGGGTGTCTACAGTTGCCCCTCTTTGACAGAACTCGGAAGTCATAAGAATGACGGGAGTGAATGTCAAAGCCCAGAGACGACCCATTTTTGACAAGGCCGAAGACTTAGACAAACATGCACGACAAACAAAGATATGCGCCCGAAGGCAGGGGCAAAATGCAACTGAAAATGCAAGAAGCCGAGCATAATTTATGATCATACAAAGAGAGCTGTAATGAAGCACACATGCGACAGTTATAAGCTAGCATACACCAGACTACACTACAATGCAGAAAGGATGTAAGAGAATTATGCAATTCTCGATACGTCTCACTCGGAGGATACAATACCTGTGCGGCTCGTCCGGTTGTGCCGGCCTCAAATGAGCCGTACATACAATATCGTGCCTGCAAAGAAAGTAAACTTAACAGGTATGGTATTGTTAGCAACATGCAAATTACCCGATTGAAGGTGTGTGGCAGATGCGACGTGTATAGGCAGTTGTAATTGAACACATGTGAGTAAAGCAGAGCACGCATACAATGCAATGTGTATAGAGAAAATTGAACACATATCAGTAAAGCATAGCACGCATACAATGTAATGTGTATAGAGAAAATTGAACACATATCAATAAAGCATAGCACGCATACAATGCAATGTGTATAGAGAAAATTGAACACATATCAGTAAAGCATAGCACGCATACAATGCAATGTGTATAGAGAAAATTGAACACATATCAGTAAAGCATAGCACGCATACAATGCAATGTGTATAGAGAAAATTGAACACATATCAGTAAAGCATAGCACGCATACAATGCAATGTGTATAGAGAAAATTGAACACATATCAGTAAAGCAAAGCACGCATACCATGACTTGTGTCTTATAGCTCCTTTGCATTTGGCTTGTTAGCCTTAAGAGCATGAGAGTGTGGCATGCTTTGCTTGCTTTATTTTGATGGTTTGGAACCCCCTAGCATACCATTTCAGACCTTATAATGTGCTTGTATGCTTGCCTTAGTGGCCTTGTTAATGCCTTAGGAGCATGTGTTGTATGCCTCTTGTTTTGGCTTCAATGCATGCCTTTGATTTAATGACTCTTAGATGCCATCTAAGTAGCCATTTGGCTTTGTTTTGACATGCTAGAAACCTGTTTTAGGTTGTTCAATGCATGCCATGTGTGGTTGTACTAGGTGTGTTTCAATGCCTCATTGGCTTGCCTTAAGCTTTAGGCCATTTGCATGCTTTGTTGGCATGCTTTATCTCATGATTTGGCATCATGTTTAACTTGAATTTCAGAGCTTTAAGTGCATACTAGTTGCCCATGTTTGGTCTCTTTAAGTGTGCATGAGAGTTGCTTTTGTATGCCTAAGTCTTGAGCCTCAACACTTGCATGTGTGTGTGTGCATTTGGTCTCATTCTCTAGGCACTTTGGCCACTGATTTTAGGCCCATTTTGAGTTGCCTAATTCATGTATAAGTCCATCCCTCTTGTGGTTTGCATGCTTGTATTATATGCTTGTTTGTATGCTTGCATAAATGCATTGCATAGTCCGTGTTGCATCCTAGATAACATGCTTAGGATTTCACCACATTGATATGCATGCCAAGCCTCTTGAAGTGAGTTTGATAGAGGTTTGGTACCCCTTTTGTGCCTATGTGATTTGCATGCATTTGAAAGTGAAGTTGCATCCGTGGTTCTTAGGGCCATCACGCATGGAAATGCGCGATTGGTGGTCCGGGAATCGAGGCACATGCCCCCTTGAGTCAATAACATGATAAGGGGTATGTTTAGTGCATAAATAGCTTGGATTGTATTGCCATGCTTGTTGTTTCCCTCTGCTGCTGTGAGTTGCAAGTTCTGCAGGAATTTTGTGCCGACCGGCACTAAAAAGTGCCGACCGGCATCCCTTTGGCAGCCGATAAGGGAATTCAGTGCCGATGGCCTCATCCTTCAGCCGGTGGTGTCCTACCCAAGCCGGTGGTGATCCCCAGTGCCCTGGGAGGTAGTCCTAAGATTTTGGCAATTTTCTGAGGAGGAGAGCAGAGGAAACAGAGGCACACTTGCATGGCAGTGCGATTCCGAGCGAGTCCCGGGCACGCGCATGCATTGGACCCTTATCCCGAGGCCATTTACTGCTTAATTAGATTAATTAATTAATTTAATTAATTTAGTTGATTTTTAATATTTAATTAATTAGCTAGGATAGTTAATTATTCATTCGGTCTGTATTATTATTTGGTCTCTCCGAGCGAGGGCAAAAATGTAATAAGTGTGTGTGAGTGGGTGCATGTCTTCCAATCCCCACTTCTTTCTATCCCTTTTATTTACCTGCTTACAGTGGTAGATTAGGGCATACTTATTTTTAGCATACCTTATGCAATGCATGCGTGCATACATGCATTTGTTTACATGCACCGGGCTCGGTACATCATACAAACTGCATCGTACTTTCGATTTTCGAATTGGATACATGCTACGTGAAACATTTCACATACCATGTTTAGGGTTAGCCGAGCCTACTCTAGATTACATCTCTGTGTGTGATACATTAGTCACTTAACATGAACTAGGTCATACATGTTTGCTAACTAGTTTACTGTTTTGGCACGGAGTACGATGTAAGTATTTTACGCTTTAGCATACCACATGCGTGTGAATGTTAACATGACAGTATGCCTGCCATGCGGCTAAGTGCTTATATGATAAACTGCTTGAATGCCTGTGGGTGGAGGTTGGATTGCTTGAGTTGGAACAACTCGTTGAAATCCGTGTTTTAGCCTACTCGCGAGTAGCAATTTCAAACTGTTTTCCAAACAAGACGGATATGCAATGCTTATTTCCAAGTTAGGCGATCTAGTCTATACTTTTGTGTTGTGCGCATCACATAGTAATTCTAGGTTAAATAACCGGAATAAGAACACATAAAGTTTTCAAAAATGGATATCACGGTTAGTAAAGGCCGGTCTTCGGACCGGGCGAAAGGGGGTGCTCATAGCTGACCTTCCCCGATCGTACCCAAGCTCCTGAGCCAAGACCACTTTGGTGATGACGGACACGTGGCCTTCGGCACCGAGTCAGGGTTTCCTAGATTTCCCATTTTAAAAAAAAAAAATATTTAGGTGGCGACTCTGTAATCTGGCAAAGCAGTCCATGTTTGGCACTACTTTTCAAAAAAATCTGTTTTCTCAAACGATTTGCCGGATTTAGACTCTTTGGTTCAGATTTAGAACCAACACAAAAAGGGAGTCCGAACTGTAGCGAGGTCCCCCGCGGACGTGCTATAAATAGAAATATGCTTTATTCTCTTATGTCTATGGATGTCATGAATGATGGGTTTATATGTATTATTTTGATGGCGTTACAGTAATGGTTATGAGTAGTGGTGTCAAAAGGTGTTTGGTTATGCTATATGTGTTAGTGGTTATGAGATATGTGGGTAATGGTTATGAGCAAAGTGGTGTCAAAGGGTGTTTGGTTATGCTATATGTATTAGTGGTTATGAGATATGTGGGTAATTGTTATGAGCAAAGTAGTGATGTCAAAAGGTGTTTGGTTATGCTATATGTGTTAGTAGTTATGAGATATGTGGATAATGGTTATGAGCAAAATGGTGTCAAAGTGTGTGGTTATGCTATATGTATTAATGGTTATAAGTTATGAGATATTGGTTATGTGACTAGTGGTTATGAGATATGTGACGTTGGTTATTAGATATGTGACTAGTAGTTATGAGATATGTGATGTTGGTTATGATCAAAGTGGTGTGGTTATGAGCAAAAAGGTGTTAATTATAAGATATGTGATTAGTGGTTATGAGATATGTGATGTTGGTTATGACAAAAAGGTGTTGGTTATGAGATATGTGACTAGTGATTATAAGATATGTGATGTTGGGTAATGACTCAAAGGGACTGGTTATGAGATGTAGTTATGAGATATGAGATATGTGATATTTGTTATGATCAAAGTGGTGTTGGTTATGAGATACGTGATTATGATTATGAAATATGTGATATTAGTTATAAGCAAAAGGGCGTTGGTTATGAGATGTGGTTATAACTAAGTTATGATCAATTTGATTATAATTATGAAAAAATTGTTGGACAATCTTCACTGTATTTAAAAATAATTAAATTTTGTTGTGTACTAAACAACAATCAGAATATAAAGAAATAAAAGAAATAAGAGAATTTGTTTGATTACAAAAATCAAACGAGAAATAAAAATAAATAAATAAAAACATGATTTATTTTGTTACAAAAACAAAATTAAAATCTGATTTAAATAAATAATAATAACACCGAAAATAAATTAAATAACTTACTTGATTAATTCTTGAATAATAATCTGATCAAGTCCAGTGTTTGACATTGTGTCCTTAAGACAGATTCGTCCTCTCCACGGTACTTTCAGAATGTGGACATCTATCTCCCAGGATGAAATGATCAACTACAAACAATAGCAGCACTACAAATTGTTTGCCTTACGAACACACTAAGTGTTTACACTCTTTTTTACAAGGAAAAACAATAGAATATATGCAGCAAAATGCAAAGATGAATTTGCAGCAAGGAAGGATGAAAATTGTTAATGAAAAACAAATTTGAATTAAACAGGTGCAAAACCTGTTTGAACAGGTATGAAACCTGGTCAATTTGAATAAACAGAAACAAACCTGTTGGATTCAAATTTGAACAGATAAAAACGGGAAGGGCCCTGTTTGGGTGTTCAATAAAACCAGACCAGTTTATTTCCAGAATTAATTTGAATTCTGGATTTTATTTTACCAAAAAATAAAATTAATTCAAATGTTTTTGGCCTAAAAAGATAGGTATTGGGCCGGACAAGCCCAACCCAACCTCACACCACGCGCCCAAGCCCAGCCCAGCTCGCCCGGACGGACGGCGACGGCGCGCGCACGTGTGTGGTGATTTTTGAGTCAATGGGTCTAGCCCATTTTGCCCATAACCTCATTCTCTAAAACACTTGGGTATCCCTTGAGGCACACCCCAAGTACCAAACCCATGCCTTATAAACCCTTTCAAAACTTCCCACCAAATCAATATGGGACAAGTCTTATTCAAACCTTTAAGGATTTTTCACAAAAACTCCATTTCCGTGGAGCATGCTTTGGCTTCAATTTCCCATTCACTCGGTAATGGTTTTGAGTAACCAAATATACCACGTGAATCACAACGCGGCATAGAACGCGTTACCACTTTGACCCGCGAAAATCGACGCTCGGGGCCCACCTAAAAAATAGACCAAACTTAGGAAAATATTCTGGTTTTACCCAGAATTTTATAACAATTTCCAACAATCCCCCACATGAATGGAATTTGATGACAACGGAAATGCAACAATATGCAGACTTTATCGAAAGAGTATAAATCGAAAATATCTTGCATCAGGATAGGTAGCTTTCGGCCTTAAACCTTCCCTAATGATAACCTATCGGACTTATTGGCTAACCAATGGACGCGATGCCTTGAATTGTTCATCCGTTTGTGTAAGTCAAGACAATAGATTTCACACAAAAATATCTTCTAACACATCGTGGTTCTCACTGTTATGTTCATTTTGGCCTTGAACGCTCCTAGTTTTCATAAGTGTTTCTAGAGAATTTAGCATTTTCATTCTCATAGAACCGACCCCAGTTCGATACTCATATAGGTGATTCTTATTGTGAGTATCTCCTTATACTCGTCTTGATTTTATGCCTTAATCAAGATATAAGTAATCATTAAAAGCAAAGCTTATCCTTATACCCCTGCATACAACATATGTTGCAGATATCACTCTCATCATAGGAATGGGTAGGGAAATTTAATCCCTTGGTGATTTCTGGCGAGCCACACATAACTTAGTTGTTCCTTTGAACTTAGTTCTTGGGATCTCCAGTCATATAAATAGGGTTACCATTATGACGACTCTTATGTAATAGGCTTTAATCCCATCCCCTTCGATGAACTATACATTAGCTCTTTTGTCAAACCTTTTGTTAACAGATCCGCAATATTCTCTTTAGATTTTATATAATCTATTGAGATTATTCCGTTTGACAACAATTGCCTTACAGTATTATGTCAACGACGAATATGTCGTGACTTACTCTTATACATATGATTCTGTGCCTTGCCTATTGCAGATTGACTATCACAATGAATGCAAATAGCTGGCACAGGTTTTGGTTCATCATCAGTTAAATCTTGTTGGTCGAGACCATTACTAGTCTCTTCTGTTTGATTGTCATTAGTCTCTTGACTTTGTGTACAATCATAAGTTCTTTTCTGTGAACTTAATTCCTATCCTTTCTTAAAAGGAAAAACATGTTCAAAAAACACAGCATTCCTTAACTCTATAATAGTGTTCACATTTATATCAGGTATTTCTGATTTATAAGTCAGAAACCGATATACACTACTATTCTGAGCATAACCAATAAACACACAATCTACTGTTTTTGGTCCAATCTTAATCTTTTAAGTATTTGAAGGAAGGTGGTCGACCTTTCCACAATTCATAAGAAGTGTTGTTAGTTTTCTTGTCAGGTATTCTGTTAAGAACATAATTAGCAGAGAATATTGCTTCCCCTCGCAGGTTCTATGGTAAGCCTGAACTTAATAACATGGCATTCATCATTTCTTTAAGGATTTTATTCTTCCTTTAAGCAATTCCATTTTGCTGTGGAGAATAAGGTGTTGTAGTTTGGTGAATAATGCCATGTTGTGCACAAAATTCATTTAATGGTGCATCATATTCACCACCCTTATCACTTCTAACAATTTTAATGGTTTTACCAAGTTGATTTTCAACTTCTGTTTTGTAGAGTTTAAACATTTCTAAGGCTTCATCTTTACTTCTAAGTAAATAAACATAACAATATCTTGTGCAATCATCGATAAATGTTATGAAATACTTTTTGCCTCCTCTAGTTTGAACAAATTTTAGATCACATATATCAGTATGAATTAATTCTAGAGGTTCGGTTTTCCTTTCAACCGATTTAAATGGAGCCTTAGTTAGTTTCGCTTCTACACAAATTTTACATTTATGATTAGGATTAATTTCAAACTTTGGTACATAATCTAAACCAATTAATCTACGCAAAGCATCAAAATTCACATGTCTTAATCCACCATGCCATAAATTCGACTCAAGAATATAAGCAAAAGATGTGTTATTCTTATTCATAGCAACTTTTGGTACAACTGTCATTACATTTAGTTTAAAGAGACCATCACTCATGTATCCCTTACCAACATACATACCACTCTTTGTTAATACAAACTTATCAGACTCAAAAACAAGCCTAAAACCATTTTTACTTAACAAAGAACTAGAAACTAAATTCTTCCGATGTCAGGTACATGCAGTACGTTGTTGAGAGTCAGTTCTTTCCCTGATGTCATCTTCAAGATCACTTTCCCTTGTCCAGCCATAGTAGAAGTAGAAGAATTTTCCATGAAAAGTTGTTCACCAATTGCAGCCTCATTGTAGATAGTGAACATCTTCTTGTCCGCACAAATATAACAAGTTGCCCCAGTGTCAATACACCATTCCTTGGGATTTCCAACCAAGTTAGCCTCAGACACCACAGCAAAGAGATTGATGTCATTCACTCTGTTAGAGATGTGATCTAGTTCAGTTACATTGGCTTGATTGGTAGTCTTCTTGATTGTACTTCCATGATCCTTCTTAGGGCGGCGGCAGTCAGAAGCTCGATGTCCAGTCTTGCCACAGTTATAACATTTTCCTTTGAACTTCTTGTTGCTATCGTCTTGTTTAGGACCATCTCTAGTAAACTTTCTCTTTTTGTTATGTGGTTTATGAACTTGTTCAACCACATTAGCCTTGGACTCAATGAGATTTTTCCCATTCCTCTTTTCAGCCTTAAGGTTATCTTCCTCAATTCTCAATCTTACAATAAGTTCATCCATCGTCATCTCTTTGCGTTTATATTTTAAATAATTTTAAAAATCTTTTCAAGCCAGTGGTAACTTTTCCACTAAAGCAGCAACTTGGAATGACTCGCTTAGAGACATACCCTCACAATGAATATCATGTAAAATTAATTGAAAACTTTGAACTTAAGAAATTACCGTTTGGGAGTCAATCATAACGAAATCCAGAAATTTACCGACGACAAATTTCTTCGTGCCGGCATCCTCTGTCTTGTATTTCTTCTCCAAAGAATCCCACAATTCTTTTGCTATTTTCAGAGGACTGTATACATTATACAGCATATTAACAAGGCCATTGAGGATGTAGTTTCTGCACAAGAAATCTGAATGTTTCCAAGCATCTACAGTGGGAACAACTTGCCGATCACTTTCACCCTCTTTAAGTGCTGGAGCCTCTTCATGGAGAAACCGGGCCAAATTAAGAGTTGTAAGATAGAACAACATCTTCTGCTGTTATCTCTTAAACTTAGTACCGTTAAATTTTCCTAGTTTTTCTCCATGATTTATTGGTACATGAACATGGTTCTGGATAGGGACCGGTGTTGGTGTAACAATCGGAGTATCACTTCCAGTTGCAGTAGCCATAATTTTTGATTTACAAAAATCAGAAAAAATTAAAACACAAATTAATTTTCTAGTTACTAAAACCAGAAAATAAATTATAACACAAAATAATTTTATTTTCCTTGTTACTAAAACTAGAAAAATAAAATATCACAATAATTTTCTGTAACACAAATTAATATTCTGCAATTGTTAATGACACCAGTATATTACTACTAGTTGTCAAAGAAAAGAGACAGTATATTACTACTATCTGTCAAATAGCATAAACATTATTTGTTTTTCCAACCAGATATGTCTTTATGAAATCACAGAAAATTATATACAATAAAGATATCAAAATAATTCTGTCTTAAGATTGTTGGACAATCTTGACTGTATTTAAAAATAATTAAATTCTATTGTGTACTAAACAACAACCAGAATATAAAGAAATAAAAGAAATGAGAGAATTTGTTTGATTACAAAAATCAAACTAGAAATAAAAATAAATAAATAAAAACAGATTTTATTTTGTTACAAAAACAAAATTAAAATCTGATTTAAATAAATGATAATAACACCGAAAATAAATTAAATAACTTACTTGATAAATTCTTGAATAATAATCTGATCAAGTCCAGTGTTTGACACTATGTCCTTAAGAAAGATTTGTCCTCTCCACGGTGCTTTCAAAATGTGAACATCTATCTCCTAGGATGAAATGATCAACTACAAACAATAGCAACACTACAAATTGTTTGCCTTACAAATACACTAAGTGTTTACACTCTTTCTTACAAGGAAAAATAATAGAATATATGGAGCAAAATGCATAGACGAATTTGCAACAAGGAAGGACAAAAATTGTTAATGAAAAACAAATTTGAATTAAACAGGTGCAAAACCTGTTTGAACAGGTATGAAACCTGTTCAATTTGAATAAATAGAAACAAACCTGTTGGATTCAAATTTGAACAGATAAAAACGGGAAAGGCCCTGTTTGGGTGTTCAGTAAAACCGGACCAGTTTATTTCCGGAATTAATTTGAATTCTGGATTTTATTTTACCAAAAAATAAAATTAATTCAAATGTTTTTGGCCCAAAAAGATAGGTATTGGGCCGGACAAGCCCAACCCAACCTCACACCACGCACCCGCACCCAAGCTCAACTGGACGAACGATGGCGACACGTGGTGATTTTTGAGTCCAATGGGTCTAGGCCATTCTGCCCATAACCTCCCTCTCTAAAACACTTGGGTACCCCTTGGGGCACACCCCAAGTATCAAACCCATGCCTTATAAACCTTTTCAAAACTTCTTACCAAATTAATGTGGGACAAGCCTTATTCAAACCTTTAAGGATTTTCTACCAAAACTCCATTTCCATGGAGCATACTTTGGCTTCAATTTTCCATTCACTCGGTAATGGTTTTGAGCAACCAAATATACCACGTGAATTACAACGTCGCATAGAACGCGTTGCCACTTTGACCCACGAAAATCGACGCTCAGGACCCACCTAAAAAATAGACCAAACTTAGGAAAAAATTCTAGTTTTACCCAGAATTTTATAACCATTTCCAACAAAATTATGATTTTAGCTCATAATTATAAAAAAGTGACATGTTTAGCAAGTCACTTTTAATGATGTGGTTCAATCCTAGCCATTGATTTTTTATGTACCGTACATTTTTTGAACAAAATGTACTATAGACTTTCCCCTTGAGCCTGAGGTCTTTTGGCTTTCATCCTACTGTTTTTAACAAAGGAAAGGAATTCTTTCTTCACCTATAAAAGCTGTGTGATACCATTCCACCTGGAAGAAAACCAACCTTGTTTCAGCTAATACAGGTGATCCATGTCTTCTCTTCTCTGATTTCTTGATCTTCTATAGATGTAATTCATGGTTATGTGTTAAACTCAGTCTTACTCTTATCTATCTTCTGATTCAGGCCATTTAATGGCTGACAATGGAAGAACAAGCCTTTCTCTGGACCACCACATAGGGGGAAGAAGCGTCTCTGGGTGGATCAATCTTGCATTTATCAGCATGAAAATCCTGTTTTTGGCTGCCGAGCTACGAGTGCTGTGGAAACACACCTTTAGAAACAGGGGAGGTCTACTTCCAATATAATTAAAAGGAAATGAAGGTATCTATGGAAAGGCCGGATTCTCTGTCTGGACTCCCTGTCCCCCTTGATCACCTCTCTACCACACAATGAGTCTTTCTTACTTGATCGTGTGGTGGAGAACGGGGAGACAAGAAAGATTCAAACAAAGGATTCCCGACCGGCAATAGAAACACCTATGATATGTTTGTTTCATGTTCTTTTTATTCCCTTTAGTCTTTTGATTTTTTCATAATGTATTGGTTATGTGGTTTTAAGTTTTAACAGAGACAAGTTGACATTGTTTGATGTTTTGATGAGGGCTTCTGCGTTGGAAAGAGTTTGATATGTAGCAAAAATAGTTCATCAATTTGAATTAACACTTTTTAAATTTATTTTGGGAATGAATCAATTTTTTATTTTTTATTTTCTTCATGCCTTTGATTGGAAAAGAACATGATTTGGGGTGGACATCACCAGTTCAGATTAAACTTGTACAATATAAGGAGAATGTGTCATATAAGACTTTGTTTGGCTATATATGAGTTATTAAATGAAATTGGGTTTTTTTATATTTATTTGAATTTGGACAATTAATAAAATTCAATTATAAATGTATTTGGAACCTTTTAGCAAATATTTTAATTTGTGCCTTTATGCAAATGTTTCAAATTTGGTCCTTTACACAGGTTAAGAAAATAAAAATAAAAAATCATATATATTTTCTAATTTATTGTAAAATTAAATAATATAAAATTTTAAATGAATAATTTATAAACTGGGACCAAGCCAACACTACAAAAAAAATAGTTTTTTGCGACGGCAAAACGCCGTCGCAAATACTCCCGCGCGCCGTCTCAAAAGCTATTTGCGACGGTAACTTTACTTTTTGCGACGGCAAGTGGGGGTCGCGACAAAGGGGGTTGCAAAAGAGATTTAGCGACGGCAAGTGCCGTCGCCATTGTTTTTGCGACGGGAAATTTTCTCTTTTGCGACGGCAACTTTCTGTCGCCAATAATGGATGAAAAAATGGCTTTTTTTGCGACAGCAGAAACTTTCCGTCGCTAAAATAGGTTTCTGCGACGACAAAAATTCTGTCGCTAAAAAATGTCGTCGCTTTTGATTATTAGCGACGGCAACCTGAGCCGTCGCTAATGACTATTGGCGACGGCAATTATACCGTCGCTAAAGCTTGTTTTCAAATATATCTCATACCTTTTGCGACAGTATTGCTGCCGTCGCAGAAAGCCTGGCACCCTTTTTTTTTTTTTTTGCGACGGGGTGTGCTGCCGTCTCAAAAAAAAATTAAAAAAAAAACCTTGTTTTACAATTATTAAAAATACAAAAATAACCTGTAATGTTGGCCAATGATATAATAATATAAATACATAAATAAAATAACTAATGTTGGCAAATGAAAAATAACTACAAAAAAACCCAAAAATTACATAATAATATAAATACATACATAAACAAAAGTTGGCAAATGATGAAAATACATAATGTTGGTCACATGATACATAATGTTGTTCACAAATTTAAATAACATAAATCAAAATCAAAACCAAAAGTTTTCGTCTTGATTGTTTCGTGGGTTACAAAAATAGAAGTTAGTCATAATCTTTACATGTCCATATTCCACACGAAGCAAACTGCTACTCAGGAAATATCTAAAAAAAATAAAATAAAAATAATTAAAAACAATATAATGGTGTTAATATTTTAATTACAGAAAAATATAAAAAAATTAACTACTATATAATTAGAAAAATAGTTTAGTAAAGAATTTTGACTAGACCGAAATCCGACTCTAACTCCCAAACCGGGAACCCAATTCGAGCCCCGTCTTCTCACACAAGTCTCTCGTGCCTAGGAGGTCGTGTGTGCCAAGTTTCATGCTAAACCGACGCCGATTCGTGAATTTGGGGAATTAACACCTAGAATTTAAGTTTCTTAAGGAACTAGTTTGCCTAAAGTGAAATCCGGCTCTAACTCCCAAACCGGGAACCCGATTCGAGCCCCGTCTTCTCCCACAAGTCTCTCGTGCCTAGGAGGTCGTGTGTGCCAAGTTTCGTGCTCAACTGACGCCGATTGGTGAATTTGGGGCATTAACTCCTCAAATTCAAGTTTCTTAAGGAACTAGTTTGCCTAAAGTGAAATCTGGCTCTAACTCCCAAACCGGGAACCCGATTCGAGCCCCGTCTTCTCCCACAAGTCTCTCGTGCCTAGGAGGTCGTGTGTGCCAAGTTTCGTGCTCAACCGACGCGGTTTGGTGAATTTGGGACACTAACTCATCGAATTTAAGTTTCTTCAGAAACTAGTTTACCTAAAGTGAAATCCGGCTCTAACTCCCAAACCGGGAACCCGATTTGAGCCTCGTCTTCTCCCACAAGTCTCTCGTGCCTAGGAGGTCGTGTGTGCCAAGTTTCGTGCTCAACCGACGACGATTGGTGAATTTGGGGCATTAACTCCTCAAATTCAAGTTTCTTAAGGAACTAGTTTGCCTAAAGTGAAATCAGGCTCTAACTCCCAAACTGGGAACCCGATTTGAGCCCCGTCTTCTCCCACAAGTCTCTCGTGCCTAGGAGGTCGTATGTGCCAAGTTTCGTGGTCAACTGACGCGGTTTGGTGAATTTGGGACATTAACTCCTCGAATTTAAGTTTCTTAAAGAACTAGTTTGCCTAAAGTGAAATCCGGCTCCAACTCCCAAACCGAGAACCCGATTGGAGCCCCGTTTTCTCCCACAAGTCTCTCGTGCCTAGGAGGTCGTGTGTGCCAAGTTTCGTGCTCAACCAATGCGGTTTGGTGAATTTGGGACATTAAGTCCTCAAATTTAAGTTTCTTAAGGAATTAGTTTGCCTAAAGTGAAATCTGACTCTAACTCCCAAATCAGGAACCCGATTCGAGCCCCGTCTTCTCCCACAAGTCTCTCGTGCCTAGGAGGTTGTGTGCGCCAAGTTTTGTGCTCAACCGACGCCGATTGGTGAATTTGGGACATTAACTCTTCGAATTCAAGTTTCTTAAGGAACTAGTTTGCCTAAAGTGAAATCCGGCTCTAACTCCCAAACCGGGAACCCGATTCGAGCCCTGTCTTCTCCCACAAGTCTCTCGTGCCTAGGAGGTTGTGTGTGCCAAGTTTCGTGCTCAACCGACGCCGATTGGTGAATTTGGGGCATTAACTACTCAAATTCAAATTTCTTAAGGAACTAGTTTGCCTAAAGTGAAATCCGGCTCTAACTCCCAAACCGGGAATCCGATTCGAGCCCCGTCTTCTCCCACAAGTCTCTCGTGTCTAGGCGGTCGTGTGTGCCAAGTTTCGTGCTAAACCGACGCCGTTTGGTGATTGTGGGGCGTTAACACCTCAAATTCAAGTTTCTTAAGGAACTAATTTGCCTAAAGTGAAATCCGACTCCAACTCCCAAACCGGGAACCCGATTCGAGCCCCGTCTTTTCCCACAAGTCTCTCGTGCCTAGGCGGTCGTGTGTGCCAAGTTTCGTGCTAAATCCGGCGCTAATTAGTCCCGTCTTCTCCCACAAGTCTTCTTCATGATAAACCAGATCATCAGTCTTAAAAAGAGGTAAAAGAGTGGGATGTAAAATCTCATTTGCAAAGGGCATTTTTTGTACTTATTAACTGATAGAGATTATGATGCAACCAACATTAGCCTATAGTGGAGAAGGAACATACATTTGGTGAACTGCATATGAGAATCATAAATAAAACAACCAATCTACAGAAGTTAAGCTTCTAGAAAGTTATTGATGAAGCATGATAATATTATTCACCACACAGACTGCATAAATAACAGTTTCAATGAAAGTGACCCACCATGCTGCTTGGTCCATTCTGACATCACATAAACAAAAGAATTGCTATGGCCTTCAGCATGGACTGAGATCAGCAAGTCAATAAATTGTTCTACATGTGGCGCACTCATGTGGACCTACATATAAAAGGAAAAGTAAGTTTAAAAGGGTAGGGCAGTTTCTGTGACAACCCGCCAAGTCTCTGCTTCAAAAAGATAATGAGAACAATTTGAGAATTCAGATACGTGTCCTTTGTGGCACAACTTTTACAGTAGCTAAATATTACTTGTTTCCCAATTCACAAATATATATAGCAGTATGAAAGCATGATCATGCATTCGTTTATAAATGACCTAGGCCTTGCCAACTAATACTTACTTAAGAGGTCCATGCTAGTAAAATAAATGCCGTTATTGAAGCGGAGATAAAATCACTATTTTTTTACAACAATTAAAGAAAGTCACACTAGAGTAAGTTACAGAAGTTGGAATTTGAAAGAAATCCAGTTCCATTAAAAAAGAGTTGAAGTAATATACCAATCTAGCAAAAATAAGTATCAATGAGCTTCGCAATCCTGCAATTTTCCCCTTTTAATAAGGATATCATTGTGTTATGACAAAACTATATTAAAACTAAAACTTATATATTGCCTGCATGATAATGGAAATACACTTCGAAGGAATTAGAGGTAATATCTATATATATACGCATAATACAAAAACAAAAAAGGGGAATGAAATTTTGGTTCAAAACCTTCACTACGCATAATGTTGTGGACCAACTCGCTCAATAAGCAAGCAAGATATCATTTACGCCAAGAGCAGTTTGATTAAGACACAGCTAAATGAAAAGAATTGAATGAGCATAATTAGAGACATGCCACAATATAAAGGATGTTAATGATTATAATTATTGAAGAATGATCGAACAATTGTCCAAAACATCAGAATTTTTTAAGCAGTCAATTAGAGAACAACTACAACAACAAAAATGATTTCAATGAATTAGAAATTATGGGTAAAGTGCTCATTGAGCTGTTACTCTATTGAAACAATCTTGTGGTTCAAGCATCTAAACCTGCAAATCTCTTGGAAGAAATCATCTTCACTAAGTCAATTGTACTATTGAGAATTGTCACCAATGCTATAGCATAGTGAAGTTTGAAAGGTTATGGCAAATGAGTGGTGCGATTTGTTCACGATGAATTTTTTTATTTTTTTTATTTTTTTTTTTTCGGTTGTGTCGGCAAACAAAAATTTTATGAACTCAAGAATGCAAATTACATCGAGATAAAAGGATTGAGAAATGAAAAATATTCACTTAGCATAATTATTTTTCAACAATGCTATAGATCATGAAAATTAATTACGGAAATAGTTTTACCAACTCGCTAAAATTATGTGGACATTTATTACCGTGTTTAATAAATTGAAGGTGGCTGCTAGTCTTGGTTTATTGAGTCATTGTTACAAGTTAGTTACAAAATTGGAATAGGAAAATTTTCATGACTTTTCAAAGATAGAGATGCAGCTCTAAACGGTGTTGTAAATGAATTTAGTGGATTTTGTGGAATTTTCTTGTTAGCTTAATTTCCATGAGACTTATTGACTGGGAAATATAGTGTAGTGGTATGGAGACTTTCAAGCCTCTTCCTCTGCCTATAAATAGGACCAAGTTCATAGCGTTTTTGCAACATAAATTAGTAGATTGTTTCCTTTTTCTCTTCTCCATGGATAAGTTATATTTCTCCGGTGAATGGTCTTCCATGGTTGCCATAATGCTACTCCTTGGGGTATTAATGGCTTCCCTGTACCAAACAAGTATCTCTCTGTCTCTCTCTCTCCCCATTGTAGGGTTTCTATTAAAATTCGAAGGTTCTGTGGGGAGAGCTAAGAAACAAGTGTCATTATTAGATATTGATGAATATTATTTACTTGTTTGGTAAATGGCTTTTTTCCTTTCAAGCAGGCTTGCCTCTAGTCCATGGGGTCCAATTTGCACTACTTTGGGCCCACTATGATTGAACTATTCGATTTGTATAAAATATTTGAACGGCAAAGATGATTTTAAAAAGGTCAAATTACACTGGTGATCATCACTAAATTAATCTACAATGCAGATAAGTTTAGCCCCCCAAAAATACAACAAATACAATTAATCTACTGAAAAATTACTCAAGATCATCAATAATTACTCTGATATGCCTCCGAAATCGTCAAAAATCTAAAACAAAATGGCAAAAATCAAAGCTTAATGCTTCAATAGCACACAACAATGGTTCAACAAACGATCAAATTACCAAACTCAAACCACATTTCACAAGAATCAAAATCTACAAGCTGATTACCTTTCTATGCCAGAGAGAGATCGATCGACAGCTGAAACTGAAGCCAATCTCCTCGTGATTATCGGCAAGCTCTGCGAAGACAAAGCTTATGAGAGAGATGGATGATATATATATATGTATGTATAGAGGGTTGGCGATGAAATCGAAGTTGGTCAGTTTGGTAGTTCGTAACAGTTGGGAGAGCTTTGTAAATGACGAAGCAGAGAAGAGAACAGGTGGAGAGAGAGAGACAGAGATTGAGAGAGAGAGTTTACCTATGAGTAGATCGGCGGTGCGATGATCGGTGCGAATCGATGAGATGAACAACGAGAGAGTGAGTGTGTGATCGGTGCAGAGATGAACGAGAGGGTGAGAGAGAGAGAGAGAGAGAGAGAGAGAGGCGACTGAGAGAGTGATGTGAGGGAGACGATTAGATTTAGGGTTTTTTTTGGTTCTAAGAATTGGGGATTTTGGGGGGCGCGGGAATGGAAAAAATGGGGGAACCGAGCCGGCAGAATGAGAAAAAAAAAAAATTATTTGTTCCATATATATTTTAATGAAAAATATTTTTTACTAAAATAAAAGTTAATTTTTTGTAGTTAATGAAAAATATTTTTCTGCGGCCTATTTTTTTTTATTACTAAAAATCATGAACTAATTTTTTGTGGTAGAGGAAAAGGAGCGGTAACAGTAGTGAAGGTGGTGGATAAAAGATGATGGTGGTGATGGTGATGGCGAAAGAGATTAGCGGTGAAGTTGTGGTAGTGGTAGTGTAAATGGAGTGGCAGGGGTGAAAGAGAGGTAATGGTAGTAGTAGTGACAGTAGTGGTAGTGGTGGTAGTGGAGTGGTGGCGATAGTAGTAGTAATGGTAGTCGTAGAGGTGAAGTGGCGACAGTAGAAGTAATGGTGGTAGTGGACTGGCGTTTGCAGTAGTGGTGAAGGTGGTAAAAGAGATGGGTGGTGAGAGAGAGAGATGAGTGAGAGACAGATAGAGGAGAGAAAGAGAGAGAGACAGAGACAGAGACAGAGTGATGAGCGAAAGAGAGAAAAAGTGGTCGCTAAAAGTGCATTTTCTTATAGTGGAAAGCTTAGTAAGTAGAGAAGAGATGAGGGAGAGAATGAGCAATGTGAACACAATGGGGGATAGAGACAAACAGACAAACACACACATAGAGAGAAAGAGAGAGAAAGAGAGAAGAGTGAGAGACAAACAAACAGACACAGAGAGAGAAAGAAAGAGAGAAGAGTGATAAGTGAGAGAGAGATAAAGAGAGAAAGAGATATAGAGAGAGACAGAGAGAGAAATAGATAGAGAGAGACATATAGAAAGAGAGCGAAAAGAGATGAACGATAGAGAGAATAGAAAAATAGAGAGATAGAGAGAAGAGAGATGAGCGAGAGAGACAGAGAGAGAGAAAAGAGAGATGAGCGAAAGTGACAGAGAGAGAAAAGAGATGAGAGATAGAGAGAAGAGAGATGAGCGAGAGAGACATAGAGAGAAGACAAATGAGAGAGATAGAGAGAAGAAAGATGAACGAAAGACACACAGACAGACAGACAAACAGATAGATAGACAAACAGACAGAGAAAGAAGAGTGATGAGTGAAAGAGAGAAAGAGAATAGTGGTGGTAGTTGAATGGCATTTGCAGTAATGGTAAATGTGGTAGAGAAGATGGGTAGTGAGAGAGAGAGATGAGTGAGAGACGAATAAAGAAAAGAGATAGAGAGACAGAGTGATGAGCGAGAAAGAGACAAAGTGGTCGCTAAAAGTGCATTTTCTTGTAGTGGATCGATAAATCGATAGGGAGCTCAATAAATAAAGAAGACAGATAATTCAAAACTCTGTTCAAAACTTAATTCAAATAAATTTTTTAAATATTTTAAATATTTTAATATTTTAAAAATATTTTAATTTTGTGAGAGACAGATAAAGAAGAGAGATAGAGAGAGAGAGAGAGACAGAAATAGAGTGATGAGCGAGAGAGAGATAGACAAAGTGGTTGTTAAAAGTGTATTTTCTTATAGTGGATTGATAAATCGAGAAGGAGCTCAATAAATAGGGAAAATGGGAGTAAGAGAGTGAGCAAGGCGAACATAGTGAGGGAGAAATAGACAAATAGACAAGTAGACACAGAGAGAGGGAGAAGAGTGATGAGTGAGAGAGAGACAGGGAGAGAGAGATAGACAGAAAAAGAGATAAAGAGAGAAAGAGAGAGAGAGATGGAAAGATAGAAAAAGAGAGAGAGACAAGAGATGAGCGAGAGATAGACAAAAAAAGAGAGAAATAGAACGAAAAGAGATGAGCGAGAGAAAGACACAGAAAAAGAGAGAGACAGAAAGAGAAGAGAAATGAGCAAGAGAGATAGAAAGATAAGAGAGAGAGAGAGAGAGAGAGAGAGAAAAGAAATGAGAGAGATAGAGATAAGAGAGATGAGCGAGAGAGACAGAGAGAGAAAACAGATGAGAGAGATAGAGAGAAGAGAGATAGGCGAGAGACACAGAGAGAAAATTATACTTTCTTGTTGATGCCATCTCAAAACCATAATCACTATGCTAGGTTAGAGTTTTCCAAAAACTCTTTTGAGAAAATTATACTTTCTTATTTTCCGTGTTATATTGTTTTTACTGATTTTTTAAAATATTTTAAGTATTTTTTTAAATTTTTAGACACACCTAACATAAATACACCTAAAAATTAAAAAAATTGTAAAAAAAATCTTTTAAAAATTCACTAAATACCAAAAATACAAAAATTCAATACATTTTTTTTTTGTATTTTTATGAATTTATTAATTTTTGAAAAGATTTTTTCATAAATTTTTTATTTTTTAGATACATCTAAGTAAAGTACATCTAAAAAAATATTTAAAATTTTAAAAATATTCACTAAAAAAAAAAAACACAAAAGCCACTTTTTGTGACGGCAGAAAATGCCGTCTCAAAAAAGCAGAGTATTTGCGACGGCATCATTTGCCGTCTCAAAAAAGCAGAGCATTTGCGACTGCACTATTTGCCGTCTCAAAAAATGAGAGTATTTGCTAGGCAGAAAATACCGTCGCAAATACTCTCATTTTTTGAGACGGCAAATAGTGCCGTCGCAAATGCTCTGCTTTTTCAAGACGGCAAATGATGCCGTCGCAAATACTCTGCTTTTTTGAGACGGCATTTTCTGCCGTCGTAAAAAATGACTTTTCGCAAATAGTTCCGTCTCATATACCCAATTTTCTTGTAGTGCAAATCAGGTTATAATTCTTTATCCCAAACTCAATTAAAAAAAAAAATGAGTTCAAACTTTCAACCCAATATAATATTTACCCTAAATTCTATAAATTAGGTTTGTTGAATTAGACGGGTGGGGCATTGAGCGAGTGGTCACCCATAAGATTAAAAAAGAAATAATGCTATAAAGCCAATTCAAAAATGCGATTTGCTGAAACAATTCCATAAGATTGATCATGAAAATTTATTAGTGTCTATGGGACCACATGTGGCCCCATATATTATCAATTATCATTTCTTATACCGTCTTTTTAAACACTAACATAAAATCTTTATATACTAATCTCATTCAATTTATGATCTAACGCCTAGCAAGCAACCACCTTTATAAAATGCATTGACAAAACATTGTACAAAAAATTAAAATTAAACTTTTTTATTAAAAAAAATAAAAAGTAAAACTAGTCAATTAAGCTGAATTTTATATTAATGCTAAGAAGGATGAGGTCCATTCCTAATATTATGAGTGTTTATAAGGTAATTATTTAGTGATTTTGGAGTATAGATATGTGGTATTTCATAAAATTATGATTGGTGAAGAAAGTGGGTAGGTGAGATATTATGTTGGGTGATTGGAAAATATGATAGGGCATATTGAATGATGATTGGTTAAGGAGTACGGACACGTGATACTCCGGAAACATTGTATAATTTTCTGTATTTATGTTGTTTTTGGTTGGAGGATTTGAAAAGAGTTTTGAAAATAGAAATAGAATAGGTAAGTGAAATGTAAATAAAATATACCTAATTTTATACACTTTTTCTTTTTCCATTTCTAAATTCCTTTCCAAATCTCTCACCCAAACACAGCGTTAATGCACTTGGCGACTTAATTAGTCTCTTGAGTTCATTGATAATTGTGGGAGAGTGGATTTGGGATACTCCTTTATCCAAGCAGATCCTAGAATAGTCCTTTGATGGTCACCTAAAATAGAAGAACAACTCCGATCGACAGTGCCGGAATTAGCACTCCGACAATCTAGTTAGTTTTCTCCTTTCAAATATATTGTTTTTTTTTTTTTTTTTCTATCAGTAAACTATTTAGAACCTACCTGATTCCTAAGTTATCTCCTCTCTTTTATAGAGTCAAGGCCCATTCCCCATTGCCCTTTATGAAAAAGAATTGGCAACTGGGCGAGATGCCGACTTATCTGAACTACTTTGCTCGGCTACCGAGCGTTGAGGCCCGTTATTCGGTGATTGTTCTATCCAATCTTACTCAGCTCTAATTCGGCCCAATAGATCTGCCCAATGGGCTAACCTCAAATTGGGCCTGGGCCTAATTGTGTTGGGCTATGTTACTAGGATCCATGTACTTCTTTGGGCTGCTATTATTTTGGCTCCCACAATAATATATGAGTTACATTCATATACACTCAAACTCAAGTCGGTTCTTTTCAAATACAAGAATACAAAACACAGTTTATTAATCCTTTTGAACCCTTTGGATTTGGAGTGCGAGGAGGTGTCATACTTCAAACATCCAGTGGACATAAAACAGTCTTGATCATATGGTGGTGGCCAAAGCTGATAGAACAAGCTTCTCCGTGGACCCTGGTGGAAATTGGAAAGGCTTCTCTGGCTTATATTATTTATTAGTTCCTTACTACTAGTCAAATATCATGGGATAATTATATTTGGTTATGTTTATGTTTTTGGGTAAATTACCAATAGGTCCTCATTTTGAGACTTATTACCCATTAAGTCCTATTGATAAATTTAAGTGATAAAGATAAATTTATCAGTCTTTTATTTTTATGAATAAATTTATAGTGATAAATTTATCAGTCTCTTTGTTTTATGAATAAATTTATAGTGATAAATTTATCAATCTTTTATTTTTATAGTGTTAAATTTATTAGTTAGGACCTGTAGGTAAATAAGTCTAGTTAATAGGACCTACACGTAAGTACCCCTATGTTTTTTATGTTTCAGAAATAAAATTAATAAAAGGTTTGAAAAAAGTTAATCTTTTTTATTTTTATTTTTTGATGTTTCTTATAAAAAACAAAAATAAAAAATAAACTAAACTTTGGCCTCTTCCTTTTATGCTATGGGCTCGTCTTTTTTTTTTTTTTTTGGTGAAAATTGAGCTGATGAAGTGGCGGTTGACAATAAGTTTATTAGCAAAAATGATAATTTTGTTGATTTTCTAAGCTTGATGATCAAGCCTAAAACAGTTATATTTGATTTGAAATAGCCTCACAAATTCAACTCACTATTATGCAGTGATCTGATTGATTTTGGTCAAATTTCATCATTTTGGCTTCCGAATTAAAATTTTACTATACATGAAAAGATTTTGAATACTAATTTTAAAGTTTAAATTAATTTGTTTTTAATCACGCTTTTTTAAAGAAAGCTTCTTTTATATTCCATATCCCAAATTTGAGTTTGACTTCTAATTTTTATACTTTATATATAACCTTAAGGGTTGTGCCTTGGTAAATACTAATTTTTTTTTTTTTTAAAATTCTAAAAGGTACTTTTTTTATATTCTTCCTATTTTCTTTGTATTTTCATTTATTCCAAACACTTTTTTGCATCACTCAGGTACTTTTGAGAAAAATATATATATAATTTTTAAAAATACAACTTTATGTTAAAAGAATGTGTTTTTTAAAAGCATGTTTTCATGAAAATAGTGAAAGAAAAATTCTCTTTTTTTAAAAATTAAAAAATACATATATTTGACGGCACAGTAAGATGGGGATAAAGGGTTACTGCTGTGCTCAAAGCACAGCAGTGATTGTGGTGTTTTTATTTGAGGTGTATTATGATCTTATTTTTATGATTCAATCCATTCATTTTGTAAGCTTGTTGAGTACTTCATACCTACCAAAAATCATATTAATCAGATATCAACAACTATATGATCGATAATCAAAAAAATAAATAATAAGTTTTTCTTTTGAGAAATAGCATAAATAATATGCAATTCGATCATATAGTTATTGATATCCGATTAATATGATTTTTTGTAGACATGAAGTACTCAACAAATCCTACAAAATGAACGGTTTAGATCATAAAAACAAGACCATAATAAATTAGGAAATTGACCCATAAATCCCATAATGTGAAATTGTAATCTGATCCATCCTGTACACGTAGAAATCCTATTAGGTGTGAAAATATGTTTTTGCCCGTGTGTGTTGAGGATTAGTCATGGAAAGTTTTGTTTCCTTGTTTTGCACATGTGTCACGTTTTGGAAAAGTATACTACAGGGTTTTTGGGTTTTGGTAGTGTATATGTGACCCCCCACATTTTTAAACATTCTGGCTTGTTGATGTGTTGAAAGTTGTTGACCGTAAGCATCCCCTCATATCTGTTTGGGGATTCCGGCCGACTACTCTGATTTGGTAATTCTAGCGAATAGGGTTTTGGAAGTTAGCACGTCGATTTGGTTGGCCACATTTACGAAGCCCCACGTTTGAAGTTTTTCCTAAAACGAGCACACACCTGGTACCGTGGCTTCCGACCGGCGCGCTTGGTTGGGTCAATTTGATGCCTAGGGGTTCTGGTTGGTAGTGTGCCATCGTTGTTACCTTCATTTTGTGGGAAAGTTATCTGTGATATTCTAATTTCCAAAATTTAAGGCGTATGTGTGTGGTGGGGAGGGTATTCAGAGTCATTGGGTGTTGCGTGTTTGGCGTAATCGGATCCCAGATTTGTCAATGTAAATATGGAATTGAATCGCTAATGCGTCGTTGATGCACATCAAAAATCCATCCCAACCCCATTAACTTTGCAACAAGAAGCGTATCCCCAAATTGCAGTGGAGAGGGCTATTATTATTGGTGAGGCACATATGATTGTTCAATGATACGTTAGATGTTAGTGAAGCCGACTTCGATGATGACGCCGCGAAAGAGTAAGTTCCACGTTTGTACATTTTATTTTGAAATCTTTGTTATACCGTGGTGCTGTGTAATATTGGGTTTCTACTTGATTACGAACTTGTTATGTATCATTTGCGTCCATTGACTTGTGAGTATGTTGTTGGGTTTTTATGTTTGTTTCTCATTTTAATATCCTGTGATTATGGTGTGATATGTTGTGTTTGGTGTGCATGTGTCCCAAATTTGGGAGTTCTGGTTTGATGTGGGTGTTAGTGTGGTGGTGGGGATTTGTGGAAGGGGGGTATGAGGGGGTGGGAACTGTTGTGCTTTTGAATGTGGGGTATGTGTATGTGTGATTGTGTGTGGGCATAGGGTGCGTAGTTATGTCCTATGTGGTGTGACAGTGACATATTTGGTAGTTGATTCAATTTGTGACAAATTTATCAAGTGTTGACGTGCGTGAATGTGTATTGTGTTGTGTGTAATAGGGCGTACGGCGTATGTTTACATAAGTGTTTTCATTAGGTGTGTGAAATTAGTAATTTGATTGTGTATATTGTGATTAGAAATGTGATTACTCCTTGTTTTTGTACTGCAGAAGGTATGCGAACATCTAGCCCATGGACAAGATCAAGGGAGAGGACTCGACTGTGTGTTATTGCTAGCTCACCATCAAAGAACATTGGGCCAAAGATTCAAGGTGAATAACGTCAGCAAAACATCAAGGGATTGCTATTTAGAGGCTAGCCTATGCGCATGTGTTGGGTATAGGTACTTGTATTTCCCTATGTGCCATAAATCGCATTGGACGTTGGTGGTATACGATATTGAAGTTGGCACATGGAAACATTATAATTCGCTGAGACTGCGGCCTAGTTTGGAAGACGTACACTACAACATACAGGGATGGAATTACGGAAGGACCATCAGGGGCCACGGCCCCCACGCTTTAAAAAAAAAAATTATTTATATATATATCTTTTCGATAAAATATTAATAGTAAAATAGCCCTGCTTTTGTTTTGTGGGCTGGGCTAGGCTCAATCACTTGTTTAGATGCCAGGGAGGGCCATGTGCCTTCTTTTAAAAAAGAAAAAGAAAAAGAAAGCTTCAATATAAATAGAAAAAGACAAAAAGAAGACCTAATTCTTATTCTTATGAATTGTTCTACGCCGCCGTGACGCCATCTCAATTTATTGAAAGCAATCATAGAATTTTTTTTTTGAGTTAAATCAACTTGGGATACATAAAATAAAATAAAAAAAATCTTACTTTTGCTATTAATCTTCTCATTATTACAGGTATGTGATTCATATTATCTTGTATTATTGTTTTCAATTTGTAATATTTGTATTATCTTTTTTTCAATGTCATATTGATACAATTGTAATTTTTTTTAATTTTACATATTAAGAAAAAAAATCATGAATTAAGACGTATGATTTCAATTACTAGGGTTTTTTTTAATCATATTTGGGCAAATTTAATTTTATTCAGATTAAGTGTTATAAATTCAAAATTAAAATGAATTGAGACTTGTATAAGATTTATGTGTTGAATCTGAATTCTAAATTTTTAAATTTATATGAAATTTGTTTTAATTACATTTGTTATTCTAGGCACAAATTTTATATGTCCTGTGATATATATATATATATATTACATTAGCAATTGGTTTTAATTTCTAATAGAATATTAATCATGTATGTAATGAATTCTATTTTGATTTGTAGATTATTATGGGAAAGCCATGTACAATTGATAGATTTTTTAAAAGAAAAAATGCAAGTTCCTCAGAAGTCAATGCTGACAATACATCATTGCCAACTTCCAATGTTGATATCCCTGAAAATCCTCCCACAAAATCTCAAAAGATTGATGTTAAAGAAATTTATATTGGTTCATTGGAGCGAGATCCTAGATTACGTATACAGATTTGGGATTATCATGTTGATCTGTCACGCCCCAAACCCGCCCCGAGAGGTTTGGCGACGAGACCGGCCAGTAATCCTAGATTACCACAGGCCTTTCTATACATAACATAGATAAAATGGGGCTCGCGGAAGCACAAGCAAAAACTATAGTCCAAGAGCTGTGCATTTATATGAACAAGTGTATATACATGCCAAAAACGTTAGTTACATAACATGATCAAGTACATTACATAAGTACAA